>JAFEMH010004612.1:0-130000 GCA_022495995.1 Adenophora triphylla var. japonica
ATGTGGGAACGGTTGTGTAAACATCCGGCAGACACATCCTTTCTTTGCACATCTGACTCACAGACTGGAAAAAAGCGCCTGTTTTTCTTTTGACAAGCTGCTTTTTCTGTATCTCCCAGCACTCCATATCAGCAGAAAGATTTCCACTGCCCAGTGCTGATAACCTGAAGGGAAACACAGTCCTTGGCAGTTTTTGAGGTTAAAATCAAGTGTATCATCAAATATAATATCAAAGGAACTTAAACAAGACACATTATCACAAAATCTCTGTATCAACTGTCGATGATCTTAGACCAAATGAGGACACATGCTGCACTCATTGAACACCTCACAAACTTTCTTATCAAACTTCACATATAAGTCATCATCACATAACCGACTTATACTAATGAGACAGGCCCTAAAAGATCTCTCCACATGATACACATTGAAAGCTGTGGGAATTCCTTCACATCTAGGGCAATTGTCCCAATGATTTTGCCTGTTAATCACGTGCTCCGTTTTCCTCATCGACAACTCATAGCGCCTGCCAGAAAAGCTTGATTCCAGCCATGTGCCTAGAGCTAATTATCAAAATACCAAGAATCGTAGGCACAATTCTTCGGGTGCAGCAACAACATTGCAGTAGCAAATGGCTTGGACACCCACCGTTTTTTTTCAATTTCTTTTCGCGGCGCGTATGCCTCAGATCGCATGGATGTGTGTCCGGACGTATACATCTTTCCACACATCCGAGATCGATAGAAAACGAGCTTCTTATCAACCTTTAATCAGATACAAAAGGGTGAACATGCGCAGGCTGAGCAAAGCAGCCACGACAGATGTAGTGCCTTCTCCTTGGCCTTTTCTCACTCAAAAGTTTTTTTCTCTCAAAATTGATTTTTCCACACCCTTGAAGTAGAAGTCTCACATCCTTTCCTTACAGTTCTTGTTTTTCTCAAACCAATGGGCTTTTCCAGCTTTTACCAAGAACAATAAAGCTTCATCAAGTTTCATTTTCCAAAGATTTAACTTGGTTAATGAGCCAGCTTTCAAATTTTTTCACAAACAAATTGAATTTTTCATAATTCAACTTCTTCTCTTGGTCATTAGAACTGCAAGTTTGGAAATGATATCTTTTGATCATCATTTTCTTTGAAAGTATGGCTTTTTCATCTTCACAATCTAAGCCTAAATTATCGACAAAGATTTATTTACCTTAGCAAGCACCTCAAATTCTTTTGAAAGTTTGGTTTTCTTCATCTTTCACAAACAACTAATTTGTCGTAAAGAGATTTATTTGCCTTAGCAATACCTCAATTTTGTTCAACCCCTTTGGCATCCACCAGTATGCACCTTCGTAGAGTCGCAAAGAGTTCCTCATAGGGAATGTCCCTATCGTCTATCATCGTAATATCTTTTTATAATGTATACTGAAAATCGTATTGATGCGTAACACCGGATGCAGTTCACATCTCGGGACCACATCCAGCCATTCCTCAAGAACTCCTTCTTCAACACTTCTTCGCAAATGAAGCATTAAACACGTAATGAGCCAAAGCTTATCATTGTGCATGTTAGCCACTTCTTCCTCATCCTCACTATCACTTGCAGAGTAGCGTAAGCTCATTCTCCTTTTCTGCAGTGTGCTAGCACACTCATTGGCAAAGTGACCAAAGCCACGACATGCCTCTACATTGCATCGAATCGTGATTTCTCTGTTGTCAAAACTTCTTCTTTTTCAACCTTCCTCATCGTAATTATCATCTTGTTTCTCTAAATCCCGAGAGGTTTCTCTAGGAAATCCTGTTTCTCCTTTCGTTGCTTCCCGTAATGGAATTGAATTTCTTGGCAGATTACAACCACATCATCCTTCCTCAAGATTAGACTCATTACTTTCGCAGGAAGGTCGCCCAAATTCCTCTCGAATAGTCGCAGAATTTCCAAGGGGTCACTACTTATTGCCCGTTTCTTTTGTCAGGCTTCAAGATTGAGTTCAAAACAGCTTGTGTCACCAACAATTTTGCCCAATTCTACCGTGTCAGACAGTGTCGCTGGGTTCTTCACATCACCAAGAACCTCGATGCTAAACCTTGCGTGCAAACCTTAACATTTTGCTTACTAACCTAGCATCTCGAAATTGACTCTCCTAGGTTAGCGCATTCATCGGAGATTTCATGGATTTTTGCAAAGATAAGAAACTATAACCTCGCACTCTTCCACTCGAAGTCCCCAGTCTCCATTCATTGTACTCTAAGTCTCGGAGTTTGGTCACTGGGAGCTCCTCACATTGAGTTTGCAAAATAGCTCGAGCAAATGTTTTTCGCCACACTCTCATTAGTGATAAGTTTGGTGGAAGATATTCCTGTGAATATACGGATGGAAATAGCACCCATAGCTTTCGACTAGTGAGTCAATTTCTTCAAGAGTCCATCGCATTGCTGTTTTCTTGTCGAAAATAGACTCACCGTCATCAGACGCAGCTTTTTCTCCACAAGAGGAGGCTGCCATGCAACAAGGATATGATCTCACTCCTTTCATCAATACTTTTGATTGTAATTACGTATTTTAGACTTTCAAAGAGAATAAACAGACCATTCAAGACAGAGGTTTATTTTGGTGATTTTTTGGGTGAGGTCCATACAGACTACACTTTCGGATCAACACTCCGGCAATACATCGAGAGCTGGGCTCGACACCAACTGAAAGTTTCGTGCAGCTAGGAAACTTGTATCACTTAACATGCACGGATGTGTGAGCACAGATGTGTCTCACAACCGGCCCACACATCCACGTATAATGCAAGCTGAATAAAAACAACAAAGTACAACCTTCAAGAAGTATACACTCATCGACCCAGGAGATCAAGAAACTATCCATTACGCCCAAAAACTTTTCACTATAAAAACTTAGTTACTTATAAAAATTTAATAAGTGAAAACTGGAAGATTTAAATACTAAATAGGTGCCTTGATCATTTTCTACGATAAGTCACACTTCCTTTCCCAAGTAGACTCTATTCCTGCCCTGGCAAAACAAAGAACTTGACAAAACGTGCAGATGTGGAGCTGGGATGTATGTCACAACCTGGCACTCACACCCCAAAACAATATTATGAAAACGCGAAGAACAAAGAGGCTTTTTCTCTCTGAATACATCCCTCAAGCCTCTATCTTCTCTGTGCCGCCCTCTTGCAGAGAGGCACCTTGGAGAAGATCTTCACGGTCTAAATCCTTCCATATGTGAGAATCCAACTACTACAAGGAAATATGTTTCACACTCACAAAGCGAATAGATTCATAGTAGGTTAGCTCTAATATAAAACTATGTACATAAATAAAAGATATTTACTTTATATACAGTCTCTAGTCAAAGTAGATAATAAAGATATTTACTTATTTACAAAGTTCGCAAAGTAGATAATAAAATATTTACCTATTTACAGTCCTTTCGTGATTCTTATGAATTTTCCATTTGTTATAAAATCAACTTACTGCGCCTCTTCTTCGATTCGGAATAGAAACACTTATTTTCTGTGGTCTAAAATTTTTCACAACAAAAAGACAATATGTCTTTCCATGTCTCAAAACAATCACCAGCTCACGCCATTCGGCTCGGGGCAAAGAAACATACTGCTCCTGTGGCAAGACGCACACCCAAATGTGCATTTTACGTGTTATTTTGTGCCGAAGGTTCGATTCTTGGGATTAAGCCATTTAAAATTAAGTTTATGAAATACACTCACTCCCGAATAATAAGTTCACCATTTTGATTACGAATCAAAGACAAAACACCATCTCCATATTAGCCAGTGGAGCCGTTGAAAGAGTAATAATCACATATGGGAGATCATTCCATGGGTTCAACAAGATATTTATCTTGAAAAATGTCTTCGCGCGGAATAGTTACACAGGTGATCTGCTTTGAGATCACCTGGGTCACCTCATGTATGAGACCTACCGTTGTTGACTACCACAAAGGAAAAGAACAGCGAAGACGCTTCATCTACGAGCGCTGTCCGGACACGGGCTGACGTGTGGCTCTGCACAGCGCAACAAAGGTTATAGTCTCCATATTCACAATTTAATCTACTGCATATCACGGAATTCGAACCCACGGCTAGGATTTCGTGATTGACCGCACAGGCTGGCTGCACAGCTGTTGCCCAGGCCGTCGATACCAGACTGTTGGTCCCAAAGGTGGCAACAAGGGTGAAAATACAAATAGAGGGGGGGTGAATAGCCGTTTTGAAATTTTTCGCCCTCAATTTAAAACTAAACCTCTACGCTACAAAACCTCTTGCAATGTATTAGAAACTGCAAGTAGAGTTGTAAAATGCACAAATGAATATACTTGATAAAATGCGGTTTTGAGAAGGCGGTTTTGTAAGGCGGTTTTAGTGCAATTTTCTCGAGCAGCTTGTAAAACCTAAAGTGCAGCTGACTATGTTAACTCCAAACACAATTTCACAATAAAGGATAACTATATAAGATCAAACACAGAGAAAGGTAGATAATTAGTAAGCACAAGAAATAAAAATGCGTAAAGTAAGAACACAATATTTGGAGTGGTTCAATCGATAAACGATCTACGTCCACTACCAAGATGGTTAGTCTTGATTTCTAAGAGAGATTTTATATTGAGTATTTGAGAGATTACAAAGTACAATAAAATCTTTTCTATGAAGAACAAATCCAAAACTATAACCAACAGATCTCAAATGAATAAACTATGTGTTTAAACAAGAGAGGCGTGTGTGTGAGAACAAGATCAAGGCTCTTTAAATCTCGTGAGATGTAGAGCACAATGATTCTTGAATGTGTTAAGGCTTGATTTCTGGCCGGGGAATATTTCTTGAAGTATGAAGATGAAGATTCAAAAGGACTAAGAATTTCGGGCGTAGCTTCAACTTCGATGATCACAAAGAATTTCTCAATATTTTCAAGCAATCTTCAAATGGTGAAGATTGGGGTATTTATACCCAAGCATCTCAAATATAGCCGTTGGACACAAACTGCTCAAGGACAAGCACTTGATGCTTTCCCATTGGTCCACCGATATCCACTTTTGTCCTTGTAGAGTCAAGTTGGGTGCAAGAAAGCCGATCGACCTCGCCGCAATCAAGGTGGTTAGGACATCTGTCACCTTTATGAGATCTTTGCAGATCTCGCTTCCGACATTGGGTCACGTGACAAGATATGGTGGTTGACATTTAATATTGCCGACGTGGATTCCAAGGGATAAAAGGATCACTTCAAGAAGTCAATCATTGGGGCGGTTCTGGGGCAAGCGGTTTGACAAAAGGCGGTTCCACCGTAAGAGGATTTCCAAAAGTGCGGTTTGCACTTGATTGATCAGCGGTTTCAGATGAGAGGAATCTCAAGGCAAAAGGCGGTTCGCCAAGCGGTTCCGAAAAGGCGGTTCAGAACCCTTGAAACCGCAATCCTAAAATCCAATGATTCTTGAGCCGCCTTCAAGCCTAAATTTTAACCTATTCTATAAAAATGGACTTAGCTAAAAAATTGAAGTCTAAGCTTCATTACATAGGGTCCTAAAGTCCTTAAAATAAATAGGAGGTCATGGTATCAATCAAATCTAATACAAAATAGGAGGGTTAAAATATGCATACCCAACAATCTCCCCTATTTGATTGATGCCATTACCTACTACAAGAAAAGCAAACATTGTACTTGGTAAAAACATGTCCATAAGAATTAATCATGGTAAGTCATGTCCCAAGTCAATGCACACACTAGCTTAAGCTATAGATTTCTATACCTTTGAAGGATTGAAAAACTTACAATTTGAAAAGTATAGAAATGCATTCATGCACTTAAAAATATGATTTTAAGTTCAAAGTGCAAGCTTTAAACTGAATGTTTAAACATCAATTCAAAATAGTGATTTTTAAGTTAGAAAATATTTGAATGAGGTTTAAGACCATAAGCGGTTTCATTGTTCTACAAACAAGCGGTTTGATTGAACAAGGTTTTTGGAACCATGATGCAATTTCCATTAATTCCTAAGATGATTACAAGTACAGAATGAAGGAAAATTACAAGGTTACAAAAACAAAAAGGAAGTAAGTTGGACAAAAGGAAATACAATGAAAGTGCGGTCCAAAACTTACCAAAAAGATTCACAAAAATATAAGGAAAAGCGGTTTACTGCTGGGGCGGCTTGCTCACTTCATGCTCACCCACTTGGCCCAAACTGATTGGTCGTGTGCAAACGCTTTCCTTAATCTTCTAACTTCCTCTCGCGGTTCTCGTGAGAGTAGCTTCAAGCTTCTTAGGCATTCACGTAATGAGCAGAGGTAGAATTTGTGGCACCAACCGCTTTGGTATTTTCCACAAGGTTTTCCTTGATAATGTCAAGCTTTACATTGACAGAGGAATAAATGGAGTTGAAAGTTGTGTGGAGTTCCTCTTGAACTAAAGCGGTTTGGGCATTGATAGCTTGTTCCAAAGGTTCAAGGTCCACAGATACCTTCAGTGGAGGTTTTGAGATCATCGACCGTTGAGCCAAGTCCGGAGTTGAATCCTTCCCCGAGGTTGTCCAAGCGGTCGTTGAATTCATCTTGGATCTCATTCACCTTGGCCTTCACCGCATCTCGACACGCATCCGCATTCACCTTGGAATCCACCTTGAAAAGATCAATTTGTTCCAAGACTTCTTCACGCAGAGTCCAAAGAGGTCCTGGATAACTTGAGATAATTGCGGTCCGGATTGAAGAAAGTCAAGGAATTTGGTGCTTAAGATACCCAAATCTTTTTCAAGGGAAGTGCAGAGCTTTTCTCCAAGAACATCTAACTCCTTCTTCAATTGCTCAACCGTATGCCTTGTCTTCAGTAGGCTTTGACTAAACCAACTTCAAGGGATTTCGAAAGGCTTCTAAGCGGTTTGAATCAGGGAAGCGGTTTGATCAGAGTGGCGGTTGAGGAGGAAGGAATTGCCGTAGATCTCTCCCCCTTAATGGCATCAAGCAAAGAAGCTTTAAGGGCCGCCAACTCAAGGGAGTGAGAATCCACCTTGGCTTGTAAAGCGCGGTTGGATGCAAGGAGAGATTCATCGAGGCGGTCAATGAGATGACATGGCCTTGATTAACAACAAGCCGGCCTTGAATCGATGAAGGGTTTGGAGGATTTGGGAGTACTCGAGGGAGGAGCGGTTGAAGGTGAAGCGGTTGAGAAGGTAGGAGGCGGTTGGGTTTGGTTAGTCTGAGGGGCGGTTTGGGTATTGGGAGGAATGTTTGGAGGAGGTGAGTGGTGTCTAATGGGTGAGTTGTGAGGGGTTGGGGATTTTGAAGGGGTGTTTGATTTAGAGCGGTTAGGTGTAGGGGAGCGATTTTTGTTAGGGGAATGGACAGGGTTGGATCATCCCTAACTGATTTGGATGTGGCACGTCCAAATAGAGGGCTGACCGCCATTGTTGATAGGCGTAATGAGTAGGGGTTTGGTTGGAATGTTGGGAATTTATGGAATGGGAATGTTGGGGTGAGTCATATTGGGATTGAGAAGATAGGGGTGATAGTGATTTTCTGGGAAGGTGAAGGGGAATTTTGAGGAGGTGATTGAGGAGGGGAATTTGAAGGAGTGGGTGAGGGTTGGACAAAGCTTGGTTTTCTTGAAGGGTTTCTTCTTGCCCGCCATTTTCTTTCTCTCTTGGGTTTCTCCCCCTGAGATTGTGCGGTTTTGTTGGGGGAAGGGGTTATGAATTTGGCTTTGGATGGAGATTTGGATTGAGAGTTGGCAGGGATTGGGCCGGGATTGGTTTGGAGATTGGGCAGAGAGGTTTGAGGAGATGGAGGCGGCTGGGTTTCTCGGAGGCGGTTCATGGGGTGAGGCGGTTCCAGCCTTCAGAGGTTGATTTTCCCTTGGCCTCGATACTTCTCGCCTTGCTCCTTGGCCAATCTAGCAATCCTATCTTGGAGAACCTTCATCTCGTTCTTCCACAAATAATCCACCCATCTCATCTCTAGCCTTTCTTGGCTCTAGCCACCAAGTTGGGAATACTTGGGATCTTCCTCTTCTTCATCATCTTCATCCACCAAATGCAAGGTTTTAGGTTCAGGATCTTTGGATGATTTCTTCTTTCTCTTGCTAGTCCCACCCATCATCGCCAGCAGAGGCGGTTTGGAAGCCGGAGCGGTCTTGGCCTTCTTTCCGAGGCGGTTCAGCCTCTGCTCGGGGCTTCCCGGACCGCTTGGGTGCTTTGGTTTGAGGAGCGGTTGAAGGATCTCCGAGTTCATATGGTTCCTTCTTAGGTAGGTATCTCGCATCATACAAAGATTTGTATAATGCATCTCCATTGGCATATCTCGAAGGAGTGGCAAGCAAGTAGACCTAGGCAATCATCCGAGCACCCACCATAAGGTCCGGATTCTTGGTGACCATTTCATCCAAGTGCTCATAGTCCATCGCCAGAGCGGTTAGGATCCCGCGTAAAGGTCTCCACCTCTGATCTTCACCTTTGACCTTAGACCGATAGGTCTCTATGCTATCCTTAATCTCAAAATAGAGAATCCTTGGCCGCCAAAGTAGCCTTGATTTCCATAAAGATAGCAAGACCGTACATCCATTGTTGGGATGTGAAATTGTTGTGGTTCCCGCCTTTCCACAAATAGATCTCCCCACTAGATGACCTATGAAGTTCATCACCACCAAAGTTCTTTCTTGGAATCTTCTTGTACTTCTTGGATAGGGTATCCACTTTCGCGGTTTGGAGAGCAAAGCAAAGATTCGATAACTTGATCAATCTCTAAGGGGGCACCACCAACCGCAAATCTGAAAAGTCTTCTTATATCTATGTAGTCAATGGAGAGCTTCATCCCTTCAACTACAAATGTCAGCAGAGACTCTCTCGGCCTTGCTCAAGAACTCGAATCCTTCTTAGCGGTTGCAAAGAATTGATCCACAAAGGATGGCACAATGAAGTTCTCGCTTCGTGAAGAGAGGTAGGATGCCCGAGACTCGAGCTTCCTCAAAGAACTCCCTTCCTAGGGCATCGCTTTGAGTTCTTCCTCATTCACTTCCCACCCAGGTAGGAAAGTAGTTGGATCCTACAAATTTGAAATTTCAAGAGTTAGATCCATTTGTGTATTCATAGTTCACATGCGGTTTGAGCACCAAGCTGTTGAGCAATGGTGCGGTTTGAGAATTTCAAACCCCAAGTGAAACCATGAATACTTAACAAATAATGAGGACATGAGAATAAAATTACTTAAGTACGTGGCATTGTAATCCAAACTTATCCCACACCGCAAGCAAGTGATTAGAGAGGAATTTCTTGGTTTCCAAATTTATATACTTAGTAAAATCTCAAAAACAAAGAGGAAAGGAATTTGACCAAAGATGCGGTTTCAAAGTATTTGAAAAAGCGGTTTTTGAACATGCGGTTTAGGTTGAATAGGTGAGGAGCGGTTTGAAACAAAATTCCTAAGCGGTTTCATACAAGCGGTTTCAAACCAACATAAAATCCAAAATTTCAAAAGTTTGAAAATTTTCTAAGTGTTGGAAAACACTTTCTCGTAATCAAGGTAACCAAAATATATGAATTTTCAAGAACAGCTTCATGGGTTTGTGAAGAACACCAAGAACACTCAAGAACACCAAGAACAGAGATTCATAAAACTTAACCAAAATGAGCAAATAATATATCAAAATGATCACATTGGAAAGGAGATTAACAATATATCAATAAAATTTCAACCTTTACCTTAATCATTCATAATCACTAAGAACAAGAAAGTGGGTTTTCGAAGAGTATAAACCGAAAATCATAAAATCGCACTCCAAATCATGCATTGATTATGAAATAAACTATGAAATGTAAATCTAGGCATGATTTCGAGCAAAACCCAACAAATTTCAATCAAAATGGTCAACAAACAAGATCAAAATCACCAAAAATAAGAACAAGGCATACGAATGCTTTCTAAGTGTTCATCCATGGCAGATTTTGATAAAAATTAAGAGTTAGGTTTAGAAGTTGTTACCATTTCCAGGATGGGTTTCTTAGCCCTAGCAAGGTAGATGCTCTCACTTTTTTGAAGTTGAAGGCTTTCAAGTTGTTGCCATTTCGCTAAATGTTTTAAAATGGAGGGTTTTTGAAGGTTTTTAGAGAGAGAAAGTGAGTTGGTGAACAGAGAGTACGGTGTGCAGAGAGTTGCGTAAGAAAGGAAGAATTTCACCAACTTAGGTTTATATAGGGTGAAGGGGTGGAGGCAACAAGTGTAAGGAATGATTGAAATTAAACCAACTGTTACACCCTTTCACCTCCTGCACATCTCTCTATGACGGCTGACATGAGGGCTTTAAATGCTCATGTCCCCTTAGCATTAAATGCTCTAAAATTTTGAATTTTTGAGGGAAAATATTTGCAAAAATACCCTTTTGTCAAAAATAAGGACCGAAAGATAAATAAAGGAATTTGAAATGCTTTTTTTTTTTTTTTTTTTTTTTTTTTTTTTTAATTAAATAAAGATAAACAATAAAAATAGTCGAGATTACTTCTTGTTGAAACGCGGTTTTGATCCAAGCGGTCGACCGCATCAAGCGGTTTGAAAGAAGCGGCTGGATGCAAAGCGGTTGGATATCTTGCGGTTTTGGCACAGTGCGGTTCAACACAAAGCGGTCTCAATCCAAAAGGAGTTTCATCATAAACTCAACAAACAGGTTAGTTAATAAAAAGTATGGAATATTATTTAAGTTCAAGCATACCCATTTCTCCTCTGAGAAAAGAAAATCTCTTGGAGTCAAGAGCCTTTGTGAGGATATCGCAACCGGGTTGTCTGTCCCCACGTACTCTAAATGGATATTCCTCTTCTCCACATGGTCTTTGAGGAAATGATACTTGATATCTATATGCTTGGTCTTGGAATGCATGACAGGTTGTTGGAGACTCGAAATAGTTGAAGTGTTGTCACACATGATGGGGCAATTCCCTTCATGGATTCCATAGTCCACCAACCGCCGCTTCATCCAAAGGATTTGACAAAGAACAACTACCAAAGAAGAATATACTCACTTCCGTGGTTGACACCGAAACCGAAGCTTGCTTCTTGCCGGCCCAAGCAACTAGTCTATTTCCGAGGAAATGACAAGTACCACTAGTGCTTTTCCCGTCAATAGTACAAGCCGCATAATCTCGCATCCGAATAACCTACAAGATCGAAGTTCGAATCTTGGAATACCAAAGTCCAAGGTTAGTGGTTCCGTATAAATAGCGGATTATACGCTGATCGCAATAAGATGTGCTTCTCTAGGATCTCGCTGATAGCGAGCACATACAACGTACACTCAAACATGATATCCGGCCTACTAGCGCTAAGTAAAGTAATGAGCCGATCATACCTCGATATAAAGTTTGATCAACTTTCTTACCTTTCGAGATCCTTATCTAGCTTATTGCCGTGGCCATAGGAGTATCATATGCTTTAGCATTTTCTAATCCAAACTTCTTTATCAACTCCTTGGTGTATTTGGCTTGGCCGAGGAAAATACCTTCTTCGCATTGCTTGATTTGAAGCCCGAGGAAGAATGTTAATTCTCCCATCATGCTCATCTCAAACTTGCTTTTCATTAGCTTCTCGAAACGCTTACAAAGTAACTCATTAGTAGAACCAAAAATAATATCATCGACATAAATTTGAACAAGTAAAGTATGCTCATTATATTTGGCAATAAAAAGAGTTGTATCAATTTTACCACGTTTAAATCCCTTTTCTAGTAAAAATTTAGAAAGAGTCTCATACCATGCCCTCGAGCTTGCTTAAGTCCATACAAAGCTTTTGGAGTTTGTAGACATGATTGGGAAATTTGGAGTCTTCAAATCCAGTGGTTGGGCAACATACACGGTCTCTGCAGTCGCCGTTGAGGAATGCACTCTTTACGTCCATTTGATATAACTTGAAACGCTTGAAAGAGGCGTAGGCTAAGAAGATTCTCGATAGCTTCCAATCTTGCAACCGGAGCAAAGGTTTCATCATAATCAATTCCTTCTTCTTGCCTATATCCTCGTGCAACCAACCTTGCTTTATTCCTAGTGATGCTTCCATTCTCATCCATCTTATTCCTAAATACCCACTTAGTTCCTATCACTCCTGATCCCGAGGTCTAGGCACCAAAGTCCAGACCTTGCATCTTTCAAACCGGTTGAGTTCTTCTTGCATAGCAACGACCCAACTTGAATCTTGGAGTGCTTCATCAATCTTCTTGGGTTCAACTTGAGATAAAAGAGAAGTATGCTCATCATAATTTGATCTCCTTGTTTGAACACCTGAAAATGTATCACCAATCACATTTGTGAGGGGGTGACCGCCGACTTCACGAACCTCCGGGTAAGTCCGGTTGGATCGAGGTTTGTCGAAGATCTTCAATTGGAACATCGTTAGATCCTTCAAATAAGTCATGGAATGTAAGTCGACGAAGAGGTTCTATAAGTCGGATAGGGAATTCTCAACTTCTTCTTCCTTGGAGTTGCATCCGGGAGTAGGAACTTCAAAGGTGCGGTTTGAAAATTGCGGTTTGAGGGAATTTCGCTTGAGGGTGCCGGATTTTGCGGTTGAGGTTCAAAGTGCGGTTTGAGATGGTTCACCCGGTTCATTATGCTCAACAAAATCATCAAGAACATTTGGAGCCAAATGTGGCTCAAGGAGAGAATGCTCATCAAAAGTAACATGGACAGACTCTCTACTATTTTTAAACTAGTTTTATTGAAAACACGAAAAGCTTTAGAATGTTTAGCATACCCAACAAAAATACCTTCGTCGGCCTCGCTCCGAATTTACCTCTATTTTCTCTTCCGTTGTAGAGGACAAAGCATTTCATACCAAAGATCTTGAAGAATGCAATGTTGGGGGTTCTTCCTCGCCAAAGCTCATAGGGAGTCTTATTATAGGTTTTGTTGATGAGGAGCGGTTCGAGCGAAGCATGCGGTATTGATTGCTTCACCAATTTCAAAATACCGAGGTAGCTTCGCTTCGTATATCATTGTCTTTCCAAATTTCAATCAACGCCCTATTCTTCCTTTCCACAACCCCATTTTGTTGTGGAACACCAATGTGGAAAAATTGTGATCAATCCCATGGTCATCACAATACCGAGCAACACCGTTGTTCTTGAATTCTCGTTCCATTATCCGATCGAACACTAACGATGTCATCTTCTTTTGAGTTTGGAGCCGTCTAAAAGTGCGGTGAGAATCTCATAACAATCATCTTTGGAAATCATCATCTCAACCCACGTATATCTTGAGTAATCATCCACCACCACTAAAGTATATCTATTTCCTCCAATGCCGGCAAAGTGGTTACGGTCCAAACAAATCTATGTGAAGCGCTTGTAAGCATCTTGAAGTTGATGGAGCGGTCTTGTCGGGTGAAAGACGACGCGGATCTGCTTACCAAGCCGGCATGCACCGCATTTCTCGGATGGTGGTCACCACTTTGGGTAAACCACGAACGAGGTTTTCCCTACCAATCTTTGCAAGAGACTTGAAGTTCAAGTGGCTCAACCTCTTGTGCCATAGCCAACTATTTTCGCTCACATTCTTAGCTACAAAACAGAGATTAGTAATACTACATGCAATTTAGATCAATAATGTAAATATTACTCTTACGAATCCCCGTGAGTAGGGTGACGCCGGAAATGCTATCTTTGATAAAGCAATTTGATGACGTGAAGTTGCAAAGCATCCCTTTGTCGCAAAATTGAGAAATTGAAAGGAGGTTGTGCTTGAGTCCCTCGACCAGAGAAACCTTCTCAATAGTTAGGTTTCCTCTCCTTATAACACCATATCCAATGGTCTTGCCTTTGTTGTTGTCACCAAAGGTTACGTATGGACCACTTGCTTCAACGACATCTTCAAGTAATGATCTATCTCCAAATATATGTCTTGAGCAAAACCTACCGTCAAGATACCATTCATTATCCTCGAGTGACCAACCATGAAGCAGTAGGACCCGAAATGTAAACATTAAGAACGAGGTCCCCCTTATTCCTTGGGTCCCGAAGTTAGCAACCCTTACGACCCACACCCGCTGATGTAAGGAGGTTTGCTCTTCCCCGGCATTGGATGTGAACCGCAAAAGGCATTCTCGCAGCCTTGTGACCTAAACCATCACACACGTAACATTTATAATAGCTACAAGCTTCATGAGGTTTTACTAACTCCTTACTCTTCTTAGGAGTTGCATGCGGTTTAGGACAAGGAAGCGGTTTGGGAGGTGCAGCCCAGCCTAACATTCCAAATGATACGAAGGGAACAAGCTGTTTGACCACGTATTTTCGGGAACGCTATTCCTCGCAAGGCAGGAGGAGCGGTCGAAGAAGAAGCGCGGTCGACCTCGGAGTTAGCAGTAATCGCCTTTTCCACCGTAAGCGGCTGGAGTAGATTCTACCAATTCCATAAGCCATTTCCTCTTCAAAGCTTCCACGTAATTCTTAGGTTTTAACACGTAATTCTTCCCATATTGCTTTCCTTTAGGTAGACATAATTTACTTGTCTTCCTTTACCCTTTCCTTTAGCATGCTTCCCTCGGGAATTTCTTTAGTTAGTTCCAAAATTTCCTCATCCTTTTCACTCGAGGATGCACACTTCTCCTCTTCCTCGCATCCAAACCCTAGACCATCCTTAGTTCCAGGAGGAACTTGGAAGTCCAAGATTTTATCCTTGGTGGATTGAGACTTGAGCCACGAATCAATAATCTTTTGACGATCGTCGATTTGGGTTACCAAGTCATCATTCCCGAGTTGAAGTGCAGCAACCTTAGTTTCAAGGATGCGGTTTTGATCAAGAAGAGGAGTCATCTGCTTGATTTGGTCCTTAAGATTAGAAATTTCGCACTCATCACGCTTTTCTCCGTCTTGTATGCATTAAGTTCATCATGAGCTAAGCTTAAGGCTTTCTTAAGATTTGAGAATTGATGGATCACCATTTCAGCCTTCCTGAACATCTTTTCATGTTCCATGGGAGAAACCTCTTCCACCACCTTTTCAAAATTTTCTTTGGAATAGCTTTTGAAGGTGGAGCAGCTTTTAGATGAGAAAATGGGACGTGAATACGAACAATTTCCTATCTTAACGCTTAGGAGTAAGTTTAATATCATCATCCAATTTATAATTTGGAAGTTTTGCAAAAACCTCCTTTTCCTCCATATCATGCAACTCAAATGATTCAATCCGAGTCATCGAAGCGTTCGCAACTAGCGTAGGTTAACCTCTTCGGTTTCACCGTCACTTCCATCCTCGTAACTGTTTCAATCCAAGTTGCTAATTCCTTGGAATTCTCTTCCTCCTCAAAGAACCATTCCCTTACGATGAGAAAATTTCAAGGAAAAGTTTTCTTTTCATATATTCATATTTAGGCCGCGGACACTCGTATGCAAAGTGGCCAGTTTCCTGCAGCTTGTAGCATACCAAGTCACTCTTCTTCTTTGTATCTCGCAGCCCTAGAAAATGTTGCAGGAGGTTTGCCTTTTGAAAATGATTTTGTGAAAGGTTTGAGGATTTTCTAAATTTTTGAAATCTTTTCACAAACATGGCAAAATCATCATCATCCATCTCGATGAGTGATGAGGTTGATATGGAAGGATCAAGCTGGTTTGATTGGATGTGGATGGTTTCTCTTCATGTTCCACTACGTACATAGAAAGCGATTTGGTTTTTCCTTCTATCTCTTCAATATGATTTAATTTAAGTTCATAGACTCTAAGATTGGCATACAAGTTACTTAATGACCAAGTACCCAATACTTTGGAGTCTTCTAGAGAGGTAGCCTTATTTACCCATCTAGAACCTAAGGCAGATAGGAAAGTCATATTGATTTCCTTATCGGTTAAAGTTTTACCAAGAGATCTACAAGCATTAACTACCTCAACATAGCGATCGTAGGTTTGACGCAAGGTTTCGCTGGGTTTTCTGTTGAAGTTGTTGTAGGATCTTTCAACAAAGTTGTATAATTTGTTTTCCTTGCACTCATCATCACCTTCGAGGTAGCTCTCTATGGCATCCCACATCCGTTTTGCGTTTTGAGGTACATCACTTTCTGTGAGAGTTGATACGGGGAGGGTTCCAGAAATGATGAACCTCGCCTTGTCGTCCAAGGCAACTATTCTCTTCTCTTCATCCGACCACTCATCTTTTGGCTTTTTGACCTCCGGAGTTTCAAAGCATTGGTGGTTGCATCAAGCTGTTAGCCTTCATTGGAATTAGAGGGCCATTGATCACGCACTCCACCAAAGATTTCATCTATGGTTTCCAAATGAATAAGCATTCGGCACTTCCAGATGTCAAAGTGGTCTTCGTCCAACATTGGAATGTGTGAATAGTTAACAGTAGTCATTGTCTTTGAGGTTGCCATATCGAATCGGCACACAAGCCGTTAAGCTTGAAAACAAAGGGTTTTAAAATGTGTTTGCTTCTGATACCACTTGTTGGTCCCAAAGGTGGCAACAAGGGTGAAAATACAACAGAGGGAGGGAGATGCATGAGCTTGTACTGTTTAAAATTTTTCGCCCTCTTCTTTAAAAACTAAACCTCTTACGCTACAAAAACTCTTGCAGTTGAGATAGAAACTGCAGCAAGTAGATAGTGTAAAATGCACAGCGGAATATACTAAAGTTACAAAGTGGTTTTGATAGAAGGTGGCTTGTAAAGATTTGATCGAGCGGTTTTGAATAGATTTTAGAAGGCGAGTGCAGCTTGATCTTTGTACACCCCGTACAACCTCACACTCATAGTAAGACTCAAACACTAAAAAGGCAGAAAGACCAAAATGCGAACAAAGAGCGGACTGCATTAGCTTTCATACGATCGAACTACCCAAATATCAGGTTCTTACTTCTCGCATTTAATTCAAAGCTTACCGAGATTATCTACCGTTCTCTCTGTTTGATCTTTATTTAGATATCCATTATTGTGAAATAGTGTTTGGAGTTAACATAGTCAAAACCGCACTTTCGCTTTACAACCGCTCGTACCAACTATTGCACTAAAACCGCCTTGCAAAACCGCCTCTCTCAAAACCGCATTTTAACTCAAGTATATTCCGTCGTGCATTTTACAACTCTACTTGCAGCTTCTAATACACCGCAAGAGGTTTTGTAAGCGTAGAGGTTTAGTTTTAAATTGAGGGCGAAAAATTTTAAACAATGCCTATTCACCCCCCTCTAGCCGTATTTTCACCCTTGTTGCCACCTTTGGGACCAACAAGTGGTATCGAGCAAACACATTTTAAAACCACTGTTTTTCAAGCTTAACAGCTTGTGTGCCGATTCGATATGGCAACCTCAAAGACAATGACTACCGTTAACTATTCACACATTCCAATGTTGGACGAAGACCACTTTGACATCCGGAAGTGCCGAATGCTTATTCATTTGGAAACCATAGATGAAATGCCGGTGGAGTGCGTGATCAATGGCCCTCTAATTCCAATGAAGGCTAACACCGATGCAACCACCAATGCCGAAACTCCAGAGGTCAAAAAGCCAAAAGATGAGTGGTCGGATGAAGAGAAGAGAATAGTTGCCTTGGACAAGAAGGCGAGGTTCATCATTTCGGGAACCCTCCCCGTATCAACTCTACAGAAAGTGATGTACCTCAAAACCGCAGCGTATGTGGGATGCCATGTAGAGCTACCTCGAAGGTGATGATGAGTGCAAGGAAAACAAATTATACACTGTTGAAAGATCCTACAACAACTTCAACAAAACCCAACGAAACCTTGCGTCAAACCTACGATCGCTATGTTGAGGTAGTTAATGCTTGTAGATCTCTTGGTAAAACTTTAACCGATAAGGAAATCAATATGACTTTCCTATCTCGCTTTAGGTTCTAGATGGGTAAATAAGGCTACCTCTCTAGAAGACTCCAAAGTATTGGGTACTTGGTCATTAAGTAACTTGTATGCCAATCTTAGAGTCTATGAACTTAAACTAAATCATATTGAAGAGATAGAAGGAAAACCAAATCGCTTTCTATGTCTCGTAGTGGAACATGAAGAGAAACCATCCACATCCAATCAAACCACCGATCCTTCCATATCAACCTCATCACTCATCGAGATGGATGATGATGATTTTGCCATGTTTGTGAAAAGATTTCAAAAAAATTTAGAAAATCCTCAAAACCTTTCACAAAATCATTTTCAAAAGGCAAACCTCCCGCAACATTTTCTAGGGTCTGCAGATACAAAGAAGAAGAGTGACTTGGTATGCTACAACCGTAGGAAACCCGGCCACTTTGCATCCGAGTGTCCACAGCCTAAATATGAATATATGAAAAAGAAAACTTTTCCTTCGAAATTTTCTCATCGTAAGGGAATGGTTGTTGAGGAGGAAGAGAATTCCAAGGAATTAGCAACTTGGATTGAAACAGATTCGAGGATGGAAGTGACGGTGAAACCGAAGAGGTTAACCTCTCGCTTAGTTGCAGACGCTTCGATGACTCGCATTCTGAATCATTTGAGTTGCATGATATGGAGGAAAAGGAGGTTTTTGCAAAACTTCCAAATTATAAATTGGATGATGATATTAAACTTACTCCTAGCGTTAAGATAGGAAATTGTTCGTATTCACGTCCCATTTTCTCATCTAAAACCGCTTCCACCTTCAAAAGCTATTCCAAAGAAAATTTTGAAAAAGGTGGTGGAAGAGGTTTCTCCCATGGAACATGAAAAGATGTTCAAGGAAGCCGAAATGGTGATCCATCAATTCTCAAATCTTAAGAAAGCCTTAAGCTTAGCTCATGATGAACTTAATCTGTACAAGACGGAGAAAACCGTGATGAGGTCTCGAAATTTCTAATCTTAAGGACCAAATCAAACAGATGACTCCTCTTGCTGATCAAAACCGCATCCTTGAAACTAAGGTTAAGCCGCACTTCAACACTCAGAATGATGACTTGGTAACCCAAATCGATGATCGCCAAAAGATTATTGATTCGTGGCTCAAGTCTCAATCCACCAAGGATAAAATCTTGGACTTCCAAGTTCCTCCCGGAACTAAGGATGGTCTAGGGTTTGGATCTCGAGGAAGAGGAGAAGTGTGCATCCTCGAGTGAAAAGGATGAGGAAATTTTGGAACTAACTAAAGAAATTCCCAAGAGGGAAGCATGCTAAAGGAAAGGGTAAAGGAAGACAAGTAAATTATGTCTACCCTAAAGGAAAGCAATATGGGAAGAATTCGTGTTAAAACCTAAGAATTCTTGTGGAAGCACCCGAAGAGGAAATGGCTTATGGAATTGGTAGAATCCCTGCTCCAACCGCTTCGGTGGAAAAGGCGGTTCTCGTTAACCTGTGTCTCGACCGCGCTTCTTCTTCGACCGCTCCTCCCGCCTTCAAAAGCAGGAATAGCGTTCCTGTGAAATACGTGGGTCAAACCAAAGCCTGTTCCCTTCAGTATCGCTGAATGTTAGCCGGAACCGCACCTCCCAAACCGCTTCCTTGTCCTAAACCGCATGCAACTCCTAAGAAAAGTAAGGAGTTAGTAAAACCTCATGAAGCTTGTAGCTATTATAAAATGTTCTGTGTGTGATGGTTTAGGTCACAAGGCCGCAGAATGCCTTTTGCGGTTCACATCCAACGCCAGAAGAGTAAACCTCCTTCTCGTCAAACAGTGTGGGTCGTAAAGGGTTGCTAACTTCAGACTCCAAGGAATAAAGGGGGACCTCGTTCTTAATGTTTACATTTCAGGTGTCCTCTCGCCATGGCCGGTCACTCCAAGGATAATGAATGGTATCTTGACAAAGGGGTCGCTCAAGACATATGACTCGGAGATAGATCATTACTTGAAGATGTCGTTGAAGCAAGTGGTCCGTCCGTAACCTTTCGGTGACAAACAACAAAGGCAAAACCATTGGATATGGTGTTATAAGGAGAGGAAACCTAACTATTGAGAAGGTTTCTCTTGTCGATGGACTCAAGCACAACCTCCTTTCAATTTCTCAATTTTGCGACAAAGGAATGCTTTGCAACTTCACGTCATCAAATTGCTTTATCAAAGATAGCATTTCCGCGTCACCCTACTCACAGGATTCGTAAGAGTAATATTTACATTATTGATCTAAATTCCGCATGTAGTATTACTAATCTCTCGTTTTGTAGCTAAGAATGTGAGCGAAAATAGTTGGCTATGGCACAAGAGGTTGAGCCACTTGAACTTCAAGTATCTTGCAAAGATTGGTAGGGAAAACCTCGTTCGTGGTTTACCCAAAGTGGCTGACCACCATCCAGAGAAATGCAAGGCATGCCGCCTTGGTAAGCAAACCCGTCGTCTTTCACCAAAGAAGACCGCTCCATCAACTTCAAGATGCTTACAACCGCTTCACATAGATTTGTTTCGGGACCCGTAACCACCGCCAAAGATTGGAGGAAATAGATATACTTTAGTGGTGGTGGATGATTACTCAAGATATACGTGGGTTGAGATGATGATTTCCAAAGATGATTCGCTATGAGATTCTCACCGCACTATTTAGACGGCTCCAAACTCAAAAAGAAGATGACATCGTTAGTGTTCGATCGATAATGGAATGTAATTCAAGAACAATCGGTGTTGCTCAAGATTGTGATGACCATGGGATTGATCACAATTTTTCCATTGTACCGGTGTTCCACAACAAAATGGGGTTGTGGAAAGGAAGAATAGGACGTTGATTGAGGCCGGAAAGACAATGATATCTCAAGGCGAAGCTACCTCGGTATTTTTGGGTCAAGCAATCAATACCGCATGCTTCACTCGTAACCGCTCCTCATCAACAAAACCTATAATAAGACTCCCTATGAGCTTTGGCGAGGAAGAACCCCCAACATTGCATTCTTCAAGATCTTTGGCCGCAAATGCTTTGTCCTCTACAACGGAAGAGAAAATAGAGGTAAATTCGGAGCCAAGGCCGACGAAGGTATTTTTGTTGGGTATGCTAAACATTCTAAAGCTTTTCGTGTTTTCAATAAAACTAGTTTAAAAATAGTAGAGTCTCGTCCATGTTACTTTTGATGAGCATTCTTCTCCTTGAGCCACATTTGGCTCCAAATGTTGCCGATGATTTTGTTGAGCATAATGAACCAGGTGAATCCATCTCAAACCGCACCTCGAACCTCAACCGCAAAATCCAGCACCCTCAACTCGAAATTCCTCAAACCGCAATTTTCAAACCGCACCCGAAGTTCCTACCTCATGCAACTCCAAGGGAAGAAGAAGTTGAGAATTCCCTATCCAAATTTATAGAACCTCTTCGTCAACTTACATTCCATGACTTCGCCAAGGATCTAACGATGTTCCAATTGAAGATCTTCAAAGAAACCTCGCCCAACCAGACTTACCCCGGAGGTTCGTGAAGTCAGCAGTCACCCCCTCACAAATGTGATTGGTGATCTGTTTTCCGGTGTTCAAACAAGGAGATCAAATTATGATGAACATACTTCACTTTTGTCTCAAGTTGAACCCAAGAAGATTGATGAAGCACTCCAAGATTCCAGTTGGGTCGTTGCTATGCAAGAAGAACTCAACCAGTTTGAAAGATGCAAGGTCTGGACTTTGATGCCTAGACCTCAGGATCAAGGAGTGATAGGAACTAAGTGGGTATTTAGGAATAAGATGGATGAGAATGGAAGCATCACTAGGAATAAAGCAAGGTTGGTTGCACAAGGATATAGGCAAGAAGAAGGAATTGATTATGATGAAATCTTTGCTCCAGTTGCAAGATTGGAAGCTATTAGGATCTTCTTAGCCTACGCCTCTTTCAAGCGTTTCAAGCTATATCAAATGGATGTGAAGAGTGCTTTCCTCAACGGCGAACTGCAAGAGACCGTGTATGTTGCCCAACCTCCTGGGTTTGAAGACTCCAAATTTCCCAATCATGTCTATAAACTCCAGAAAGCTTTGTATGGACTTAAGCAAGCTCCAAGGGCATGGTATGAGACTCTTTCTAAATTTTTACTAGAAAAAGGATTTAAACGTGGTAAAATTGATACAACTCTTTTTATTGCCAAATATAATGAGCATACTTTACTTGTTCAAATTTATGTCGATGATATTATTTTTGGTTCTACTAATGAGTTACTTTGTAAGCGTTTCGAGAAGCTAATGAAAAGCAAGTTTGAGATGAGCATGATGGGAGAATTAACATTCTTCCTCGGGCTTCAAATCAAGCAATGCGAAGAAGGTATTTTCCTCAAATTTCCAAGCCCAAATATACCATGGAGTTGATAAAGAAGTTTGGATTAGAAAATGCTAAAGCATATGATACTCCTATGGCCACCGGCAATAAGCTAGATAAGGATCTCAAAGGTAAGAAAGTTGATCAAACTTTATATCGAGGTATGATCGGCTCATTACTTTACTTAACTGCTAGTAGGCCATATATCATGTTTAGTGTCCGTGTATGTGCTCGCTATCGCGCATCCTGAGAAGCTAACATCTTATTGCGCTCAAGCGTATAATCCGCTATTTATCCGGAACCACTAACCTTGGACTTTGGTATTCCAAAGATTCGAACTTCGATCTTGTAGGTTATTCAGATGCAGATTATGCAGCCTTGTACTATTGACAGAAAAGCACTAGTGGTACTTGTCATTTCCTCGGGAATAGACTAGTTGCTTGGGCCAGAAGAAGCAAGCTTCAGTTTCGGTGTCAACCACGTAGGCCGAGTATATTGCCGCTGTAGTTGTTGCTGTCAAATCCTTTCGATGAAGCAGAAGTTGGTGGACTATGGAATCCATGAAGGGAATTGCCCCATCATGTGTGACAACACTTCAACAATTTCAGCCTCCAACAACCCCGTCATGCATTCCAAGACCAAGCATATTGATATCAAGTATCATTTCCTCAAAGACCATGTGGAGAAGAGGAATATCCATTTAGAGTACGTGGGGACAGACAAACTGCATTGCCGATATCCTCACAAAGGCTCTTGACTCCAAGAGATTTTCTTTTCTCAGAGGAGAAATGGGTATGCTTGAACTTAAATAATATTCCATACTTCTTATTAACTAACCTGTTTGTTGAGTTTATGATGAAACTCCTAAGGATTGAGACCGCCTGTGTTGAAACCGCCTGTGCCAAAACCGCAAGATATCCAACCGCCTGCATCCAACCGCTTCTTTCAAACCGCTTGATGCAGTTCTACCGCTTGGATCAAAACCGCGTTTCAACAAGAAGTAATCTCTGACTATTTTTATTGTTTATCTTTATTTAATTAAAAAAAAAAAAAAAAAAAAAAAAAAAAAAAAACTGTTCAAATTCCTTTATTTATCTTTCAGTCCTTATTTTTTTTACAAAAGGGTATTTTTGCAAATATTTTCCCTCAAAAATTCAAAATTTTAGAGCATTTAATGCTAAGGGGACATGAGCATTTAAAGCCCTCATGTCAGCCGTCATAGAGAGATGCTGCGCAGAGGTGAAAGGGTGTAACAGTTGGTTTAATTTCAATCATTCCTTCTGCCAACTGCCTCCACCCCTTCACCCTATATAAACCTAAGTTGGTGAAATTCTTCCTTTCTTCTGCCAACTCTCTGCACACCGTACTCTCTCTGTTCACCAACTCACTTTCTCTCTCTAAAACCTTTCAAAACCCTCATTTTCAAAACCTTTAAACTGTCAATGGCTTCTACTTCAAAGCCTTCAACTTCAAAAAGGCTGAGAGCATCTACCACTGCTAGGGCTAAGAAACCCATCCTGGAAATGGTAACAACTTCTAAACCCTAACTCTTAATTTTTTATCAAAATCTGCCATGGATGAACACTTAGAAAACTGTTCGTATGCCTTGTTCTTATTTTTGGTGATTTTGATCTTGTTTGTTGACCATTTTGATTGAAATTTGTTGGGTTTTGCTCGAAATCATGCCTAGATTTACATTTCATAGTTTATTTCATAATCAATGCATGATTTGGGTACTGATTTTATGATTTTCAGTTTATACTCTTCGAAAACCCACTTTCTTGTTCTTAGTGATTATGAATGATTCTGGGTAAAGGATGAATTTTTAACGATATATTGTTCATCTCCTTTCAAATGTGATCATTTTGACATGTTATTTGCTTATTTTGGTTAAGTTTTATGAATCTCTGTTCTTGGTATTCTTGAGTGTTCTTGGTGTTCTTCACAAACCCATGAACTGTTCTTGAAATTTCATATATTTTGGTTACCTTGATTCTGAGAAAGTGTTTTCCAACACTTAGAAAATTTTCAAACTTTTTCAGAAATTTTGGATTTTATGTTGGTTTGAAACCGCTTGTATGAAACCGCTTAGGAATTTTTGTTTCAAACCTCTCCTCACCTATTCAACCTAAACCGCATGTTCAAAAACCGCTTTTTCAAACACATTGAAACCGCATGCTGGTCAAATTCCTTTCCTCTTTGTTTTTGAGATTTTACTAAGTATATAGGCTGGAAACCAAGACATTCCTCTCTAATCACTGCTTGCAGTGTGGGATAAGTTTGGATTACAATGCCACGTACTTAAGTAATTTTATTCTCATGTCCTCATTATTTGTTAAGTATTCATGGTTTCACTTGGGGTTTGAAATTCTCAAACCGCACCATTGCTCAACCGCTTGGTGCTCAAACCGCATGTGAACTATGAATACACAAATGGATCTAACTCTTGAAATTTCAAATTTGTAGGATCCAACTACTTTCCTACCTGGGTGGGAAGTGAATGAGGAAGAACTCAAACCGATGCCCTAGGAAGGGAGTTGCCGAGGAAGCTCGTAGTCTCGTGCATCTTGCCTCTGTTCTCCAAGAAGCGTAACTTCATTGTGCCATCCTTTGTGGATCAATTCTTTGCAACCGCTAAGAAGGATTCCAGAGTTCTTGAGCAAGGCCAGAGAGTCTCCTGCCTGACCGCTGTTGTTGAAGGGATGAAGCTCTCCATTGACTACATAGATATAAGAAGACTTTTCAGATTTGCAGTTGCTGGTGCCCCCTTAGAGATTGATCAAGTTATCCAAGATGCTGCTGCTCTCCAAACCGCCAAAGTGGATACCCTATCCAAGAAGTACAAGAAGATTCCAAGAAAGAACTTTGGTGAGCTGATGAACTTCATAGGTCATCTAGTGGGGAGATCTATTTGTGGAAAGACTGGAAACCACAACAATTTCACATCCCAACAATGGATGTACAGTGCTGCTATCTTTATGGAAATCAAGCTGCACTGGCCAAGGATTCTCTATTTTGAGATTAAGGATAGCATAGAGACCTATCAGTCTAAGGTCAAAGGTGAAGATCAAAGGTGGAGACCTTTCGCAGATCCTAACCGCTCTGGCGATGGACTATGAGCACTTGGATGAAATGGTCACCAAGAATCCGGCACTGATGGTGGACTCGCCTATGATTGCCTAGGTCTACTTGCTTGCCACTCCTTCGTATATGCCAATGGAGATGCATTATACAAATCTTTGTATGATGCAGATGCCTACCCTAAGAAGGAACCATATGAACTCAGAGATCCTTCAACAGCTCCGCAAACCAAAGCACCCAAGCGGTCCAGGAAGCCCCAAGCAAGAGCCGAACCGCCTCGAGAGAAGGCCAAGACCGCTCCAGCCTTCCAAACCGCCTCACTGCTGATGATGGAGCTGGGACTAGCAAGAGAAAGAAGAAATCCTCCAAAGATCCTCAACCTGAAACCTTGCATTTGGTGGATGAAGATGATGAAGAAGAGGAAGACCCAAGTATTCCCAACTTGGTGGCTAGGGCCAAAAAGGCTAGAGATGAGATGGCTGGATTGACTGTGGAAGAACAGATGAAGGTTCTCCAAGATAGGATTGCTAGATTGGCCAAGGAGCAAGCTGAGAAGTATCAGGCCAAGGGAAAATCAACCTCTGAAGCTGGAACCGCCTCACCCCATGAACCGCCTCCAGAAACCCAACCGCCTCCATCTCCTCAAACCTCTCCTGCCCAATCTCCAAACCAATCCCCAGCCCAATCCCCTGCCAACTCTCAATCCAAATCTCCATCCAAAGCCAAATCCATAACCCCTTCCCCCAACAAAACCGCACAATCTCAGGGGGAGAAACCCAAGAGAAAGAAAATGGCAGGCAAGAAGAAACCCTTCAAGAAAACCAAGCCTGTCCAACCCTCACCCACTCCTTCAAATTCCCCTCCTCAATCACCTCCTCAAAATTCCCCTTCACCTTCCCCCAGAAAATCACTCTCACCCCTATCTTCTCAATCCCAATTTGACTCACCCCAACATTCCCATTCCATAAATTCACAACATTCCAACCAAACCCCTACTCATTCTGCCTATCAACAATGGCAGTCCAAGCCCTCTGCTGGACGTGCCACATCCAAATCAGTTAGGGATGATCCAACCCCTGTCCATTCCCCTAACAAAAATCGCTCCCCTACACCTAACCGCTCTAAATCAAACACCCTTCAAAATCCCCAACCCCTCACAACTCACCCATTAGACACCACTCACCTCCTCCAAACATTCCTCCCAATACCCAAACCGCCCCTCAGACTAACCAAACCCAACCGCCTCCTACCTTCTCAACCGCTTCACCTTCAACCGCTCCTCCCTCAGAGTACTCCCAAATCCTCCAAACCCTTCATCTGATTCAAGGCCAGCTTGTTGTTAATCAAGGCCATGTCATCTCATTGACCGCCTCCAATGAATCTCTCCTTGCATCCAACCGCACTTTACAAGCCAAGGTGGATTCTCACTCCCTTGAGTTGGCGGCCCTTAAAGCTTCTTTGCTTGATGCCATTAAGGGGGAGAGATCTACAGCAATTCCTTCCTCCTCAACCGCCACTCCTGATCAAACCGCTTCCCTGATTCAAACCGCTTCTGAAGCCTTTCGTAAATCCCTTCAAGCCGGTTTAGTCAAAGCCTCTGAAGACAAGGCATCTGTTGAGCAATTGAAGAAGGAGTTAGATGTTCTTGGAGAAAAGCTCTGCACTTCCCTTGAAAAAGATTTGGGTATCTTAAGCACCAAATTCCTTGACTTTCTTCAATCCAGACCGCAATTATCTCAAGTTATCCAGACCTCTTTGGACTCTCTGCGTGAAGAAGTCTTGGAACAAATTGATCTTTTCAAGGTGGATTCCAAGGTGAATCTGGATACTGTGTCAGATGCAGTGAAGGCCAAGCTGAATGAGATCCAAGATGAATTCAACGACCGCTTGGACAACCTCGTGGAAGGATTCAACTCCGCACTTGGCTCAACACCAATGATCTCAAAACCTCCCTGAAGGTATCTGTGGACCTTGAACCTTTGGAACAAGCTATCAATGCCCAAACCGCTTTAGTTCAAGAGGAACTCCACACAACTTTCAACTCCATTTATTCCTCTGTCAATGTAAAGCTTGACATTATCAAGGAAAACCTTGTGGAAAATACCAAAGCGGTTGGTGCCACAAATTCAACCTCTGCTCATTCTGTAAATGCCTTGAAGAAGCTTGAAGCTACTCTCACCAGAACCGCAGAGGAAGTTAGAAGATCGAGGAAAGCGTTTGCACTCGACCAATCCAGCCGGGCCAAGTGGAGCCGAGCATGAAGTAAACAAGCCGCCCAAAGCAGAAACCGCTTTTCCTTATATTTTTTGTGAACCTTTTTGGTAAGCTTTGGACCGCACTTTCATTGTATTTCCTTTTGTCCAACTTACTTCCTTTTTGTTTTTGTAACCTTGTAATTTTCCTTCATTCCTGTACTTGTAATCATCTTAGGAATTAATGGAAATTGCATCATGGTTCCAAAACTTTGTTCAATCAAACCGCTTGTTTGTAGAACAATGAAACCGCTTATGATTTTAAACCTCATTCAAATATTTTCTAACTTAAAAAATCACTATTTTGAATTGATGTTTAAACATTCAGTTTAAACTGCACTTTGAACTTAAAATCATATTTTTTAAGTGCACTGAATGCATTTCTATACTTTTCAAATTGTAAGTTTTTCAATCCTTCAAAGGTATAGAAATCTATAGCTTAAGCTAGTGTGTGCATTGACTTGGGACATGACTTACCATGTTAATTCTTATGGACATGTTTTTACCAAGTACAATGTTTGCTTTTGCTGTAGTAGGTAATGGCATCAATCAAATAGGGGGAGATTGTTGGGTATGCATATTTTAACCCTCCTATTTTGTATTAGATTTGATTGATACCATGACCTCCTATTTATTTTAAGGACTTTAGGACCCTATGTAATGAAGCTTAGACTTCAATTTTTTAGCTAAGTCCATTTTATAGAATAGGTTAAAATTAGGCTTGAAGACTGGCTCAAGAATCATTGGATTTTAGGATTGCAGTTTCAAGGGTTCCTGAACCGCCTTTTCAGAACCGCTTGCCCCAGAACCGCCTTTTTCCTTGAGATTCCTCTCATCTGAAACCGCCTGATCAATCAAGTGCAAACCGCACTTTTGGAAATCCTCTTTACGGTGGAACCGCCTTTTGTCAAACCGCTTGCCCCTTAACCGCCCAATGATTGACTTCTTGAAGTGATCCTTTTATCCCTTGGAATCCACGTCAGCAATATTAAATGTCAACCACCATATCTTGTCTCGTGACCCAATGTCAGAGCAGATCTGCAAAGATCTCATAAAGGTGACAGATGTCCTAACCACCTTGATTGCAAACTCGAGGTCCGATCGCCTTTACCGCACCAACAATGTCTAAAGGACAAAAGTGGATATCGGTGGACCAATGGGAAAGCATCAAGTCTTGTCCTTGAGCACAATTTGTGTCCAACGGCTATATTTGAGATGCTTGGGTATAAATACCCCCAATCTTCACCATTTGAAGATTGCTTGAAAAATTGAGAAATTGTTGTGATCATCAGAAGTTGAAGCTCTGCCCAGAAATTCTTAGTCCTTTGAATCTTCATCTTCATACTTCAAGAAATATTCCCCAGCCCAGAAATCAAGCCTTAACACATTCAAGAATCATTGTGCTCTACATCTCACAGATTTAAAGAGCCTTGATCTTGTTCTCACACACACACCTCTCTTGTTTAAACACATAGTTTATTCACTTGAGATACACTGGTTATAGTTTTGGATTTGTTCTTCATAGAAAAGATTTTATTGTACTTTGTAATCTCTCAAATACTCAATATAAAATCTCTCTTAGAAATCCAAGACTAACCATCTTGGTAGTGGACGTAAATCGTTTATCGATTGAACCACTCCAAATATTGTGTTCTTACTTTCTGCATTTTTATTTCTTGTGCTTACTAATTATCTACCTTTCTCTGTGTTTGATCTTATATAGTTATCCTTTATTGTGAAGTTGTGTTTGGAGTTAACATAGTCAAACTGCACTTTCAGTTTTACAACTGCTCAGAAAATTGCACTAAAACCGCCTTGCAAAACCGCCTTCTCAAAACCGCATTTTATCAAGTATATTCCGCTGTGCATTTTACAACTCTACTTGCAGTTTCTAATACACTGCAAGAGGTTTTGTAAGCGTAGAGGTTTAGTTTTAAATTGAGGGCGAAAAACTTTAAACAGCTATTCACCCCCCCCCCCTCTAGCTGTATTTTCACCCTTGTTGCCACCTTTGGGACCAACAGATACCACGATGGGTTTTGGCCCTTTTGGGGTAACATGTGCAGCGAAATATTTAGCATTAATCACAAAATCCTAGCCATGAATCCGTCTAATATGAATAGATTAGAATTATGAATATAGATTTACTAACCTTTGTTGCGCTTTTGTCTTTCGTACACGTATTCGTAATCCAGATTGAATCGTAGATGAAACTTTGATCTTCTTCTTGTTCTTCCTTTGTGGTGAATCAACAACGGTAGGTCTTCAAGTGTTAGGTGATAAAGCAATCACCCTCTATTGGTAATCCACACGCGAACGAACCAAGATAAATATCTTGTTGAATTGCTAGATGATCCTCTATTATTGAAACTCTTTTCAACAATCTATGGCTAATATGGAATGGTGTTTTGATCTTTGATTCGTAATCAAAATCAATGAATTAGTGTTTCATAAACTAATTTTCGTAAACCCTAATCCAAGCCAGAATCGGACCTTCCAGCAAAGATAGCACGAGTCGTCCCTATGTGAAAGCGTCTGCTTTTTAGGGAACAAATATGTTTCCTATTTCGAACCAAATAAGCATATTTGGTGATTTGATTTTGGGACTTTCATGGAAAGATTTATATTGTCCTGTTGTGAAAAGGATTTTAGTTTTAAGAAATAAAGTGTTTCCTATTTCGAATCAAAGAGGAATTTTTGGTAAGTTGATTTTATGCTTTCATGGAAAGATTCATAAGAATCCTACTTTGAAAAGGACTTTGTAAATAAGGTAAATATCTTTTATTATCCTACTTTGAAAAGGACTTTGTAAATAGAGTAAATATCTTTTATTATCCTACTTTGAAAAGGACTTTGTAAATAGAGTAAATATCTTTTATTTATGTACATAGTTTTATATTAGGACTAACCTACTAACAATCTATTCCTTTGTGAGTGTGCTTTATGTTTCCTTGTAGGAATTGGATTCTCACATATGGAAGAGTTTGGATTCGTGAAGATCTTCTCCAAGGTGCCTATAAATACAAGAGACCAGCACAAGAGAAGATAGAGCTTGAGAGATTTATTCAGAGAGAAAAACACTCTTTGTTCTTCACGTTTTCATAATATTGTTTTAGGTTGTGAGTGTAGGTTGTGACATACATCCGAAACTCACATCTACGTTTTTGTCAAGTTCTTTGTTTTACTTCTGATTGGAATAGAGTCTACTTGGGAAAGGGAGTCTGTTCTTATCGTAGAAGGTGATTAGAACTTGTTTAGTATTTTCGTCTTTTAGTTTTCACTTATTCGTATTTTTGTAAGTAACAAAGTTTTTATAGTGAAAAGTTTTTGGGCGTAAGCCTAGTTTGCTGATCTCATAGATCAGTAAGCGTATATAACTCTTGAGTTATTACTTTTAATTTGTTTTATTCCGCTGCATTATCTGTGGATGTGTGGACAGTTGTGAGACACATCTGTACTCACATCCGTGTCTGTTGCGTGATCTAAGTTTCCTAGCTACACGAAACTTTCAATTGGTATCAGAGCCAACTCTCGATATATTACTGAGTGTTGATCCAGAAAGTGTAGTCATTATGGAATACCAAAATCACCAAAATAGGCCTCCTGTCTTGGATGGTACGAACTATTCTCTTTGGAAGTCTAAAATACGTAATTACATCAAAAGTATTGATGAAAGGGCTTGGATGTGTATCCTTGTTGCATGGCAACCTCCTACTGTGGAGAAGAAGCCTGCGTCTGGTGTTGGTGAGTCTATTTTCGAAAAAAAACCTGAAGAGCAATGGACTCTTGAAGAAATTCAGGCTGCTAATTATAATTCAAAAGCTATGGGTGCTATTTCCATCCATGTTTCTGGGAATATGTACAAACTTATCACTAATGAGAGTGTAGCCAAAGCTGTTTGGGATATTTTGCAAACTCAATGTGAGGGAGCTCCAAGTGTTAAAGCTACGAGGCTTAGAATTTTAATGGATAGGTTTGAGTTACTTCGAATGGAAGAGTCTGAGGACATAGTTTCTTATGCTGCAAAAATCCATGAAATCTCCAATGAATGCACTAGCCTAGGAGAGTCAATTTCGAATGCTAGATTAGTAAGCAAAATCTTAAGGACTTTGCCCGAAAGGTTTAACATTAAGGTGGCTGTTATTGAAGAAACCAACGACACCAATACAGTAGGTTTAGATAAAATTGTTGGTATTTTAACTGTTTTTGAACTCAATCTTGAAGCTCAACAAAAGAACAAGGCAATAAGTATTGCCCTTAAGAGTTCTGCAGCTATTCCAAAGGAAATAGCTGACCTTTCCTCTGAAATTAATGAGTCTAATCTTGAGGAAGATGATGTGGTTGTAATCACCAAGAAATTCAATTCCATTCTGAATAACAAAAGGAGAAACAAGTTTCCTAGAAAAACCTCTCAGGATTTAGAGAAACAAGATGATAATTCTGATGAGAGGTTCAAAAAGAAAAGTTTTGATAACAAGAAATCCTCTGATTCAGTGCAATGTAGAGCATGTCGTGGTTTTGGTCACTTTGCTAATGAGTGTGCTAACACACTTAAGAAAAGGGGAATGAGCTTAACTGCCTCTCTAAGTGATAGTGAGGATGAGGAAGATGCTAACATGCCTGTGATAAACTGCCATTCTGTGTTTAATGCTCATTTTGCGAGAAATTGGTGAAGGAGTTCCCGAGGAATATTTGGATGTGGTCCCAGGTGTGAACACATCCGTTGACACATCTCGATCCGATTTTCAATTGCTTCACCGTAAAAGATATTCTCGATGATGAAGATAGGGACATTCCCTATGAGGAACTTTTTGCGACCTACAGAAAGGTGCATACTGATTGGATAAAGGGGTTGGACAAAATTGAGGTATTTACTAAGGTAAATAAATCTCTTTCTGATAAATTAGTTGTTTGTGAAGATGAGAAAACCAAACTTTCAAAAGAAATTTAGGTGCTTGCTAAGGTAAATAAATCTTTGTCTCGATAATTTAGCCGTTTGTGAAGATGAAAAAGCCATACTTTCAAAAGAGAATGATGATCAAAAGATATCATTTCCAAACTTGAAGTTCTAATGACCAAGAGAGAAGTTGAATTCGAAAAATTCAAAACCGATTTTGAAAAAGCCGAAAGTACAAGAACCAAGTTAAATACTGGGAAAATGAAACTTGATGAAGCTATTGTTCTTGGTAAACTGAAAACCGGCATTGGTTTTGAGAAAACAAAATTTGTAAAGGAAGGATGTGAGACTTCTACTTCAAAAAGTGTGGAAAAATCAATTTTGAGAGAAAAAACTTTTTGAGTGAGAAAAGGCCAAGGAGAAGGCACTACATCTGTCATTATTGCTTTGCTCCTGGGCACATTAGACCCTTTTGTCACAAATTAAAGGTTGATAAGAAATCCGGTTTTCATCAGTCTCAGATGTGTGGAAAGATGTATACACATTCGGACACACATCCATGTAATCTGAGACCTCTGCACCACAAAAAGAAAAGTGAAAAACAGTGGGTGGCCAAACCAAGTGCTACCTGCAATGTTGTTTACTCTCCCCTCAAGAGTAGTGTCTCTGATTCTTGGTATTTTGATAGTGGGTGCTCTAGGCACATGACTGGGAATCAAGCTTTTCTAGTAGACTATGAGTTAATCAATGGGGGAAAGGTGAATTTTGGTGGTGGTGCTCAAGGCAAAATCATTGGGAAAGGTACCCTAGATGTGAAGGAATTCCCAAAACTTCACAATGTGTATCATGTGGAAGGTCTTAGGACTAATCTCATTAGTATAAGTCAGTTATGTGATGATGACTTATATGTGAAGTTTGATAAGAAGATTTGTGAGGTGTTTAATGAGTCTAACACATGTGTCCTCACTGGTCTAAGATCATCTGACAATTGTTACAAGTTTTGTGATAATTTGTCTTGTTTAAGTTCCTTTGATATTATATTTGATGATACACTTGATTTTAACCTCAAAACTGCCAAGGATAATGTTTCAGGTTATCAACTGGAGTGGAAATCTGGCGATATAGGTCTTTGGAGATACGGAAAGCACTGTAAAGGAAAAACAGGCAGATGTGAGTCCAGATGTGCAAAAGGATGTATCTGCGGATGTGAACACAACCGTTCCCACATCTGAACACACATCCACTCAAAGAACCGAGTCCGAAGTCGGTTCTTCGGATTCGAAGGAGAAGCTAATTCGAAAGAGACCATGTTGGGTCCGTTGATAGATCGATGACATTTTGTTCGATTCAAAAATCACCCCACGTCTCAAGTGATTGGTGAAGTGCATGATCAAAGGCAAACCAAAAGGAATGAGAAGGTAAATCACAGTTATTTGGATGCTTTATGGAGTCATATATCCTTATACTCCAAGGTATGTTATTACTGCTTTGTGTCTATGATTGTGGGATACATTAACTTAGATTGGGCAGAAATTTTTTATGATAAAAACATTTGTGTTCGATGTTCCTACCTTGATAACATCCTTGATTCCTGGTATAGAAGGAGAAAAAGTTATGTCTCCTTGTTCATAGCTAAGGCTAAATATGTTGCCCTTGGAAGTTTTTGCACTCTGTTATTTTTGCCGAATCAAATGCTAAAAGACTATGGATTAAATAGCAAAATTTTGACTGCTTTTTGTGATAACAAAAGTGTCTTGGACATATCAAAAAATCCTGTCCAACATTCTAGAACAAAGCACATTGATATTAGACATCATTTCATTAGAGATCTTGTAGAACAAAAAACTGTGTGTCTGAAATTTGTTGGGACTGAAAATCAATTGGCTGATATATTTACAAAGGCATTAGTTTTGGAGAGATTTTCCTCCTTGAGGAAGTCTCTTGGTTTGTGTGATATCTAAGGTTGTGAGCACAAATGTGTCTCACATCCTCTAACACATCTGTATATTAGATTAACAAAAAAAAAATTTAAAATAAAAATTCAAAAAAATATCATGCATTAGCACGAAATTTCTCAGTGTGGTCACTTGTGAGTCTTCATCTTGACATTGTTTTTGATCACTTAATTGTGAGTATTTCCTGTCCATGTTATCTTTTGATGACTTGGTATAACCTTCCTAGGTATCTCACAGTGGGTGCAATAAAAGAAAAAAATATATGTGAGAAACAGCTGCTTCACCCTTAGTATGAAGCCATACCATTGTGATCAAGTGATTTTCATAAGAAAACTTGAAGTCAAACTTGACAAGATCATTGGGAAAAAGGGCTATCATTGGGATCAAGTAAAGTGAAAGCTACTCACAATGCAAAAATCCACATAAAAAAAAACATTTGGTGGATGCATCCTAGAGGCTGTGCAGATTGGATTATTGCTCATTGACTTTTTGTGATCTAAATGTGTCCCCATATGTGACTCACATCCTATGCCACATCCATAAGCTGAGAATTTTTCCATCACCTGTGTGTTTGCATCATGCTAGTCATACTGCATTTTTTAGGACATATAGGAGCTTTGTAAATATGCTAGTTAATTTATTTTCATTCTTAATTTATTCTTTGATTTAACATGTTTTTGTTTTCCAATATCTCCCATGAAAGAAAAAGGTGTGTATCAATCCTTATTTAAAAAGGAAGGACAATTTTAAAGGGATTCTGTTGAAAAAGATATGGCTGAAGTGATTTTTTGTTACCATAAAACGTTGGCAAAATTTTGACTTATTCTAATCCCTATTTTTTTCGTGATTTGGTGTGTGGTAATATCAAAGGGTTATAGCCGTTGGTGGATCTTTGTGAATTTTTGGCTGTGTGAGACCTTTTTGGAAAAAGGATTCCTTAATTTAGTTGAAAAGGGGGAGTTGTAGGTTTTATTGTGTGCCTCATCTGTCACATCTCTTTAATCCTTCATTGTGCTTCTTTCCCCTCTACCCCAATTTTTATCTCACACACATACACCATATATTTCTCTCTCTCTCTCTGTCTGTCTAATCAATCTGCAGAATCAATGGAGCTGAAGTTGTGGATGTGCGTCAGGATGTGGCCACATCTTGTCACACATCTGCAGATTCTTTTGATGCAATCGTGGAAGCCTTTGATGCAGAAATTGTTGCAGTTGTTGCCTTCAATGCTCAACTGTTTGCCTCCCAGACACATGCCAAGAACCTTACAGGTTTTTGAAGGTGGATCTCCAGAAATGGGTGACTTCACTTTCTAGTCAAAAAGGGGGAGAAGAAGAAAAAGGATGAGAATGATCTGATGTTATCTTTGCTGTTGCTGCTGATGTTTCAGTTGATGCTTAAACTCAGGGGGAGTTTTAATATTTGTTCTTACTTGTGAATGAAACATCAACAGGTTTGCTTTTAATATTTGTTTTTAATATTTTTAATTGCTTTTAATATTCGTTTTAGTTATTTGTTAGTTTTAGTCTTGATCTGTAATTCCTAAATACATTTGCTGAATGGCTGCTTTAGTTTATATTTGTTGAACTGCAATTTTTAGTACTAACTTGTTCTATGCAGTTTTGTGTGGATGTGTTGACACATCTGCACACACATCCATTCAGGGGGAGTTTTCGAATCTGAAAATATTGATCATAGTAATCAAATCATAAATCTTTAGTTTTGACCAGAAAGTCCAAAATAGGGGGAGATTGAAAGCGTCTGCTTTTTAGGGAACAAATATGTTTCCTATTTCGAACCAAATAAGCATATTTGGTGATTTGATTTTGGGACTTTCATGGAAAGATTTATATTGTCCTATTGTGAAAAGGATTTTAGTTTTAAGAAATAAAGTGTTTCCTATTTCGAATCAAAGAGGAATTTTTGGTAAGTTGATTTTATGCTTTCATGGAAAGATTCATAAGTATCCTACTTTGAAAAGGACTTTGTAAATAAGGCCCACTACAAGAAAAAGCACATTCTACGATGGCCTTATGCGATGGCTACCGCGTCCATCACATAATATTGTATTTATGCGATGAATAAAGCCATCGCATATTCTCTTTAATTTTGGGTCCTTGCCGCGTCTCTGGAAATTTGGCGGCCTCCGGAAAAGAAATAGGCGGGAGACATATTAGTATAAACGATTGCTATAATAAAAATGTGACGGCAATAGCAATCGTGTATAATAAATATATATAATTTCTGATTTAAAAAGTAAATTTTATCTTTATTTATAAATCGCGATTGATTTACCATCGCCTAAGGAGATTTTTTCATTTTTTTTAAATTTTTTTTATACCCTTTAGAATCAGACAATATTAAATCTAAACCTAAAACATCACACTTCTCGTTCTCTCTCTTCCTCCAAAAGCCGTCTTCCCCTTCTCTCTCTAACCGGCGGTGCCTTCCTCGCTCTACGATCGGCGGTGCCTTCCTCTCTCTACGATCGGCGGTGGTCGTCTTCTGAAACCCGTTCTTACGCAAATCCCGCCGCAAGCCCAAGAAGGTATATCTTCTTTCTTCTTCTCGATTGATTACGTCTCTCTCTCTCTCTCTCTCTCTCCATGCTATCAAGTCTAAATTCTAGGTAAAAGTTTTCATTTTACATGGTCTAGATCCCTCCCTCCATCCGATTTTGCCTTTGTTCCCAATTTTTACATGCCCTAAATCCCAATTTTTACATGCCCTAAGAAACTGTAGGTGAGTAAGACCGCTATTATTAAAATGAGTAATGCGGAATGCTGCAACATAATAACGATTTGATTCATGGTTCAATTTTTAATATTAGTACTCTGTGTTTGCGTTGAAGCCTTCCCCAATTTTGTTAATATTAGGCAACTGGTGGTAATTTTTAATGGGTGTAACATAAAAAAAAATTAAAATTTCTACCAAGATATGGAAAGAATAGAATTTATATTTTGTCCACCGGATTGTCTTGTTCGTTGGAGTTGCATGCTAGTGTAGGCTGTTGAAATTAGCGGGATGAGTCCGACGACGTAATAAAAGCCTTCACGCGGTGCCATTAATCTTAGTAATGCATTATGATAATAACCGATCTGCTACTTATACATGAGGAGCATTGCGTGAAATGAATAATGAGCATTGAGTGAAATGAATATTTTATAAATTGTGTGCTATAATTATAAATCATTAAGAAATCTTAATTTATAACATGCTTAAAGATGTTTTGATAGGATTAATTGGTTTTGCAGGAGAAATGTCTCACAATCGAAATTGGATGTATAGGCATGATTGTGATAATGATAGCTATGTGGAAAATTTTATAAAAAGGAGTTGAAGAGTTTCTTGACTTTGCTTTTTCGCACCCAGTTGTATGGCTCATGGAAATATAAGATGTCCATCAAGTAAATGTGATTTTAGCGTATTTAAGACACGAGAGCATGTACGAATTTGCTTACTTAATAATGGGTTTGTGCCGGACTATAAAAGGTGGAGTCAACATGGGGAATCAAACATTGAAATGGAAACTATTAACCTAGAAAATGAGAGAAATGTGAATTGGGGGAGTGAAATGTTAAGGGAAGCCGTGGGTCCAAATTGTGATTCATATAATGAGAATCCTAATATGCATGCAAAAATGTTTTTGATTTATTTGAGTCTTGCAATGAACCATTGTGGAACGGGTGCACATCTCACACCATACTCACGGCAGTAAGTCAATTGTTACACTTGAAATCTGAGTATGGGATTCCCATTAAGGGGATTGATGCACTATTGACATTTATAAAGGGAATCTTGCCGAAGGATGAGAAATTGCCAAAATCTTATTATAAGTGTAAAGCCTTAATGAAGGGTCTAGGTTTGCCTCATGAGAAAATACATGCTTGTGAGAATGATTGTGTGTTGTTTTGGGGGAGGAACAAAGACTTGATATCATGTCCTACATGTGGTGGGTCTAGATATAAAAATCTTGAAAATGCCACAATTGAGAAACGTAAGCCTATACCAAAAAAAGTCATGCATTATTTCCCTCTCATTCCTAGGCTTCAAAGACTTTATTTGTCATCAAAAACTGCTGAACACATGAGGTGGCACAGTGTAAAACGTATGGATGTTGAAGGTGAGATAAGGCACCCTGCAGATGGCAAGGCTTGGAAAGATTTTGATCAAAATTATTCGTCCTTTGCCGCCGATTCTCGCAATATAAGACTAGGCTTAGCAACTGATGGGTTCAATCCCTTTGGGCACTCTAGTAAGCCACATTCAACATGGCCCGTTTTTGTAGTCCCATATAATCTACCACCGTGGATGTGTATGAAACCAGCATACATGTTTATGCCTTTAGTTATTCCAGGCCCAAAAAGCCCCGGTAAAGACCTTGATGTGTTTTTAGAGCCACTAATTGAGGAAATGAAGACATTATGGTATGAAGGGGTTGATACTTATGACATTTCACTCAAACAGAATTTTAGTATGAAATTTGCATTAATGTGGACAATCAGCGACTTTCCTGCCTACGGAATGTTGTCTGGTTGGAGTACACATGGAAAGTTGTCATGTCCTGTTTGTATGGATAACACAATAGCTTTCACTCTGAAAGAAGGTAGGAAGCCTTGTTACTTTGGGTGTCATCGTCGATGGTTAAATCCTTCACACAGATTCCGATCAAACAGGGATAATTTCAACAATTTGACGGAGAGAAAGTTGGCTCCTTCACGTAAAACGGGAGATCATATTTTAGATTATATTAATCAGTTTGATTCAATCACATTCGGGAAGGGGCTTAATAGTGATGAAAAGATTCCTGGTTTTGGGGTTGTACATAATTGGACTAAGAAGAGTATTTTTTTTGAGTTGCCATATTGGCATACACTCTTGATTCGACACAATTTGGATTTGATGCACATAGAGAAAAATGTATTTGATAATGTATTTAATACGGTGATGAATGTCAAGGGGAGAACCAAAGATAACCACAAAGCCCGAAATGATTTGGAGGCTCTTGGTATAAGACCTGAATTGCATATAAAAACAGATGACAATGGGAAATTAATATTTCCAAAATCTAGGTACACTTTGACCAATGAACAAATTAAACAAGTGTACGAGTGGCTTCAATCGCTTAAAGTCCCGGACGGGTATGCAGGGAACATTTCTCGATGTGCTAATCCTAAAGAGTGCAAGATGGCTGGCTTAAAAACACATGATTGTCATATTTTAATGGAAAGATTCCTCCCACTCGCATGGCGTGAATTCTTGCCGAAGGATGTGTGGGAACCCTTGAATGCACTCAGTCAGTTTTTTAAGGTTATATGCTCCACGGTTTATAAAGAAGAAGAATTAGAGAAGCTTGAATTAGGAATAATTGAGACTTTGTGTAGGCTTGAGATGATTTTCCCTCCTTCCTTCTTTGATTCAATGGAGCATCTACCTATCCACTTAGCATATGAGGCTAAGGTCGGGGGTCCGGTTCAATATCGTTGGATGTATCCATTTGAAAGGTAATATTCTATTATGTATTGTTCATATTTTACTTAGTCTACTTAATTTTTATAATTATATAACACATATATCTTTCTCATTTGAAGGTGTATGCAACACCTTAAAAAGAAAGTGCGAAATAAAGCATGTCCTGAGGGTTCAATTGCACAAGCATGTTGGATCGAGGAGGTGACTAATTTTTGTTCACATTATTTTGACCCAATTATTGAAACCAAGCTTAATAGAGTTGATCGAAATGATGATGGGATTCAAGAGGAACCAAAAGGAGCAGTACCTGTATTTGCCCCTAGTGGTCGTTCGCTTGGAAAGGCAAAACAACGTTATTTGTCAAGTGAGGAAGTTGGTGCGATAGGCTTGTATATATTGCTCAATTGTGATTATGAAAGCGCTTACGAGAAAATAAAGTAAGTATACATATGAAAATTCAAAAATTGATAGACCTTTATATCCATTCTAGTCCATTATAATCTAATTAATTTTGTTATTACATCTTATTGTCAGTGAACATAGAGCAATAGTGCAGGAACTACACCCAAACATGTCAGAAAATTACATACAGGAAGAACACCATCGGACTTTATTTGATTGGTTCCATAATCAATTCAAGAGGGACAATGATAATAATTTGAAGATCTTAGCAATGGGACCTTATAGAGATGTCACAACTTATCAGCGGTTCCTTGTAAATGGTTTTAGGTTCCATACAAATAAACTTGAGTTAGGGAGAGTAACTCAAAGTTCAGGAGTTGTAGTGAAGGGAAGTAACTACGGTGACGATGATCATGACTATTATGGTCATTTGGTGGAAGTTGTTGAGGTACACTATCAAGGGGGGAACACTGTTCATTTATTTAAGTGTGAATGGTATGATCCAATAAAAGGGGTTGAAGTTGATAAGTATGGGTTTACCAGAGTGAACACAAAATCTAGACTAAGGTCATATGAGCCTTTTGTAATCGCATCTCAGGTTTTGCAAGTTTTCTATGCTAATCCCGTGTCAAAAAAAAACCAAGGTTGGTCTAGTGTCATTACTACAAAGTCAAGGAATACATATGATGTGAAGGAAAATGAAGAAGATGAAGATGAAAATACATATCAAGAGAGTGAGATCCTTTCGGTAAATCTGTGTGATTTTACTTATGAGGGTGATAATTTTATTCTTCATGATAATACTGAACCCGGAGTTGAAGTTGAGCCACTAGACGAAGATGAGGATAATGAAGATTTTCTTGAAAAAGATCATGACAGAGATGAGGATGAGGAGGCGGCCCTAAATGAATTTTTTGAAACAACAGATGATGATGATGATACCGAGGATGAAAACGGACAATGAAGATGGTGATTTGTCAGAGTTATTAATGCAGTTTTGGTATAAGGTAATTGGTTCTAGCACTCGCCTCTCAAGTTTATGAGAGATAGCTGACAAATGACAAAACTTACATATTGCTTATATTAAATGATTTTAATGATTTATTTTTAGTTTATTGATTAATATAATGTTTAAAGCTCTCAAATCTGTTTCCATCTCGGTTTTTCCTTCAACTTGGATGCATTAAGTGCGATTGTAGGCTTCTGCTCATGTATTTTTACGCTATGCTTTAAACCTCATGTTTCACACACTCAAAATCTTAAATGCTTTTGTTACATGTTTCCCACTTTTAACTCATGCAGGAGTATGATGCCACCTGCCTGATATCAAAGCTTCAATGATGTTTACGCTACCATATTAATCGATCGAATGCTTGTGAGATGTCCTGAATTGTTTTCATCATTTTAACTGTAGTATTGCCTTATCTTTCAGCTTCTTTTTTTAGTGAACATGATACTTAAATTTCTAGCTGTATTAAAAGATATTGAGATTAAAATCACATTTCTTAAATGTTTATAGAACAAGTTATCAATGCTTTGCCTTTCATATCCATCCATAACAGATATTTATTTATTATTTTTGTTATGTTATCAGATTGCTAACGAGTTTCTGTATTTCTGTTTTTAGGTATGGCTAGAGGTAAAGGTGTTGTACATCCAACTCCTGGTAGAAGTGGTAGCTTGAATACGATTAATCAGCTACCTTTGCCCACCCCATCCACTCATGTCCCTGGTTCAACCTCTAGTAGAGGTAGAGGTAGAGGTAGAGGAAGAGGAGGTGGTGAACGTGTTCTTGTTGCCCCACAAGCTATTGCTCGAGTTATTGCTGCTCAACGTGTTCCCGCTGCCCCTGCTCAACGTGTTCCCGCTGCCCTGCTCAACGTGTTCCCGCTGCCCCTGCTCAACGTGTTCCCGATGCCTCTGCTCAACGTGTTCCCGCTGCCCCTGCTCAACCAGGCAAGACCTACTGCCTTGTTCACACTGGATACCATTTTTGGACTTGAATTGATATCTTATTTTATTAAAAAAACCTGTCTTCTTTACGTAGTAGAGCAATTCTTAAGATCTTGAATTGATTTTATGAGGTTCGGACTTCGGAGTGAGCAAAACTACTGACTTGTTCAAAATGGATGTGTTAGTGCTGTGATAAAGATGTGCAAAATGTCCCTGAACTAAAAAGTGATTTGTTCGAGTCAATTGATAAATATAATGTATAATGATAATGTGGTTTCACAATTGTGTACAAAAAATCCTTTATTGTAGTCCCATGTCATTTTTGGTATTAACCATTGGTTACAAACACCTATATTTTGTGTTTGAATGCAAATCTTTCTTCTTGGCGTTATAGATTCCTCACAAGTTATAACTCAATTCAACTCGACTCGACTCATTTATTTGGTTGTATGATTTATTTTTTTCGTGTTCATAGTCGAACTATGGAATTGCTTTTGTCCTTCTATAAATCATATTGGGTTTATTTTTTTTATTTTTTTCGTCTTTGCTGAGTTCAACTCAACCCCATCATTTATTAGGTTGGTTGGCATTTTGTTAAAGTATAGAATTATTTTAGCTTCTTAATAATTTAGTAGTGAGTGGTAATTCTTTTAATCTTTTAATGTCTCCATTAAAGGGAATGACTTGTAGAAGACCCTGTTAATGAATGGATCTGGCCTCTCTCTTTTTATTTATTGGTTTGAATATTGCATGCCGGATTTGAAAATTTAGAGAAGGGTATCTTGTGAGCTTATTTGGGATATTCTTTCAACATTGATTTAGCTTATTTTCTACTTAAAGAAATTGGCATGACTTGGAAGAATTTTTCTATTTGGTCCCAAAATTCTCTTGGTGGGTGGTTGTCGTTGTCAAGTAGTTCAATTTTGTTTATTTTGATGATTTTTTGCTGGTAATTATCATTTCTCATTTCTAGAACTATCATTTTCCAAGTTTTACAGTTTCTGTTGCTTTAGCGATATTGTATTTTGTAAGTTGCAACTTGCAAGTCTAATTTCTTATAAATACATATGTGTGCATTCAAGATTCTCATCTCACTGGTGCTTTGTTTGAGCTTAATCAGACTCGAGAAGCTTAATTCCTCCGATGCAAATTGTTTTGCCCCTTGCTGCCCCTGCTGCCCCTGCTCCTGTTGTTCCTCCAGTGCAAAATGCCCCTATTATTCCTCCTGTGCAAAATGTCCCTGAAGTACCCGTAAATCGACCGAGAAAAACTCGTGGTGTAACCAAGGGTGTAAAGGCACCCAAAGCTGGTCATGAAAAGGTTTTAGTTACTGTTCTCAAGCGCACGTAAGTCCTATTGAATGAATAACTATATATATCGTTAATATCAATTAACTTTTATTCATGAGCTAGTTGTGTATACTGCCTGACTTATCTCTATGGTTAACCTTTTCATACATTTTCTTAGATTACAACCGGCTAAGGCAACTTCAAAGATTGGCCCTATCTTTAGAAGAAGCTGTAATGAAGTCAGAACACATTGGTGGCAATGGAAGGTAGAGGATGACTTATTAGATCCAGTGTGGGCAGAATATCTGGTAACATTTCATTCCATTCATAACTTCCTTTATTTTTATAGAATAAAAATAACATGACTTGAAGATATTTGTTTCTTTGTAGAGGTACTTTAGGTTTGCTTCACCTAGTGAAGAAACTAGAGGGAGAAGAGTTTGGGAGTATATAGCTGCTCAAAACTATCCAAAATACCTTCATGAGTGGAAGAGAAATGCAATTAAGGCCCATGGATCTATAGCGGCTGCGAGGAACCACACACCTAAATGGACAATCGATAGAGTATGGCATGGATTATGTGATTACTGGATGAGTCCTGCCTTTCTAGCATCAAGTTTGAAGCACAAGCTAAACCGATCATCAAAAAAAAATATTCCGCATACATCAGGCAGGATTCCTTATGAGCAAGTTGACTTGCAGTTGGTAAGTAAATATTATCTTATAATATTTTTTAAATTGGGATTTCATTATATTTTGTAGTGGTACATTGGGATTTCATTATTGTTTTTATCAACATACAGTATGATAGGTTGGGTCGTCCTCCGACTCAAATCGAAAGGTTTACTGAAACTCACATCAGAAAGAGGAAAAACAATGACAATGATGAGATGATATGGGTTACTAAAGAGGCTGAACAACTTGAGGTACAATTCAAACTTTATTTATATATATTTTTTCTGTTTTTAATTGAATTGTATAAGAGTAATGATACACATTGGAATAACCCAGTTCATATTTTTTCCTTAGAAAAAATATGAACTGGGTTAAGAGAAACATGCATATGAACTGGGACCATTTATGAACTGGGACCATTTATGAGAAACATGCAATGTGTACAGAGCATATATGAACTGGGTTAATTGAATTGTATAAGGAGATATGGTGCTTCAAATCTGGAAGTATTTTGGGACCATATATGCTTGCATATGAACGTCTTGGGACCATTTATGAAAGTTTGGCTGTGAACATGCGGTTGTTATGGTTTTTGTTAGTAATTCGCAAGTTCATCCTTTTCCAAATATACATGATTTCATGCTTATATTCAATTTTTATGCTTGATTTTGCAACCGTGAATTGAACATGATTTGCTTAGGAGCATTACAAATGATGATATTAAAGGGATTCCGAGTATGAAGGTGCTAAAGGGACAATTATAATATGAAGTTTTGTATGGTAATCATGTAAAACACAATTGTAATTTGAATCTTTGTACTTTAATTTGTGCACCCACTTAGAAAAATTGGATCCGCCACCGATTTTGTCTTTGTACATAAAGTGTGTGCACAGTACCATGCATTGCTAGTTTTAATTGGTATGTACATCTCTGTATTTTTGCATTGGGTCAACTTTTGTACGGTGTTCTCGAGTCTCTATGACATGAACTATTGTCCCGAGATTATTCTTAAAGTCAATGTGACCATTGACTTCATGGCTCTATGAAGTCATAGAGACTCACTTCATGGCTCTGTGCTCTTTCTTGGCTCACTTCATGGCTCTGTGCTCTTTCTTGAGTTCCTTTGGGTTATTTATATAAGAAGTTTAGTAACCGAACTTCTTTACCGAGTGATAATCACTTTATCATCTACAAATAAAGAACTTCCAAAAATAAAGAACTTCCAAAAACCTCTCGATGTGAATTCTCTTATTTTTATTTTTATTTTGAATCGGACGTTTTTAACTCCAAGCGATCCTGTTGTTTAGTTTCGTCAATAATTAACATGTGTATGCATTGCACAGCTTATATGTCATCGCCATGCCACATTGAGTTGACTTTATTGTTGAATTATTTAGTTCTGTCCCAAGAAAGAGCACAGAGCCTTCAAGTGAGAGTTCAGTCCCAAGAAAGAGCACAGAGCCATGAAGTGAGTGGTATAGGTAGGTTAGGAAAGAAAGGTTTAGGTACTAATCAAGTCACATGCATTTGGGTGGTTACTATTGGCAACATTGCACTGGCAAAGAAGTTAGCAACATTGCACTGGCAAAGAATATTGCACCGGCAACAGATGACTCATTGTGCTTACATTGTTTTGATTTATTATATGAGAGTTGATATTTATACTTTCTTTGTTAATATTCATAGGAGGTCTATGCAAAAGAATTACGCCAAGCAAATGGTTTGGACTCAACTACTCCTGTCAATGCAATTCTTCACCCCGGATGTGAAGTCGTTTTAGATCCTGGTTGCAAGACATGGGCAGCAACAGTTGGTGGCGTTCAAAAAGGTAGGTTGTTTGGTCGGCCAAGGGAGAAGTGGCAAAAACGATCGAGTAGCGCTTCTTCTGTTGATTATGCTGCATATTCCGACTCACAATCTGCGCGGGACGAGATACTGAAGTTGAAAAAAAAAATGGAGGACCAAACAACTTTTTATGCAAACATGTTTACAACTTTGGGTCCTATCTTGGCAGAAGTGACTGAGAGATGTGGGATGGCTCCGTTTGAATTCCCCACTTTTCCAAATGACTCCACACCTATTTCTGACGGTGCATCCAATATTCCAACAAATGAATCTCCTTTAGATGATGCAGGTGACGGTGATGATATGCATCTAGCTATGTGAGAAGCAAAATATTTTGGTTCTAGACTTTTATGATTAATAGCCAAGTATGGGTATTTTTGGACATGTTTATATGCTTGGTTTACTTTTGGAGACTTGTACAGCTTGGGTTTGTTATGCTGCTATGCATAAAGACATGTTTAGGTGTTTAATTATTTTATTTTGTAATGTTACAACTCCAGATGCATATTTTATATAATGACAGCTTGGGTTTGTTCATATTTATGCATATTTTAGTACTGTTTAAATTTTATATAATGACAGCTTGGGTTTGTTCAGTTTACCATTTTTATTTATATTTCTAAAATATGCATGGGTGCAGATTTGAAAAAAAAAAATGTTGACCTAGTCATATGCGATGGCTATGCAGTCGTAATAGGTGGTTAGGTACAAACGGCATAGTCATTTATACGATGGCAAACTAATCGCCGTCTTATGCGAAGGCTATTTACTTTTAAAATTAATCAATAAATAAAAATATATTATACGATGGCAAAATCATCGACTTATATGACATTATACGATGGCTTTATATTTTTCTAATTAAAAAAAAAAAAAAAAAAAAAGCTGTTATGCGACTGTATTGGCCATCGTATAATATATAAATATTTATACGATTGCTTTACTAATCGCATATACCTTCAGCGACAAGGGATTACGCGATTAACTTTTCGACGGTTTAAGTCATCGTAATTTATTTAGGCGATGGTTCTATTTGTATTTGCGATGGATTTTTGCCGTCGTAAAAAACCAATTTTCTTGTAGTGAGGTAAATATCTTTTATTACCCTACTTTGAAAAGGACTTTGTAAATAGAGTAAATATCTTTTATTATCCTACTTTGAAAAGGACTTTGTAAATAGAGTAAATATCTTTTATTTATGTACATAGTTTTATATTAGGACTAACCTACTAACAATCTATTCCTTTGTGAGTGTGCTTTATGTTTCCTTATAGGAATTGGATTCTCACATATGGAAGAGTTTGGATTCGTGAAGATCTTCTCCAAGGTGCCTATAAATACAAGAGACCAGCACAAGAGAAGATAGAGCTTGAGAGATTTATTCAGAGAGAAAAACACTCTTTGTTCTTCACGTTTTCATAATATTGTTTTAGGTTGTGAGTGTAGGTTGTGACATACATCCGAAACTCACATCTACGTTTTTGTCAAGTTCTTTGTTTTACTTTTGATTGGAATAGAGTCTACTTGGGAAAGGGAGTCTGTTCTTATCGTAGAAGGTGATTAGAACTTGTTTAGTATTTTCGTCTTTTAGTTTTCACTTATTCGTATTTTTGTAAGTAACAAAGTTTTTATAGTGAAAAGTTTTTGGGCGTAAGCCTAGTTTGCTGATCTCATAGATCAGCAAGCGTATATAACTCTTGGGTTATTACTTTTAATTTGTTTTATTCCGCCGCATTATCTCGTGGATGTGTGGACGATTGTGAGACACATCTCGTACTCACATCCGTGTTCTGTTGCGTGATCTAAGTTTCCTAGCTACACGAAACTTTCAATTGGTATCGAGCCAACTCTCGATATATTGCGAGTGTTGATCCGTAAAGTGTAGTCATTATGGAATACCAAAATCACCAAAATAGGCCTCCTGTCTTGGATGGTACGAACTATTCTCTTTGGAAGTCTAAAATACGTAATTACATCAAAAGTATTGATGAAAGGGATTGGATGTGTATCCTTGTTGCATGGCAACCTCCTACTGTGGAGAAGAAGCCTGCGTCTGGTGTTGGTGAGTCTATTTTCGAAAAAAAACCTGAAGAGCAATGGACTCTTGAAGAAATTCAGGCTGCTAATTATAATTCAAAAGCTCTGGGTGCTATTTCCATCCATGTTTCTGGGAATATGTACAAACTTATCACTAATGAGAGTGTAGCCAAAGCTGTTTGGGATATTTTGCAAACTCAATGTGAGGGAGCTCCAAGTGTTAAAGCTACGAGGCTTAGAATTTTAATGGATAGGTTTGAGTTACTTCGAATGGAAGAGTCTGAGGACATAGTTTCTTATGCTGCAAAAATCCATGAAATCTCCAATGAATGCACTAGCCTAGGAGAGTCAATTTCGAATGCTAGATTAGTAAGCAAAATCTTAAGGACTTTGCCCGAAAGGTTTAACATTAAGGTGGTCATATTGAAGAAACCAACGACACCAATACAGTAGGTTTAGATAAAATTGTTGGTATTTTAACTGTTTTTGAACTCAATCTTGAAGCTCAACAAAAGAACAAGGCAATAAGTATTGCCCTTAAGAGTTCTACAGCTATTCCAAAGGAAATAGCTGACCTTTCCTCTGAAATTAATGAGTCTAATCTTGAGGAAGATGATGTGGTTGTAATCACCAAGAAATTCAATTCCATTCTGAATAACAAAAGGAGAAACAAGTTTCCTAGAAAAACCTCTCAGGATTTAGAGAAACAAGATGATAATTCTGATGAGAGGTTCAAAAAGAAAAGTTTTGATAACAAGAAATCCTCTGATTCAGTGCAATGTAGAGCATGTCGTGGTTTTGGTCACTTTGCTAATGAGTGTGCTAACACACTTAAGAAAAGGGGAATGAGCTTAACTGCCTCTCTAAGTGATAGTGAGGATGAGGAAGATGCTAACATGCCTGTGATAAACTGTCATTCTGTGTTTAATGCTCATTTTGCAGAAATTGGTGAAGGAGTTCCTGAGGAATATTTGGATGTGGTCCCAGGTGTGAACACATCCGTTGACACATCTGATCTGATTTTCAATTGCTTCACTGTAAAAAGATATTCTGATGATGAAGATAGGGACATTCCCTATGAGGAACTTTTTGCGACCTACAGAAAGGTGCATACTGATTGGATAAAGGGGTTTGACAAAATTGAGGTATTTACTAAGGTAAATAAATCTCTTTCTGATAAATTAGTTGTTTGTGAAGATGAGAAAACCAAACTTTCAAAAGAAATTGAGGTGCTTGCTAAGGTAAATAAATCTTTGTCTGATAATTTAGCTGTTTGTGAAGATGAAAAAGCCATACTTTCAAAAGAGAATGATGATCAAAAAGATATCATTTCCAAACTTGAAGTTCTAATGACCAAGAGAGAAGTTGAATTCGAAAAATTCAAAACTGATTTTGAAAAAGCTGAAAGTACAGTAACCAAGTTAAATACTGGGAAAATGAAACTTGATGAAGCTATTGTTCTTGGTAAACCGGAAAAGCGGCATTGGTTTTGAGAAAACAAAATTTGTAAAGGAAGGATGTGAGACTTCTACTTCAAAAAGTGTGGAAAAATCAATTTTGAGAGAAAAAAACTTTTTGAGTGAGAAAAGGCCAAGGAGAAGGCACTACATCTGTCATTATTGCTTTGCTCCTGGGCACATTAGACCCTTTTGTCACAAATTAAAGGTTGATAAGAAATCCGGTTTTCATCAGTCTCAGATGTGTGGAAAGATGTATACACATTCGGACACACATCCATGTAATCTGAGACCTCTGCACCACAAAAAGAAAAGTGAAAAACAGTGGGTGGCCAAACCAAGTGCTACCTGCAATGTTGTTTACTCTCCCCTCAAGAGTAGTGTCTCTGATTCTTGGTATTTTGATAGTGGGTGCTCTAGGCACATGACTGGGAATCAAGCTTTTCTAGTAGACTATGAGTTAATCAATGGGGGAAAGGTGAATTTTGGTGGTGGTGCTCAAGGCAAAATCATTGGGAAAGGTACCCTAGATGTGAAGGAATTCCCAAAACTTCACAATGTGTATCATGTGGAAGGTCTTAGGACTAATCTCATTAGTATAAGTCAGTTATGTGATGATGACTTATATGTGAAGTTTGATAAGAAGATTTGTGAGGTGTTTAATGAGTCTAACACATGTGTCCTCACTGGTCTAAGATCATCTGACAATTGTTACAAGTTTTGTGATAATTTGTCTTGTTTAAGTTCCTTTGATATTATATTTGATGATACACTTGATTTTAACCTCAAAACTGCCCAAGGATAATGTTTCGGGTTATCAACCTGGAGTGGAAATTTGCCGATATAGGTGCTTTCGGAGATACGGAAAGCACCGTAAAGGAAAAACAGCGGATGTGAGTCCGGATGTGCAAAAGGATGTATCTGCGGATGTGAACACAACCGTTCCCACATCTCGAACACACATCCACTCAAAGAACCGAGTCCGAAGTCGGTTCTTCGGATTCGAAGGAGAAGCTAATTCGAAAGAGACCATGTTGGGTCCGTTGATAGATCGAGATGACATTTTGTTCGAGAATTGAGAAAAATCACCCCACGTCTCAAGTGATTGGTGAAGTGCATGATCAAAGGCAAACCAAAAGGAATGAGAAGGTAAATCACAGTTATTTGGATGCTTTCTGGAGTCATATATCCTTATACTCCAAGGTATGTTATTACTGCTTTGTGTCTATGATTGTGGGATACATTAACTTAGATTGGTCAGAAATTTTTTATGATAAAAACATTTGGGTTCGATGTTCCTACCTTGATAACATCCTTGATTCCTGGTATAGAAGGAGAAAAAGTTATGTCTCCTTGTTCATAGCTAAGGCTAAATATGTTGCCCTTGGAAGTTTTTGCACTGTTATTTTTGCCGAATCAAATGCTAAAAGACTATGGATTAAATAGCAAAATTTTGACTGCTGTTTGTGATAACAAAAGTGTCTTGGACATATCAAAAAATCCTGTCCAACATTCTAGAACAAAGCACAGTGATATTAGACATCATTTCATTAGAGATCTTGTAGAACAAAAAGCGTGTGTCCGAAATTTGTTGGGACCGAAAATCAATTGGCCGATATATTTACAAAGGCATTAGTTTTGGAGAGATTTTCCTCCTTGAGGAAGTCTCTTGGTTTGTGTGATATCTAAGGTTGTGAGCACAAATGTGTCTCACATCCTCTAACACATCCGTATATTAGATTAACAAAAAAATTAAAAATAAAAATTCAAAAAATATCATGCATTAGCACGAAATTTCTCAGTGTGGTCACTTGTGAGTCTTCATCTTGACATTGTTTTTGATCACTTAATTGTGACTATTTCCTGTCCATGTTATCTTTTCATGACTTGGTATAACCTTCCTAGGTATCTCACAAATGGGTGCAATAAAAGAAAAAAATATATGTGAGAAACAAATTGCTTCACCCTTAGTATGAAGCCATACCATTGTGATCAAGTGATTTTCATAAGAAAACTTGAAGTCAAACTTGACAAGATCATTGGGAAAAAGGGCTATCATTGGGATCAAGTAAAGTGAAAGCTACTCACAATGCAAAAATCCACATAAAAAAACATTTGGTGGATGCATCCTAGAGGCCGTGCAGATTGGATTATTGCTCATTGACTTTTTGTGATCTAAATGTGTCCCCATATGTGACTCACATCCTATGCCACATCCATAAGCCGAGAATTTTTCCATCACTCGTGTGTTTGCATCATGCTAGTCATACTGCATTTTTTAGGACATATAGGAGCTTTGTAAATATGCTAGTTAATTTATTTTCATTCTTAATTTATTCTTTTATTTAACATGTTTTTGTTTTCCAATATCTCCCATTAAAGAAAAAGGTGTGTATCAATCCGTATTTAAAAAGGAAGGACAATTTTAAAGGGATTACATTGAAAAAGATATGGTCAAGTGATTTTTGTTACCATAAAACGGTGGCAAATTTTTGATTTATTCTAATCCCTATTTTTTCGTGATTTGGTGTGTGGTAATATCAAAGGGTTATAGCCGTTGGTGGATCTTTGTGACTTTTTGGTTGTGTGAGACCTTTTTGGAAAAAGGATTCCTTAATTTAGTTGAAAGGGGGAGTTTTAGGTTTTATTGTGTGCCTCATCTGTCACATCTCTTTAATCCTTCATTGTGCTTCTTTCCCCTCTACCCCAATTTTTATCTCACACACATACACCATATATTTCTCTCTCTCTCTGTCTGTCTAATCAATCTGCAGAATCAATGGAGTGAAGTTGTGGATGTGCGTCGGGATGTGGCCACATCTTGTCACACATCTGCGAGATTCTTTTGATGCAATCGTGGAAGCCTTTGATGCGAGAAATTGTTGCGGTTGTTGCCTTCAATGCTCAACCGTTTGCCTCCCGGACACATGCCAAGAACCTTACAGGTTTTGAAGGTGGATCTCCGTAAATGGGTGACTTCACTTTCTAGTCAAAAAGGGGGAGAAGAAGAAAAAGGATGAGAATGATCGATGTTATCTTTCTTTGTTGCTTGCGATGTTTCGATTGATGCTTAAACTCGGGGAGTTTTAATATTTGTTCTTACTTGTGAATGAAACATCAACAAGTTTGCTTTTAATATTTGTTTTTAATATTTTTAATTGCTTTTAATATTCGTTTTAGTTATTTGTTAGTTTTAGTCTTGATCTCGTAATTCCTAAATACATTTCTTTGAATGGCCGCTTTAGTTTATATTTGTTGAACTGCAATTTTTAGTACTAACTTGTTCTATGCGGTTTGTGTGGATGTGTTGACACATCCGCACACACATCCATTCGGGGAGTTTTCGAATCGAAAATATTGATCATAGTAATCAAATCATAAATCTTTAGTTTTGACCGAAAGTCCAAAATAGGGAGATTGAAAGCGTCTGCTTTTTAGGGAACAAATATGTTTCCTATTTCGAACCAAATAAGCATATTTGGTGATTTGATTTTGGGACTTTCATGGAAAGATTTATATTGTCCTATTGTGAAAAGGATTTTAGTTTTAAGAAATAAAGTGTTTCCTATTTCGAATCAAAGAGGAATTTTTGGTAAGTTGATTTTATGCTTTCATGGAAAGATTCATAAGTATCCTACTTTGAAAAGGACTTTGTAAATAAGGTAAATATCTTTTATTATCCTACTTTGAAAAGGACTTTGTAAATAGAGTAAATATCTTTTATTATCCTACTTTGAAAAGGACTTTGTAAATAGAGTAAATATCTTTTATTTATGTACATAGTTTTATATTAGGACTAACCTACTAACAATCTATTCCTTTGTGAGTGTGCTTTATGTTTCCTTGTAGGAATTGGATTCTCACATATGGAAGAGTTTGGATTCGTGAAGATCTTCTCCAAGGTGCCTATAAATACAAGAGACCAAAGACAAGAGAAGATAGAGCTTGAGAGATTTATTCAGAGAGAAAAACACTCTTTGTTCTTCACGTTTTCATAATATTGTTTTAGGTTGTGAGTGTAGGTTGTGACATACATCCGAAACTCACATCTACGTTTTTGTCAAGTTCTTTGTTTTACTTTTGATTGGAATAGAGTCTACTTGGGAAAGGGAGTCTGTTCTTATCGTAGAAGGTGATTAGAACTTGTTTAGTATTTTCGTCTTTTAGTTTTCACTTATTCGTATTTTTGTAAGTAACAAAGTTTTTATAGTGAAAAGTTTTTGGGCGTAAGCCTAGTTTGCTGATCTCATAGATCAGTAAGCGTATATAACTCTTGAGTTATTACTTTTAATTTGTTTTATTCCGCTGCATTATCTGTGGATGTGTGGACAGTTGTGAGACACATCTGTACTCACATCCGTGTCTGTTGCGTGATCTAAGTTTCCTAGCTACACGAAACTTTCACTATGGACACGAGTCATGCCTTCCCTTTTTCAAGTCGTGGCACGAGTCGTGCCCAGGAATTCAGTCATGCTGATTGATGGCACGAGTCGTGCCTCTGGTCACAAGTCGTGTCGATCACTTTGGCCCTTGCTTTTTTCAGATTTGAATCATTTTTCAATTCGTTCTTTGTGTGTGATCCTATAGGAATTATATTTATGTTGGTAGTGAGTCGAAACATCGATCCTCACAAGATATAAGTGGTCTCTAGCAAATCATTATATCAACCCAAATAAATATAACATCAAAGTTTGATTCCTTGATAGATCATTGTCACAATCCCTTTGTCTCACGATGTCATATTGAACATAAGTCATGGTGCCAACTTATATTGTTCAATGCTTTCTCGAATCCGAATATGTTGATAATCCAAGTGCATTTGATCTCTATCAAATTTCTTGAGTATATCCATACATTTCATCAACACTATTCATCAAGAGGCCCAAGCGAACATCTCTCTTTACTAGGGACAAATCTCTTCTTGACTTATCATTCTTCCCTACAAGAATCTGGTCATGCCAACATAGCCCTTATTGCTATCCTATTAAAGATAGTGTTAGACTACATCAAACATAATGTTCATCATGTGGAAGACGATGATAATCTCAGGTACTAAGGATTCTAATGACACGACTACTATGAGATTTAATTATGACATATATGACCATAGACCATGACATAAATCTCATAGGTGGGTCTGTCCAGTACTTTATTCACTAACAAGTACCCATAAGCGTAATGTGCATCTCCATGCATATAATCATCCCTATAATTATCAATTACCAACTTATACTAGTTATTCACAATAACTAGGAACACAGATTGTTATAATAAACATGTAAAATATATAATAATCAAAATAAGCATTCTCTATTATAAATGGTAAAGACAATTAAATAACGGTACTAATTATTAGTCAAAATAATTATATGTCTAGGACATAACACCAACAATATAACAATTCACAACTTTTAATGTGTTAATCCAAAACTATGATTGAGTTTCGGGCTCGCAGATCAAATGGGCATCCGCAACCCGTTGTTGAGGGCCCTTTGTCCAAGAATTTGTTACACAAGGGAGACTCATGAGGTCCAGTCTCATTCAATTTTTTTAAGATTTGAAATAAAAAATTTAAATCAATAATAAGATGTAGAAACCATCATAATTAAAATGAAACATACCAAACAAAACAAAAATAAAATAAAATTTCAAAGGAAGAAGAGAGAAAGAGAAGGAGAGTGTCAATCGATGATTCTATGTATTAATTAGCCTTAGAGAGAGATTGTAGAAGACATCAAAAACTCAAATGAATCAAGAAAATTTTGTCAACCAGCCGTTTAATGCAGCCTAGTCAACTCCTCTACTCTCTTCATAACTTCTTCAACTGAAACAGACATACACTTTGAAACTTCTTCCATTCTACTACTCCCAAGATCAAGAAACGACTCTATTAAATCTCCATCCAACATGTTTCTAGAATCCGACCTCTTCTTTTCACTGTAGAAAGACCTCCACTGCTCGTGACTCAAACCTCCTACTCCCTTTACTATCCGTCTCAAGTTCGTCTGCAACTTCTCCATAAAAATATACTCTTCCTGAGGAAGTGAGGCAATTACCCCAATAACACCATTTACAGTCCCGAAAATGACGGTTGGGATTTGACTAATGTCAGAATCTGGCATTCGCATCACTAGAGAACCGTGCCTGAAGCGGTTAACAAATTCGCCTAGATGATATTCACCAACTACTTCTAGACGGCCCCGCTCTTCGTCTGTAGCACCTTCGCTGTTCTTTCGTACTGTGAATAGGTTGAAGTTGTTTTCGGCACCGAGGTAAATGTCGTCATCGAGAATTTCCACGGCTGACATCCAATTTGCATTGTAATCACGGGCTCGTTCTTCAATAGCACCTTCCTCATGCTGAAGGCAACATCAATTTAAGCATATTATTAGCAGCAATAAAAATTTGAGTAAATTATATGAAGCTCTAAATTAATGTCCTTATACATACCTAAAACCAAAAGAATGGGAAAAAAAAAAAGATGAGATCAAGTTGAAGCAACATAATCAGACTGGATGAGAAACAAGGTACTCCCTACGTCTCTAAATCAATGTCTGTTTTCAAGAAATTATTGTCTCAAAATGAACGTCTTTTTCGTACAACCGTCTCTAAATGATTTTTTACCATTTTTTTTCACTATTTGTTATATACTAGCAAAACAAAAAGTTTAGACAGCATAAAAAGAATATTCATGCATCTTTGCCATTAATTTTTACAAAAATGTAAGCAATTTCAGAATGTTCCTTCAAATAAAAATTAGACATTCATTTATGGACGGACGGAGGGAGGGAAGGAGAAATGGTTATTGGTTGTTGGACAGCTTAAGGGTCATACAACAGACCACCATGCGTGATCAACCTTGAAGATTGAACCTTGAGGCCCTTGACTCCCACAAACTTTGTCCTTACTTGCGCTAAGGAACTTCTTGTACTTTATATACACCCAGACAAGCAACTGTATATGCACACACCATCATGAATTTATTTGGTGGAAAATTAAATAAAAAATGAGTATATAAGATAGAGATCATATAAAATCCTCATCCGCATTTTTACATGAATTTATGCCAGTATAGTTTCTTTGGGAAAAGAACAAAAGATAGTTCGATAAGAAATACGAAGATTCTGTTGAACAGCTGACAAGGGATCCATGGTAGTCTTAATCAAATTCTCAAGTGTGGAGTAACATGAAATATGATTTATTTTTTTCCCATTTAAGGAGTTGTTTTCAATCATTACACATAACACTTCATGATATTCTAACTTCCTCAAATATTACCTGCATGTTAGGAAACCCAGATATAATTTGTTATACTCCCGTCCCATAATAAAAGCCGCATTTGACTTGTCAACATTTTTAAGGAATGTGCTTTACTTGTTTGTACATCACTTATACAATGGTAAATTTGCACCAAGACTATTTCCCTTTTTAAAAACACGACATTTATATTGGGATGAACCAAAAAGGAAAGGACGGAGGGAGGGAGGGAGGGAGGGAGGGAGGGAGGGAGGGAGTATCTCTTAAGGACATTGTTTCATCTTCTAGATATCAATGATGTTCCCTGTGGAAAGTAATATTTGGACTTATTTAAACTTAAAAAGAAAAGGAGAGAATAGCATTCTACCAGGTAGTGCATGGTAAACTTAACGATAGTTGGAACTAGCTTCTTAGAGAGAAGTACCTTATAAATCAACAATGATATTGATTTCATCAAATCACCCACGACAATGAAATCTCCTCGAGTTTGTACATAAAGGGCAAGTATATGTCCATGATGCCCACATTCAGATTGCAACTCACGTGGTGAACCATCTTCACGGAGCATCCACTTGTACAGCTGGATCTTTTGATTAATTGCAGCAAGCAGTTTCCCATTGAAAGCGTTTAGGGAGTAAACAGCCCCCTTAGTCTCCTTTTCAGCAATTAGCTGCAGCTTGCCATCTTCTACCAAGAAAACTAGTATGCGGCCCTGCAATTTATTATCAGGAGAATAGGAATATTATTCAGAAGGGTCTATACACAAAAAAAATGTTCATCATGAAAACAAACCAGAAGGGAAAGCAACTAGAAGGAAGACTTGGAATGACCAGAAGTGAAACCCACTTGAGTTTGGATAAAATAAAGAAGGCCATTCAATTAACTTCAGCTTCACAAGTCAGATACCAAAGACGGCTGCATAGTTCAGGTCCATTTAAGTTCTTAGGAAGGACTACAGATTTTCAAAGGCATAATTGTCGATATTTGGCCCATTACTGGCATACAAATGGCACCTCCAACTTTTTATCGTTACAAGTGTAAGATGAGTAATATAATGAAAAGAAACAGCTGAACTCCAAGTATATCAATATCAGAGCGATTTTCAGAACACATAATAAAACATGTACCTCGTGAGCCAAGGAAGTACAAGTGATTGTAACTTCACTGGCCAAAAACATAAATATGCAAATTTCCACCAAGAGAGCACAATCTAACTTCAACTATCAAATGTTAGATTTAGAATCATGGCAAATAATTTTTTTCAATCCAAGAAAGAGAATGTATCCATTTACCTTGGTTGGTTCATTCTCCTCTGGCATAACATAGGCGGTCCCAACACAGTAATAAACATTACTATCATCAGAAAACGAGCAACTGAGTATTGAGCAACCATACTCAAATTGGTCAAGGGTGTAAGTTGATATAAACTCAAACGTCTGGTCATCTAACAAGCGGATGAAGTGCATTTCGGAGTCTTCTGTACTCGTCTGGCTATATTTTAAACTGCAAATCGCAAAGGTGCGAGATTGCTCCTGATGGCAAATACGGCGAGCATGTTCACCAAGAGGAATGGAGCGGATGTGAAGCTTCTGGATATCATCAATGGTGCCAATTGTTAACTCGCCTTCTTTCGCAATAGCAAGGCTGTCCATCAGTGGAAATAAGTTAGTTGCTACAGCCTTATTTTGATTGCAAAACAAAACAATTTAATAGTGTTAAGACTCTTCAACCACACACTGGGGCAAATACACCAAAAGTCATCCAAACAAGTATGTAGACAAGAGGGTGAAGTTTCAATTGCAAGAGAATGAATGAATTAACCGAATTAAATCACTGAATCACATCAAAATACAAAAAACAAATAGAAGTGTTTGTCTTATGTAGTACTAACTACTTGAGAATCTTCCAAAAAAAAAAAAACTACTTGAGAAGAGAAATCACTAGTTGCAGATCTATGGTTGCCAAGGCTTCAGTAGTTCAGTGACCATGCACAGATTGCTAGGCTGTAAACCATTTACAAATATTACCTTCCATCTCCCCCAGCCCTCACAAAAGAAAGAAAACGAAAGAAACATCTAAACAAAATGTAAAAAGAAATAATATTCCATTGCTTAGCTTAGTAGTGGTTAATAGCCTTACTCTGACCAATGTTTTCGCAGATCAGACTTATGATGTCCACATCATTTGGAGAAAATTCCCACGCCTTTGCTTCCAAATAAAATGACAAGAGAAGAGATGTATAAAGGGATGACCACATAGCTCAGCAGGTGACTCTTATGGCGCACAAGGCTTAAGTGCACCAGTACTATGTTAATGCAACTATGTGAAGTTGAAATAAGTACTTAAGAAGAACTGACAGAAACTGTAGTGATCTCTTGTATTAGCATCAAATTTTCCTGAACTTTGAACTTTAACAAACAGAGATGTTAGAACGTATAATGGAACATCAATACAAGGGAGATTAAATTACAATGAGCATGCAAATGTGCACATTAATAAAGCTACACAACAAAGGAGAATGATTTATTCCGTTGTGTCGAGTCCATATATGATGTAAAAATGATAAATGTAGTACTCACTCTCAATAGTGACTCTTATATTCCAGTTGTCGTCAAAGATTGGTCTGAAATGGACAACTTAGCAAGTTGATAGAATATAACAAACCATATCTTCGAGCACAAGCAGTTTGTCAACTTCTAATTAATATCAAGAAAAATGCAACCGTCTCAAGCACTTCGGTAAGTAGGTAAATACTTTTTTGTTGCCATGTAGGAAGCAAGATTTCTATTAATATTATATTTACTCGTACATTTAATAATTATTGAGCTAGTTGATTTTGCCACTTCACTACCTTAATATCTACTCATTCTTTCATGCACTATACAGTTCATCTCCCATTTGGGCTACTTTTTCCTTCACATGGGAAAAGTAGCCAGCAAAAACAAAAAAGAGCAATAACAAAAGGGAAACAAAAAGAAACAAATCCCACAACTCTCAGCAGCAAAATCATATCACAGAAGTCATCAGTTGATGAAGTACATAAATCAGTAGCCTCTTTACTTATCTCACGCAACTGTTGGTGGATTTCAACAAAAAAATGGAATTCAATGAAAGATCCAATGGAGCAAATATTAAAGTTAGCAGCCAAGAAAATCACCTATCGGGAAAAGCAGCAGAGTTGAAAGGGCACATATGACTGACTTCTTTCAGGTTCACATTGCTGTAGAGTAGTTTCTTGTTACTGCTGTAAATGACAGTTGGCCTATCTGAGGCAGCAAAAACATGGGTCGTACTCTTGGAAGAAAATGTACGCAATGTTATTGGCTGGGTTCCAAGTGAGACCTTTTTCCTATCGGTCAGTTCGCCCGTTTGCATGTTCATTAAGAAATTTAGGAGATGACCATCTCCAAGGGCACATAACAAGTAAGAAATCTGAAAATAAATAATAATAGTATTCAGTATTGAGGAAGGTCAAAAAACTGCCAAGAAGATTATTCTACAAATATACAAATATGCTCATGAATGTAACAATGACGTAACTTCCAGATCCATCAACTGAACCATTATAAGACGGAGCCCAAAGAGGGCATATCTAGTCAGCTACATAATAAATATTTGTGGTTCATAGATTTTCTTAGCCGACCCCAAATCATTTTCGGACCAAGGCTTCATTGATGTTGTTGTTGTTTGTTCAATAATGTGCTATAACTACCCTCATAAAACAGGAGGGATCCTTAGATGGTACAATTAAATTAATAAAAGAATTCATGGGACAAGGCAAGTGCAACACATTCTTATTCTATAGGTATTATAAGCTATGCATGAGCATCAAACTAACAAGTTCTTCTTTATATATTTCCTGGTACAGCTATGAAGTCCTAATCTCGATACTAAACACTAGTTGCCACTGCAATCTGAGATGTTTATGAAAACATGAGTGAAAATAGCCTGATCAAACTTACCCCTTCAAAGGCACACAGAAGAACAGATCGAGGTATTATTTCTCCACCTAGATGCTCCTTGGTGATGAGATCCAGGTCAGGAAGCGAAAATATCCTAACACTGATATCTGTCCACATTCCAACTGCAGCGTATTTGCTATAGTTGGGCTTTTCACCAATGGGATTTATGTCGAGGCACGATATATCATACTCCAATTTCTTGTATTTTATTTCATTTACAATCCCATCACCAATCTCTAGGTAAACCAGATGACCACCTCCAGTAGCCAACAGGATCTGGCAATGAAAGTGTGCAGCATTAGTACAGCCAACCAATGCTTCAAATAATATGAGAGAGAGAGAGATTTCAGGGGGGACTAGAAAAGACAGAACTATTACCAAAAAAACGGTAGCAAGGTAACAAATATTTAATAAACAGCAAAACTCTATTGAATAACAACTTTTAAACGCAGGATGCACCACCTTCATAAAACTTTACAATGACCAGATTCCATAAATCCATCTCCATGATGTAGGGTAACACCTTATTATAAGATGCAATAATGGGCATGCAAAATTGACTACACATTTTGCGTCATGCTTGGGCAAGAATGAACATGTAAGCAACAAAACTGTTACTTCTCCATCCCTAACAGTCCATCTACTATTATGGAAAGCAAATCTAGGCCTTATATCAGATATTAACATATATTACAAATATTGTAGGTAAAATAAATCAATTGCTGAAACAATAATAAGAATATTAATGTGATTGCGAGTAACTTCTATAATTTTTAAGGAGCAGGACAGGTTAATTTTTATAGTAGGCTTGATCAAAAATGTCAAAATAGGACTAATCAATAATTCTGTGAAAAAGTATATCATAAGCTCATCCCATATCATACAAGGTTTAGAGGGAAGAACAAATTACTCATGACTAAGAGTCAATAATACTAGAGTGAACAACAGCTACGCAAAAAAAAAAAAAAAAAAAAAAGCAACCAAAGAATACATATATTTCCATAACAGAGACTAGTTGCAATATAGATGAATGGTGCATCATGTTTACATTCAGTCCGCTTATTTGGTGTCGGCTATGATGCGCGGACTCTTTGGTTTACCCCTGCCTGACCCTTGTCAACAAGACTAAAATACGAGTGTCTGATACGGGTACGGTGGGATAAACCAAAGAATCTAAGCATCAGATCAGTCCGCTTATTTGGTGCCAGATGCGAGCGCGGACTATTTAGTTTACCCCCACCGGACCCTTGTCAACAAGACTAAAATACGAGTGTCCGACGTGAGTACGGTGGGATAAACCAAAGAGTCTGAGCATTAGAGGGTGTAGGCACAACAATTATAAGCAAATGAACCACTAAAGAAATAAGATAGAAGCTACATAATCATGAAAATCATGGTGCTCTATTTTGATAAGGCAAACACAATTTGATGCAAACAGGATAGAAGGCACAGGATCGTGAAAAACATGATTCTCTTTTGACAAGACAAAGATGATGTGATGCACTCCTGTGGACCCTCAACGCATATTTAATTAATTTCAATGAAAAGTTTCACACAAATGACATTGTGGCATCACTAAAAGTGCACCACTAAAAGGAAGTGATTGCAGAGAACCTGTGTGGTATTAGCGGTGGCAACATTGATGGAATATCCGGCAGGAGCATTCCATTCATGCCGTAGCTCCCTTGTGGTAGAACTGACCAGCCTCACAGAGCTGGAAGTAACCTGTCACAGTGATTAGCAAACCCAGTAATAAAATGATGATTTTAAGCAATTCCGCCAATCAGCTCATTGCAATGACTAGATGCAAGTAATATAAAAGTACAGGGGCCATAACCACAATTTTTTTTTCCCAGGTTTTACATATTCCAGTTTGAAAAATAATCGAGCCTGAGCACACAGTAAAGCTAATTACCGTATTAAGGTGTGGGTGCTGATGCTAATTCAGATCATATAAATAGCGGCAAGCACAATAGCCTACTTCATAAGCTGTTCCTCAGTACTAATAATAATGTCACATTATTTTTTGATAAGAAACATAGTTATTAAAGGCTCAAGGCGCACCAAGGCGTAGAAGGTGTGCCTGGAGCCTATTCGCAAGGCGCAAGGCGGGCGCGCGCCCGAGTGACGAACCTGTCAGAGCTAATAATACTCGCTGGAGGTCGCAAGAGTGATCAGGCTAATCGCTACTCTTATATAGAGTTATGGACTTATGTTGCGTGTGCGTGTACGTGAGAGAGCCGTATGAGAGGAAGTGTATTAGTCGCGTATTAGGTTTAATTAGATGTAATTGTCGGTCAATTGTTGTGCCCGAAGCCTAGGCGCACCCCAGGCTCTAAAGCTGCGCCCTGGGCCTAGGCGCGCTTTTAATAACTATGATAAGAAATAATGTCACATTATGACAGCCGCCATGCAGCAGTAGACATAAGTTCTAGTGTCTAGGACTCAACTATTCACCAACATGATATGTTCTCCAATTAGAAAACACGGCTGGCTGAATAGTAGTATTCAGGTGGTTGTGCATGCATACGAGTAGAAGTCTATTTGTGATCCCATGCACATCTATGCACCAAAAAAGGTAAGAATTGTAAAATCAGAATTTATGGGAGAGAAGAATAATGAATATCAATAAGAATTACCTCCAGATGAAACATTCTAGTACATAAGAGATATGAATTACAAGATTCAAATACACCCAAACATTATCTGATAACCAGGGATAGAATGACCTCTCCATATCCAACCACTGCTGAAAGCCCGAGAATTTATTTATACCAAATACCATTTCCAACTAAAGACGGTCTAGGGAACCAGGCTTTGACCATTGCAGGGATTGGGATGGGTCTAGTGTATCCAATCTTACCCATGCATGCAAATGGTGGGACCGCGGATTGGACCGTCCTTTAGTGTTTTTCATTTGTATTTTTAACACACGCAAAAAGGAAAGAAAACACTATATATAAATAATGTGAGAACTCATCTTCCCAGGAAATGGATTAATTTAGATACATCATCAATAAAGTACAATTTTTGGGCAGATACGTCTGGTCTTCTCACCATCTCCGGTTCACTTTGATTTCGCTCATATCATACAGAATTACTAGCAAAGGACTATGTTTCATCCATCTAATGTATGACACAATGGAGTCCAATTGTCCTCTACATTTACGGTTAAGTACAAAAATCAACTGGATTCCGAGGAGTTTAATATGTACATAACGAAGTACTTCGTTCAAAGATTATCAACGACTGGTAACCGTCTATGCTTGCAGTTTCAGGCAGATGTCTCTTTCATATAAGAAACTAATATGAATATTCAAAGTGAGAACATGAATGCCAATGGTGTCATGTCAGAAATGGAAAAGAAAAAGATGCAGCTTAGATGAAAATGATACTTTTCAGAATCAGATGAAAAAATTAACCTGCAAAGGAGGGAACCCACTAACCCATGTACCCCAAAAAATGAACAAAGACAGGAAAATACCTGCACAAGTTGATTATGTATCACATCATGGCAGAACAAAGTCTGAACTTGAGAGTCAAACCCCTCTATCTCAGTTTCTTCAAGCTCATCCTCAAGATTCATTGCTAAAATTCTTGTCTCGCTTATGAAGCTAACAACTAAGAATGTGTCAAACGGATCATCTGTGGCTGACCTTAGTGACCACATTCCTTTGATACCTTGGAGTTCTACTGATGCCTACAAGATGATATATACTTCATTTAATAAATGAATCAAGTGAAGATCTTGTGCAGGTTAAAGTCAAAGTCACTTCAAATTAAGTCTTAACCTGTTCATTAATTCCAATTCCGTTTCTAAGTATGCGAAGGGAACCATCTTTATAAGCTCCTGAGCAAGTTACAACCTGACCTTGGCCTTGCCTCTCTAAATCCACCACACAGAAGTCAACAATTGGGCCCAGATTGACGTACCTTTCTAGAACTTCCACATAAGAACCTTTGGCATCCGGCTGAAGATTTAGCTTTATGAGCTGCAAGGCACAACATAGATATAACGGGTTATATGGATGATGAAATGCCAAATGTCACTCAGAGCTTGCAAATATATTGATGAAAAGTAAGGTAGCTTTGCACATAGATAGCACTGTAGAAGTGTCAAGACAAGAAGTTTTTACTTTTAGGGAATAAGAGGCTTCTTTGGGTTATTTGAAGTGGATGTCATAGTATTAAGAGAGGCCCTGATATACAGTTTCATAGTATGCACTCTAAATATCAATGAATGAATGTCTAATGATGTGCATCCTGATGGTCACATACACAAGATTTCTCTAACAGAAACAATTTAAAACTAGAAGCCATATATAACAAGTACGTCACATAGCAATGCAATATACTTGACCCAAAAAAAAACAATTACCAGAATAGATGCAACTCTTGATTCTATCTTTCACATACCTGTGAGTCTCCATAGCTCGAGCCAACGTACACAAATGCATTATCAAGATATGATATCGTCGATGCAATAGAAGTTTCCCCCAAGAGCTCAATTTTGAGTCCAGTAACCCTAAAAGACAGAAGAGAGGAAAGAGATTCAAGAGAGTCACAAATATATCCCAATCATGAAGTAAAAATAAAAAAAAATAAAAAATAAGAAAGTAAATAGGCAAGAAATTGCAGATGGAAATGGAAGAATGGTCACTTCTCTCTTTCATGGGTTATGACAAGTAGGTGAAGGAGCCCGCTATGATCACCGAGCAGGTACCTTGAACCATCAGCATCAACCCTCCCATAGGCTCTCGTGATGGACTAAACATGCACATGTACAGTCAAGAATAAGTAATCAATTACTATCCAAAAACATATGAAAAGTATCACTACATAAATGATAGAAAATATACTTCACTTACAGGTCTAATTGGAATTGCTTTGAATCCAGAGGCACTGCAATACACAATTGTCTCTTCTCCAATGATTAATACACCACCAAAAGGTGGTGGAACTGGTATGAGTAAATCAGCCCCATTATCAAGATTGTTCTGAGCCCATGGGCCCTCGATAAAATCTTTATCCTTCAAAGACACTTCATATGTTTTAACATGACGAGCATCTTTATTGTCCTGCAATATAGTAGCAGACAATTAAACCACCTTGTATGAGAAACATATATAATAATAATAATAATAATAATAATAATGACTCCCTCTGTCCCTTAATGAATGTCCAAATTCAAGAAAATTGCGTTCTAAAATGAATGTTTTTTTTAAAAAAAAACATAATCCCTAAACACTTTTTTACCAAAAAAAAATTCAATATTCATTTTATTATCATAAAACTAAATGTTTAATAAGTGGATACCAAGAATATTTATGCATCTTTACCATTAAAATGTATAAAAAAAAACACATTTCCAGAGTGTCCCTTAAAATGAAATTTGGACATTCATTTAGGGACAGAGGGAGTAACAGATAAGCAAAATCTTATCGAAGTCATGCATAGGCAACACCATAACATAATTTCAAAATAATAAAAATAAAAAAACAAATGCAGAAGTACATGACCATGTACTGCAAACGTACGCATGTTATGGCGGGATTCAAGGTAAACATGTGATACTCATTGGTTTTAATTAATTAAGGCAACCTCAGAAGTTAACCCAAAAATTATATAAAAAATAAATAAATAAATAAATAAACGAAGTAAGCACTCCACAGCACAAAAAATATAGTCACAAATGCACGGCAACTCATAAACATGACAAAGATATCAAATCAAACCTGTTACCTGGTACAGAACAACAATAGTAGGTTTCGGACAGCCATAAAGAAATTTGATATCCAAAACTTGGAGCTCCTCAAGCCTGAAAACAAATCAAAGACATACGAATATAGAAGTAAGAAATTTACTAGTCAGTCCAAGCTTTTTTAGACAAATAAGAAATTTTCAAAGAAGTTCCGAGTATTTCTTGCAATAACGACCAAAGAGCCAAACACCCACATGTTTGCTCCCTATGACTAATCCCAACATATTGAGGATCAAGACCATAGTTGGCCTCCACTAAGCATATTCAACGGTATGCAATTGCAATCAGATTGTATAAAAACCTAAAATATAAGATAACATTTTTTTAAGGAAAAAAATATAAGATAACAATTTACTGAACAAAACAATCCAAGGAAAAAATCACATAAATAGTAAAATCCACTAGGAGGCGCAAATACAAGACTGAAGTCAATAGGCATTTTTCAAATACTCAACAGCAAACACTATCTTTATTTTTACATCAATCTTTCCATTTTGCTTTATCTAAAAGACTTGCTGTCATTCATAAACTTTAAGAAACCATTGTTACATGATTCTAACCTCGCATTTAACATAAAAAACGACGTGTACTAGAAAAGTAGCATACCACTAATACTATTGGCGGCCTAGCCTGGAAATGAACTAAAAAACTAAAGAAAAAAAAATGTCAGTTGGTACGCTATATCTGTCTTCTTGCCTCTTTGTCTGAAAACGCTCGATAAGTTCAATGAAGGTACCATAAATATAAGCTCTGTATCCCAAAGGATTTCCCACTTCTCCAAGGGATACAGTAAACTTACTAAACATTCCACTCAAGATATCAAAAAGTGGAAACACAGTACAACAAACCAAACGGTACAAGCACGGTAGGACCAGAAAAAAAAATTGCACAAGTACTCAGAATTGAAAGAGATTTAAAAAAAAGGAAAATTACAAATAGGGGTCCAAAGTTTGGAGGGTGTTTGCGTTGCAGGGTCCAATGCTTCATTTTTGGCGATTAAGGGTCCAAACTTACCTATTAAGTTTTTTTTTTATACCGAATCGTTAGAAATTGCTGTTAAACCAAATCCTTATTTGGTAAAAACTGATAACTTCAGACCTTATTTGCTAATAGTTGATAACTTCAGACCCTAAATTGCCATTATTTAACGGCGATTTCTAACGATACCGTCAAAAAATCCTTAACTGCCAAAGTTTAGCAAGTTTGGACCCTTAATCGCCAAAAATGAAACATCGGACCCTGCAGTGCAAACACCCCATATATTTTGGACCCTTATTTGTAACTAGTGTTACACCCGTGCGTTAAACGCACGGCCAAAATACTTTGACAAATTACAGGGCCAAAATCAAAAAAGTTATTACAACTATAAATGTTAATGTAGATTTTTCATTTTAAATAAAAGAAATTCATCAAAAATATATAAATGCATTAATAATAATATTACAAATTTTGAAAAATTTCCTTGTAAATAACATTTGTGGTTTCATCTACGGTCTTTCCCTCTTCAACAACACATACTAAAATCTTTAACCCAGCACGAGTAGTTACCCTATATAAAGCAACGTACAACCGACCATAACTAAAATCGGGTCTTCTTAGAAATAGACCAACTTGAATAAGTGATTAACCTTGATTAAATCAATTTTAATTTTTTTTTTTGCCAAAAGAATGTCCTAAAATAAAGCTCATTGATACTTTTCTTTTCGTGTTTGTCTAGTAGTGAGTATTTCATGATTAAATTCAAATATACTACCATTTTGAAAAATTAAGTTCATATAAAACCATTTATTTACTTTTTCTCAAATAAATATTCACATATAAAATTTTAATAAGATAATGTTCATAAATATTCACACACAACCTGGCCCATTATAAAGACCAAACATATTAGTTCACATTATAAAGACTAAGCCCAATTCATAAATTGGAAAAAAAAAACAAATTATTTGGGCCAGTGTGGCGATTAAAAATGCAAACTCTTAACCCTAAACCTAATTTTCCCTTACACTGCTAAATCTATCTTCTCTCTCTCACCGCCGCTACCTTATCTCCATACAAGTATGCATCTCGATAAAATATCTCTCTCTCTAGACCAAAAATCCGGCGTCATTAAACGCTTAGATGGGATTTGATTAGCCATTAATTCTCCGCACATCTCTCTCATTCATGATTTCCAAGAAGAATTTATTCTTGATGGAGAGGTATAGATGAACTGCGGATCTCAATTTACTGAGATCCTTGAAGCGACGGTTAGAGCCTAATTTCTATAGCTTTTGACCGATCATTTAATTTCAAGCCCTTAATTTCGGTATTTTTCATTTTCCCTAAAATTTTATCTATTTGTTTTTGTCCAAATTTTCAAATTTCATATTCGTCAATGCTATGAACCTTTTGTTCTTATACTTGTTTATCCATATATATGAATCGTGTAATTAGATTAGGGGTGTCAGCAGTTCGGTTCAAACCGCGGTTTGAGACCGAACCATGCGGTTCAGCTCGGTTCGGTTTGATTTTTAACGATTAACGGTTCAGCTCGGGTTCCAAAATTTTATAAACCATGCGGTTCGGTTTGGTTTGCGGTCTGACTCCTCCAAACCGAACCAAACCAAACCGAACCAAACCATTTCGAGTTGAACCGCCAAACCGAACCACCGAGCTGAACCGCCAAATCGAACCACCAAGCTGAACCGCCAAACCGAACCATCAAGCTGAACCACCAAACCATTGATTCTTAACCATTGATTATTTTGATTTTATTTCCATCCTTAGATCTTTCAAACCCTAATCTAAAATACCTAACCCTCCCTTTCCCTTTTCAATTTTCATTTCTCAGGATCCATTTCCTTTCCATCAACAACGGCGCCTTCGTTCCTCAACGGCGCCTTCGTTCCTCCGCCTCACTCCCCCAACGATAACCTAACACTTTATTCTTTTCCTTTCTCTCTCTTCATCTCCTTCGCCTCTCTTTCCTCCGCCTCACTCCCAGTTCCATTACGCTACCAAGTACCAACGCAGCGAGCTTTCTGTCGACTTTTCCAAAACAATGAGCAAACACAAACCCAAACCCGCTTCTCCTTAATCTACACAGAGATTGATTAACAAATTCTCAAATCAACTCCCAAATAGGGTAAAAGGGCTGAGTTTCCACAGTAAACGCCCATGGATCTTGGCCAGTCTTCACAGTGGTGTAATCCAGCTATGGGACTACAGGTTGGGCACTCTCATCGATCGTTTTGACAAGCATGACGGTCCTGTTCGTGGCATCCATTTTCACAAGTCTCAGCCTTTATTCGTCTCAGGAGGTTCGTTAATTCTCCTTTTTTTGTTTTGTCATTTGTTGATCTCATTTGAATTTGCAATGCGGAGAGTGTGCTCTTTTTGGATTGATTTGTTCATGAAATGTATGCCATTGTTTTGTTTTTTGTTTGTATTGTTTCTCACTAAATATAGTACTACTCCCCCTACCTCAAACCCCCACATCAATCATCTACACCCCAAAGCATACAGCAATAGCTCTTCAATTCAACCATAATCAGTAAAAGTAGAAGCCAAACTCTTTCATCACTGTAAAGTGAACCAAGAATCTCATATATAACATAGACGAGTCACAACTTCTGCCTGCTAACATCCAGCAAGCCAGCCTAGATGGAAACTATAAATCTAAAGATCGAAAAGGCACAGACCAAGCCTATCTTTCTCAATCGTATCCTCAACATGTTTACCTGATGAGAAAGCATCATCCCAATCAGGTAAACTGCTGAGGTAATCCCACAGAAAGATGTGGAGCAGCTTCATACGAAGCATTTTTGCTGATGCAAATTCACTAGCTTGTCAATTTATGCAGTAACTTCATTTTGCCTGAAAAAAAATCAGTTATGCATGCTTGTTGCTGCTGCTTCTTGTTGTTGCTGCTCTTGTTCAGGACAGGTTTGTGGTTTGGATCGCGGTCTAGACCGTAGTTCGGACCGCGGTCTAGACCGCGGTTTGAACCGCTTAATGGAACTGCGGTTTGAGACCGAACCGAACCAAACCGAGGTGGTTTGGTTCGGTTCGGTTTGGAATTTTCCATGGTTCGGTTTGGTTTGGGATTTCTCCAAACCGAGTACTAGCGGTTTCATCTCTAAATTTGTCCAAACCGAACCATTTACACCCCTATTATTAGATCATATATGTTTCAAATATTTGATGGATTTAAATTTTAATGTGAAAGAAGACAATATTTATTCCATATAACTTCAAATCTAAGTGCATGGTTTAATTTTCGTGTATACTCTGTTTATACCATGCTATTTTATACATAGTTTTCCTTTTTTTTGTATAGATCTGAAGTTAGCATTCATATCAATTTTCTGCTTAAATATATATTTCAAAAAAATATCATATAACTTAGTATTGTAAAAATACGAGTAGATATAAAGAACAATTAATCTTCTTTTTTCAGAGTTTGAAATGTCAAAATCTATTTTTGTGTTTTTTTAATTTCATTTATCTAGTCAGCAACAGAGTGTATGTCAATGTGATGGCATCGACACATGTTTTGTATTGCACTTGAAATTATGATACATTTAGTAGGGTTGTGATCATTGAGGAGGTAAACAACCACATTGTGGCTGGTACAAGTAATGCGTTGTTGCCGATTGTTACATACATTTTTCATCATTTATGTACTCTTTGTAAGTAACTCTAGTTGTAGGCAATTGTAGACAAATATCCATGTATGTACTATATTATGAGTTAAGTGAACATAAAGTTTCATTGGTTGAGAATTATGATTTTGATATATTTCTTCAATAGTATTATTGATACTTAGAAAATTTAGAAAATATTAGGCATCATTTGGGACGTAGAATGTTTGAAAGGAGCCCTCGGCCAGGGGTAATGGGAGTTTTAGTCTTCAATTGGTGGTTGATATATTCCGTACTACTCCACCTTTTACTTTTATGATTTACCTTTGCGTGCTTTTGCACGTGGGGAACAATAGACTTCATCTTCTGATATTATTCAAGAAATGCCCCCAAAAAATTAGAATTTATAGCAATTGTCAACGTTGGGATGCTTGCACACGATATTTCCTATTAGTGATTTTTTCCATAAACAATGTTACACTTGCACATGATAGGGATGTGTGTTAAACTCGTATACATGTACAAATCCGTTTCAGGAGTATGTTTTTTTTTTCCTTCTCCCTTTCTAAATGTGATGTTATTTGGCCATCAAATGCAGCTGTGTGCTAGCCTATATCAATAGTTGAAGTAGAAAACCTCGTCTAGTGAAGTAGTCCGGTGAAGTAGTCTTTTTGTTTTTGTGCACGTGTTTATGATATTGCTATTTCGGCTTGGATCTTGAATTGTGGTAATTTTGATTCTAATGGGGTATGGATAATGAGAAACGTGACTCGACGTGCACAATTGGAAAATAATTGTAGTAGTGATAAGTGCATGCATAATCTCTGATGACTAAGAGTATGATCAACCATTTTTAGTGTTCCTCTTTGTCTGTTGGTTTAGCTTTAGCTTGAGGATTTTGTCCATAAATTAAGCTAGGAATTTGAACACCCGGTACCTAAAAGCTACAGAGATTATCCACACTTTTGATTTTTGCATGTTGAACCCCGTTGTTTCTTTGGGTTATGTGGTAAGTGGTAAACTATATTGCTGCCTCCGTCTCATAATGAAATTCTCATTTGAGATTTCGAACATTTTAACGAACTTATTTCATTTACATCATCCTTGATCGGTTGATCCCCTAGCTATGAATCTTTTGTTCGTTCTTATACTTGTTTATCCATATATATGAATCATGTAATTAGATCAGATATGTTTCAAATTTTTGATGAATTTAAATTTTTAATGTGAAAGAAGACAATATTTATTCCATATAACTTCAGATCTATGTGCATGGTTTAATTTTCGTGTATATTCTGTTTGTACCATGCTATTTTATACATATTTTTCCTTTTTTTTTTGTATAGATCTGAAGTTAGCATTCATATCAATTTTCTGCTTAAATATATATTTCAAAAAATATCATATAATTTAGTATTGTAAAAATATGAGTAGATATAAAGAACAATTAATCTTTTTTTTAGTGTTTTGAAACGTCAATATCTATTTTGTGTTTTTTAAGTTCATTTATCTGTTTAATACAGTTTGAGTTTTTTTCGTTCTTATTGTATGTTCTTTTGTGAATATATCATAGGACTCCCCTAAAAAAGGGTTTTCATTTTTGTGCATGTTTATGTTGTCCTATGAATATAAAAGTTCTTGCTTTGTTCTTATAAAGTAATACCATAAGCATGCTATTATACAAATATTTTGCCTTTGTGTGCTTAATATGAAGAAAAAAATAACTGCTTTTATTTTCTATAGTTTTCCATATCAATTTTATGCTTAAATGTGCTTTTTCAAGATGGAATGATGTTGCTTTGTATTTATGTGAGAAGTATATATATTTCGTTTTTATGTGTTTGTAGCTTTTCATTGTTGAACTTCTTCTTTGCAGGGTTGCTCTAGTTAGTAGCTCAGCTGGATATGGACCTTTGAGTACAAGTGACAAACTTATGTACAAGTGGGGGTTGTCGAAAGGAAATGAGCTTGGTTCATTGCAATATTGCAAAGGTATGCTTCAACTTTTATTGAAGTATTTTGTATTTTACTTAATATTACTTCATCTGAATATGAACTTTTTTATGTTTGATATATTCGAGGTTTCTTATTGTAAGGAATTGTTATAACTTTTATTACTACAAGTGAATTGGATAAAGAAAAGGATTACGTATATCTCTATCATATTTTATAAAACTCCCTCTATGAACCCCTAACAAACCCCCCCCCCTTCCTTTTTTGGTCCAGAAATAATCTCATCTCTTACGTAATTTTACATATTTTCTAAATAGTGTTATTTGGTAAAACATAACAATTCTAATATTAGACAAAATTAGTCTCCTAAATAGTGTTCTTTCAGAAATAGTCTCATGTGTTTCTAAATAGTGTTCTTTGGGAAACCACCATGTCATAAAACCTACTTATGTGGTGATTCATGTAAAGGTACTAACATGGAATGGTCTGCTTGAGGTTTCCTACTTTCTAAGTTTCCTTGGATAGGGTGAAATTACCCGGATTTCGCGCGATGCGAAAGGCGGTTGTCTTTCGCGGGGGGTTGGTGTCTGAGACCTCGCTTCATGGGAAGGAAAAAATGAGGAGTCGCCACGCGGTTTTTGTATTTTGAGCCCAAACGTTGAGAAACGGCTTTTAGAAAATGGTGTCGTTTTTATTGGTAGCAAAAACTTAGGAAAAGGCTTTGAAAACGGGGGATCATTTTTATTGGTAGCAAAAACGAGTAAAAAGCTTTTTTAGTACCAGAGATTGTTAGGTTCGGAGGTCACGTTACGTTTCGGGTAGAGTATTACGAGATCGCCCGAAACGCCTCGCATGACGAGTCTTTCTACCTTTCTCGAAAACGTATGTGTGTGTGTGTGTTTTTGAAATGGGGGCTTGAATGACAAGCTTAATCTTGGTTTGAATGACAAACGTTGATTAGGTGACTTTGTTTGAAAAGACGAGCGTTTGAATGACAAACGTCGTTTTTGAGACGGAAATGAGCGTTTGCGTGGCAAACGTCGATTTTGAGTTGAAATGAGCGTTTGCGTGGCAAACGTCGGTTCTGAGTTTGAAATGGAGCTCGAAGGTCGAACTCCGATTTTTTGAACCGGGCATGTCATTGTTAACGATTTTTACGGGAAAAATGCGTATTAAATGATTTTAAGTGTCAAATGGCGACTTTTAGTTTGAAGATGAGCGTTCGGAGGCCGAACGTCATTTCGCGCGTTTTGAAAGAGAGTTCGAAGGACGAACTCCGGTTTTGAACCGGGCATTACATTGTTAACGATTTTTACGGGAAAAATGCGTATTAAATGATATGCGATCAACGAATCGGGTTGCGACTCGGACTTTGAAAAGTAAATACTATCACGATCCAAACGGGTCGGACTTCGTAAATGACAGTATTTAAAGTGCGGTATCAACGGAATCAAACGATCCGGAATTGTAAATGACGATCGACGAGTCAAACGACTCGGAATTGTAAATGACGATCAACGAGGCCAATCGGCTCGGAATTGTAAATGACAGAAATTAAATGACGATCAACGGATCGATCGATCCGGAATTGGTAAATGACATAAAAGTAAAGGGAACGGGTCGGAACGCCGTTTTAACTCGTGATTACTTCTCTTACGGAAAGAGAAGAGGATCGAGGGCTAAACGTATCGGACCCCGTTAGACGAGAGGCGTCTACATTTTGATAACGTTGTTCGAAACGGTTGTAGCGACTGGCGCGTAAACCGAGACGAAACGAGAGATTTAGAGAGAGCGAGTTATACCTATGGCTAGGGTCGACTCCTTTGGCTCGAAAGGTGTGTACGGGACACGGAAAGTAGTTCGAAAAGTTGTTTTGAAGTGGTAAGGGGCGTATTTGATCGAAATACGAAGGTTTCACGCGAATCGAGACAAAACGGGAGCTCGGAAGGGGTGAAAATCAGTTTGGACGTGGGGTAGAGTGATTTTGGGGTAAAAAAAGTTCCTTTCTTTTGGCTTTGACAGCCATTTCTATTTATAGGTGAAAATTGCAGTAGAAGTCCGGACGGACTTGGACTGAATCCAGGGGGTTTTGTGGTATTTTGGAATTACGAGGGCTTCTTTGGCAATTTCAGAAAGTTTGCACAGGGAGTCCGGCCGGACTTTGACTGAATTCCAGGGGTATTTTGGTCTTTTCAGCTTGATTTGTGATTGAAGGGTGACTAGAGGGAAGTGGCATGCAGGACACGTGTCCTGTGACTCACCCTTTACATGGGAGTTCGTTCCCCGGTCCCGGTTTTGTCCGTTTTTTAAAATAACAGTCCGGAAAATGTCTGGAAAGTGCCGGAAAGTGCGTTTTTCAGGGAAAGCCATACTTTTACGTGAGATGACACGTGTTAAGTACGCTTCGACGTCGGGATGCACGGGGCAGTCCCGGGACGTCTCGTTGGCACGGCAACGGGGAGTTTAACGAGTTCCGGTTAACCTGGAGCGGGCCAGTTAACGGTTTTCGGTTAACTTTCTGACGGATTTGGACGATCCGAATTTGGGTACTTACATAGGGGGCTGGTGATTTTGTTTATTACAATGCCCTTTTAAAACAGTAAAGGTCATTATTCGAATGTAGTAGTAACACCTTTACATTATTGTTTCATTTGATATTATTTATTAAATGAAAGGAAGGAAGTTTAAAGACAAAATCTTCTTCAACCTAGGATTATGTTCAAAATTTTGCTAGAGCGAAATTGTAAGGAAGGAATTGTTATAACTTTTTTACTACAAGTGAATTGGATAAATAAAAGGATTACATATATCTCTATCATATTTTATAGAACTCCCTCTATGAACCAATAACAAACCCCCCTTCCTTTTTTGGTCCAGAAATAATCTCATCTCTTACGTAATTTTACATAATTCCTGGACTCGAGTGAATGTTGGGTGTCATTTGTTCATTCTCCAAATCTCAGGAGCTGGATTATATTGTAATTGGATGTCATTATTGACTTTTGGGCCAACTTGATTTCCTTATTCTCAGGTCATTAGTGAAACTTACAATTGATGTGGGCATGGATGCAACAATTTGAGGACATGAAGCAGCAGAGCATGTCATTGGTAAAGCATAGTCTCTATACTCTAATAATTACTTACTTTGATCAGAATTACTGATAATGTTTTTGGTAAAAATGTTTGAATTGGGTTAAAGTAGTTCATTTGACTTTACTAATAGTTGATAACATCGAGATAAATTTGAACAAAAAAAAATAGACGGACCAGGGCCAGGTAGAAACCGGACCGGACAGAAAACCGGACCAATCCAATAGAATTGGTTTGGTTCTGGTCCCAAATTTATATGGAACCGATTATTTGGGTTGGTCCTGGTTTTTGAAAAAATATATATGGTCCTGGACCGAACCCGGACCGAACCGATTATATATATATTATGTATAATATATATATTTATTTATTTAGTCATAATTTCAAATTCCTAATTTCCAAAAAAAATATATATAATTTTGTTGTGACCTTATCCATCTAGCGACATTTCAAGTTTACAAAAACCCTAACCCTATCATATCTCTTTCATTTCCGCCGTTTGGTTTTCTATCAGACCCTTATTTACTAATAGTTGATAACTTGAGAGTCAAAATTGCCATTATTTAACAGCGATTTCTAACGATACCGTCAAAAAATCCTTAACTGCCAACGTTTAGCAAGTTTAGACCCTTAATCGCCAAAAATGAAACATCGGACCCTGCAGTGCAAACACCCCCTATGCTTTGGACCCTTATTTGTAATTTGCCCTTTTTTAAAATGTGTATCTTAGGTAGAGGACTACTTTCAGGAGATAACCAAAAGCATTCTTTCACTAACATCTAATAGAGTTTCAAATACACATAAATGCATATCAGATTACTTAAAAACTTTACAAATGTGAATGCATAGCATAAACATCCATATAATAGGAGCAGAGCCAAATTACAAGAGTATCAAGAATTACACAATTACTTTCAAAAAAAATAAAATTACAAGAGTATCAAGAATTACACAATTACTTTCAAATGCAAGAGATCTCCAAATTAAAAATAAAATAAAAACTAGAGGACCACTTTCAGGATATAATTGAAGGCATTATTTCATTGCACTATTCACCATGAGGTTTTTCTTCAACATAATATGTCGAATACAATGTAAGGGGAGGGGGATCGAACCCTTTACCTTCCCCAGAGAATAAGGGCCTATGTCATCTGAGCCAATTGGCTATCCCATGAGTATTGAATCAAACAGAGACGCATGAAAGTTTGCTAAATGCAGCAGTGGCATTTTAACTTAGCCTAACAACCGCTTCCACCCTTTACAACTTAAACACACAAACACATGATCATCCTCTAACTACCAGTTATATACCAAGGAAAATCCATAAATGGTGATGCGGAAGTGGAGAAGTTATGAAGGTTCTAAAAATCAATCGTTAGGTGGCAGCAAGGCGGCGGAGCTGGGCCTAGCGCCTAGGCGGGGCCTAGAACTTAGCACATTTTTTACTTTTCTTTTCATAAATAATATATATATACACACACACACATATATACATATTTTATCCAAAGATTAGTGACTTATTTTTGTAATTTTTCAAAAATTAATAATATTATTTTAATTAAAGAAAAGCACAACTAGAGTATCTATATTATAAATGGTAACATGCCACCTCACCATGTGAACAGTTGAATGAATAGTATCATATGCCAAATTTCCCATTTTGCCCTCACTAAGTTGTCCCTTTCCCATTTTGCCCTTAAAAAAAAAAAAAAAAACAACAACAACACACGTGTCCTTGGACACGGGCTTGCTCTAGTTCTAAGATGTTTCAAAGAGGTACACATTCATAAAATAATTACTCCATGTTGAGTCAACGCGTTTTCAGCGTTCAACCAAATAAGTTGTTTCCCTTGTTACACTAAATGACTAAAATGAAGCACTCAAGGTCTCCTAAGTCCTAACGAAACCCTAACCTAAAAACCCTAATTTCACCATTTAACCATATCTCACTTTTTTTTTTCTTTATGTCGTCTCTCTTTCTCTCTCTAATCGCTTTCTTCTTTCAACAATCTGCCCCCAACCCTAAACCAATTTCTGCCATTTCAAAAAACCCACTATATTGATTTAATCTAGTACAAAGAAGACACTTGAAAGCATCTCCTCCATTGATGGTAGTGGTTTGAGTCAGGTATGTAGTGTGTGCCTTGCAGCTCTCTCCCCATTCCCTTCTCTCTTCTTTGCGCCGCCATGCCTTTGCCCACTCCGCCTAAGCGCAGCTGAGGCCCCCTAAGCCGATTTTTCGCTCGAGTGCCTGGAGTCGCCCTTGAAGAAAATCGTGAAGGAGGACCGCCGCCTAGCGCCTAGGCCGATTTTTAGAACACTGAAAGTGATAAAATGGTGAGGAATAGAGGAAGACCCAAGAGAACGTGGACAAGAGTGATTGAAAGTGATATAAGCCTACTTGTTGTTTTTTTTTTGGGTCTTCCTCTATTCCTCACCATCTTATCACTTTCAATCACAGTCGCCCAGTCATGATTCAGATTCAAGATCGACAATCCTCGAAAAGCGATGTTAGTTGACGTCCAAAGAGAAGCTATAAAAACCACTCACGCTCATAAGCATATGATTCATAAGATGATGATTTCTAACGATCATGTTGTTCCTCTCCATACATATACACCAAAAAATAGCTGAAATCACACATTCGCATAATTGTACGGCATCCGTCTATCTCGAAGCCTCGTAAAAGAATATGCAAAGAAGAGATCAGCGAATGAGGGACATGCCCATTTTTTCCCTGGTCACACAAAAAGACGATTCCAAAGATAACGAGCAACATAACAATTGAGATATATATTATGTGATTTGTCCGAAGACATGCAAATCACACACCAAATAGTCGAATATAGTTAAGAGGTAGATGAATCTAAAAGAATCAAGTGGAAAAAGGAGAAGGATTGGGATAATGAATAAGGACTTCAAAAAAGATTTGCAAAAGTAATTATCTAGACTCTTCACAAACCCAAATTCTAGAATCAGAATTGTGAGACAATTGAACACGAGATAAAGCCTAAGGAGACCTTGGTGAATATCAACACATATTAAAGTCTCTAATTATGGCGCAAAAATCAAATTCATTTTCCTTTGAACACTATGATTTTCGACGACGTCCTTTCAAGGCTTTGTCCCCAGACATTTGTGGGATGTGCTACAGTCAAAACGAATCTCATAATCACCTCTTCTTGCATTGTTTGATGGCTTGGAGATTGTGGTGTGAATTGTTCTCTATTTTGGGGGAGAGTTAGATTTGCCGTTCAAGGGTCGATGATTTTCTTTAAATCAAAGTATATGGTTTTAGAAAGGATAGTGATGCTGGACGATTATGGCAGTGTGGGATTTTTGCAACGCTGTGGTGCATATGGACGGAACCAAAAGCTAGGATTTTTTATAGCAAGTCATTATCATTTGTTCTACTAAAGGAGAGGGTTGTGTATCTTGTGTCGTTGTGGGCATCAACTTTGAGGGCTTTTGACTTGTGTAGATGATAAATGACTATTTTTATAGTCATTTATAGCATTTTTATTACGTTATTTACTTTAAAAATAATGCCAATTAAGTATAAAGTAGCTTATTTTATTTTATATCTTCGATTTTATGCTTGGTTGGTATTTTGTGTAAATATACAGGCTTTAGGATCATATTTTGAAGTACAAGGGGCTTAGAGTAAAGCTTTGGAAATAGAAGGATCAAAACTAAAAATTTCAGAAGTCAGTCCAAAACAATTGCTGCTCGGCCGGCACTCCCTTGACTCGGCCGAGCATGAAGGACCAGAAGGAGGCGTGCTGAGTTTGCTCGGCCGAGCACCTCCCTTGCCTCGGCCGAGCACCACACACCCCCGTTCAGCCAAAGGATGTCTTTTCTCAAGAGATGCAACCCTCAGCCGAAATGGCTATAAAAAGGACCCTTGTATTCAGTCTTAGATATAGAAAAATCATCTGAAAAACACACAGAAACATATCAAAATACTCTAGCAATTCATTTATACACATTGCTCAAAGATTCATCGATTGTTCTTAGAGTTATTTTGGAAGATCGAAGCAATAAAATTTCTGAAGTTTACTTTCAGTCCTTGTTTCTCCTACGAGCATAAGTCTTTCTATCCCTCTTCGTTTTATTATCTTATGATTGTTTTAATTATGGGTTGTGAGTAATCCCCCAAATTTTTGGGGTAGGAAACTCAGCACTTTTATTCATCACTTTTAAAATCACGCCATCTCTCTTGATCTTAACAATTCTTTCATATCAAACTGAAAAGACTTACATTTTGGAGACGTCCAACTTGTATAATTCTAGTTAATCGAGAGAATGACGTAGCTGTGAATCTCGATTAGCGGAACCATATGAATTGAATTAGGTTTCATTAATCATGAGGTAGATTAATGGCCTAGGGATGTTCCTTGAATGGAAAGTACGTAGACTTTATAAACATTAAAGGATTCTTACTAATTATGGGCCATCGAGAGATAGGGCATAATTAGAGATTAATACAAATGCTACTTGCTTGATCGTGAGAAGTAGTATAGGCTGAATTTACCATCCTTGATTTTGATGAAAACTCGTATTCAAAGGCATGATTAATTGATGAATGAATAATTGCTCGAGTCCCAACCCTGAGAATTCCTTCATCTTATCTTATAAGAGTTAAACTAAAGTAATCTGTATATGTTTTAGTATTTTCATAAACCAAATCATATTTCCCCCAATCTTACTTCTATAAATCTATATAAAAACAAATATCCTTCTAAGTACCCTGTCTCCGTGAGATCGACCCGTACTTGCACTTACTATACTATATATAACCCGTGCACTTGCGGTATAAAAAGAACCGTTAGGTTCTGAGACGAACAAGTTTTTGGTTCTGTTGCCAGGGACAACGGTTTACTTTTTGATATTTGTCTTTATTACATTTTTTTAAATTATTTTTGTTAAATATTCTTTCCGAATATTTGTTGCGTTTAATTTCTTTTTTGAGTATTCCTTGCAGTTTATGAAAAGAACTCGGATCTTCCTTGATAATTTCGATCCGGAACCCGAAAGAACTTTTCACGAAAAATTAAGAAGGCTCAAAGAAGTGCTAGAAAAACAAATGGCGGAAGAAGAACCCGCAACACCACCTAGAACCCTAAGGGACTTCGTTAACCCGAGTACCCCGGGAACTAGATCACCTATAGTTGTGCAGAACGCTAATGCGGCCAACTTCGAGATAAAACCGCAGCTACTACAGAAGGTTATGAATAACCAATATAGCGGGGTAGCATTTGAAGATCCTCACCTCCATGTGCAAACATTCCTAGAATATTGTGACACCATCCGAATCCAAGGTGTCACGTCGAAGGCAATAAGGATGCGCCTTTTCCCTTTCTCTTTGAAGAACAAGGCAAAACAGTGGTTGAACTCGGTCTCTCAAAATTCCTTGACAACATGGGACCAAGTTCAAGAAGCTTTCCTAGGGCATTTCTTCCCACCAAGTAAGCCCGCCAAAATCCGTACTAAAATTACAAACTTCAGCCAAACGGGAAGTGAATCATTGTATGATGCTTTGGAGCGTTTCAAATAGATCCCAAGGATGTGCCCTCATCACGGGCTTGAAAAGTGGTTAATTGTTCATACTTTCTGCAATGGTCTCACGTTACGAGAGAGACCATAGACGCTGCTGCAGGAGGGGCACTTATGAACAAAACGGTGGACGAGGTATATGATCTCATCGAGAACATAGCCTTAAACCACTATCAATGGTCGAATGAAAGGGAGCAACCTCAAGGAACTCCAGGTAAGTACAACGTTGATGTTGTTACCCTCCTTTCTTCTAAAGTCGACATGATTTTGAAAAAGTTTGAAAATCTTAACGTAAATCCCGTAAACAGCGTTAACGTTGTTTGTGAACTATGTGGGTCAAACTCACATAGTACGGATTGTTGTGAACTACTTGACACTACTTCTAGTGAGCAATTAAATTTCATTAATTCTTATGGACAAAAAGGGGGTATGTATTCAAACACATACAATCCTGAGTAGAGAAATCACCCCAATTTTTTCTATAAGAATAACAATATTTTAAATCCACAACCTTCCACACAACCACCGAAATTTACGCAAAAGAATTTCAATTCTAATTCTAATGCTTTTCCTCCCCCTAAATCTAAATTAGATCTTTTAATGGATTTTGTTGTTGAAAATAAAAATGCTCAAGAAAAGATCAACAGTGAATTTTAGGAAAATTTCAAGCAATTAAATACTAGGTTCGATAACCTAGTTGCGCACAATAGGATGCTTGAAAACCAACAAGCTCAACAGGTCAATACTTCAAGTAGACCACAAGAGAGTCTTCCCGGTCAACCTCAAAGACCTAACGGGCATGTTAACATGGTAAACACTAGGAGTAATAATAAATTAATAGATGAATACCCTAGTGAAGAGGATATTAGTCCAACCCCACCGATGGTTGAGACTAATACGGACATTGAAAAGGGGTAGAATCCCCTAGGCTTACTAGAAATTTTGACCCACCAATACCATATCCTCAAAGGTTGGTCAAAAGAGAAGTGAACGAGGAATATACAAAAAATTTAGAAGTTTTGGACTCTATAAATGTAAACATTCCATTTTCAGAAAACATACAAGAAATGCCTCCCTATGCTAGAGCTTTAAAGCAAATGCTTTCAGATAAGAAGAAATTAGAAGAATTTGAGAATGTTATTTTGGCAGAAGACGTAAGTGCTATTTTACAAAAAAAAAAAAAAAAAAAAAAAAAACTGCCCCCAAAGCTCAAAGATCCCGGCACTTTCTCAATCCCGTGTTGCATTGGCTTACACAATGCCATGCTTGATTTAGGGGCTAACGTTAGCCTAATGCCACTATCAGTTAGCGAGAGATTAGGTGTGGGGGAACTCATACCTACCACCATTTCTCTCCAATTGGCAGACCGCTCCATACAATACCCAATAGGTATAATGGAGAATATGCCTTGTCGAATAGGGAACTTAATTATCCCTATCGACTTTGTTGTTCTCGAGATAGAAGAAGACCAACAAATCCCGGTCATTCTAGGGAAACCATTTCTTGCCACCGCAGGGGCAATAATAGACGTAAAAAATGGTACTCTCTCATTAAATGTCGGAAAAGAAAAAGTTGAATTTGATATGCAAAACATGAATCTCGAGGACACTTTCCAAGAAATCGACACCCCCGAATATAACAATGAAAAGGGTGAAGAGTCACAACCTAAAGATCGGATAATAGATCATTTTATAAATGAAAATCTTTAGATTGTGATAATAGTAGTAATGTGTTCGAGTATTCTATTCATCCTGTTACTAACCATGCAGTCAAGGACGCAAATCTTGAAGGAATAAAGAACCGAACAAGAAAAACACGTCGAAATATCGAATGTGTAAAGACTATAGGCAACTTTTTCCACCAAGAAAAAGTACGGGATGGAGGATGTGTAAAAACTCGAACACTCCGAGGGGCATGAGATGGCAAGTTGTTAAAGACAACAGGCCATCACAATAACATTCATTGCCCGTATTGATTAAAGGAAAGGGTCGAGCTAATGACCTTAAACAAGCATCATCGATATAAGAAACTGATGGATTATTTTACTTTTATATTTTATTTATAATTATTTAATTATTTATTTTTATTATGTTTTGTACTAATTCTATCTTGTAGGTCAATAATTTTTTATTTTTTTTTGCAGAAAAGTGCTCGGTCGAGCACCTCACATGACTCGGCCGAGCAAGGAGGAACAGAAGATACATCAAACTGGAGGCTGGTGCTTGGCCGAGTCAAGGCTCATGCTCGGACGAACAAGACGCATCAGCAGAAAATTTTCTTTGGTCAAAAAGGGGATTTTTGACAAAAAATCTCACTTTTCACCTCCTAGCTCCCTCTGTCTCTAAAACCCTCAAAATCTCCGCCTCTTACCACCATAAAACCTCAATTTCCACCATTAATTCCGGCCAAACAACCTTCCTCCACCCTAATTCCATCTTCGAAACACTACCCAAACCATCCACTACCCACAAATCACCCCCAATTCATCCAATTTCATAAAACCCTAGTTCTTCCTCCCAAACACAAAAAGTTCAAATTTGCTCAAGTTGGTGGGTCAAGAAGATTTCTTTGAAGTACTCAAGCTACAATCAAGAAACACAAGGTCTAATCAAGGCATTACTCGGGTAACTCAAAATTTCGCTCATTCCTTTTTGTTGAAAATTGTTGGGTTTTGTTTCTAGTTACTCTTAAGTTCACCATGGACAAAAGAGGAAAGGGAAAAACAACAACTAGGGCACCAAAAAGATCCCGTGGGGATGACTCTTCTAGCTCAAGATTAACCCCAACACTTAATATTTTGGGGATTAATTTTCAATCAGAGTCTGAAACTGCTAGATTTGCTAAGCTTTGTGGGAAGAATATTAAACACACACAATTCCCTGACTCAGACACAATACAATGAGAGTCTTGGGAATTAGGGGCAATATTCGGGCTTTACACCAAGGGTTAAGTAGTGAGGAATTTCTGCAATTGAACGAAAAGACTTACGAAAACCTCACCCTAGAATTCCTAAGTTCTATGACCAAGAGAACAAGAACCTTGATTGATAATGAAACGGGTGAAGAGTTTGAGGATATTGAAATATCATCCCGGTTGCTAAACACTCACCATACCCTTGACCTTGAGGAGATCAACGAGATCCTTGATTGTCCTTCCCCCAGAAACGTTCCGAATGTACCCCCTCCACATTATATTGCGGACATCTTTTGGATGCAAATCATGGGCCATACACCTTTTCTCCCCAAAACATCCAAAGGCTCCTTAATTATTCATCCCGTCCTCCGATATATCCATAGAATTTATGCTTGCACAATTTTTGCAAGAGAGGATAAGGGGACGATCAACATGAATGAATTGTTTCTTTTATGGGTGTTTATCACAGGGTATAGAGAGATAAATTTGGGAAAATGGTTCATTGACCGACTTTGGGATCACATTTCCCCTAGCTTTTCGGGTGACATTCACATAGGAGGGATGATAACGCTCCTTGCAATTTATGTGTGTATTCAATTATCGGAAGAAGGTCCCGACGCTTGGGTACCGGTTAGAGGGTCAAGAGTGCTTGATATAACGACCCTAAAGGTAATGAATATGATTTCTGAAGTTGAACAATGAGGATACACATGGTTTGTTGGAGGTGGAGCAAATAAAACGCCTTATGCCATTTTGCCCAATGCCAATATCCCGGTAGTATCAATAAGTCAACCGGATACTTGGTCTTTCCCGCGTATGTTGGGTCAAGTTGAGGAAGGGAATGTAGATTTTAATTTGGGGCAAGGAGAAGAGAATGAGGAAGAACAACAACAACAACCAACACACCACAACCAAAACCAACTACCACCAGAATTCTACACCAGATTTGACCAAATGACCCTCCAAAATAATCAAATCCTCCAACACCTATCCCAGTTTTCTCAAGAATTCCGTGAATTCCGAACTGATATCCAAGGTCGAGTAAACACCGTCCAAGGACAAGTAGACTCCATCTACAATTACGGGATCAATCATTGGGATAACTTTCCACCAACACCGCCACCGCCACCGCCACCATTTCTGTAAGTCTCTTCTATTCTTTCCCTACCATGTTTCTTTGTCCTTAAAACATTGAGGACAATGTTTACTTTAAGTGTGGGGGAGAATTATTTCCGTATTTTAGTTGCATTGCTTGCATTTTAGTTTAGTTTTTCATTCATTTTTCTTTATGAGTAGCTTAGTTGCAATTTTTTCCTTTTTTTTTTCTATGTATGCATTAGAGCATGTCTTACTTTCAAAAAATAATAATAATAATAATAATAATAATAATAATAATAATAATAATAATAATAATAATAATAATAATAATAATAATAATAATAATAATAAATTCCTATGATGATGAAGTGTTCTAAGCATTAAAAGCTTATTTAATTGCCTTTAAAACCAATTTCTATTCCTTGATTCATATTTTTTCAAAGATTTGAAAACATTTCTTAGAAATTGAATTTAGGGGTACATTGGGAGATAGATAAAATAGTTATAAATTAATATAGTATAAATAAAATTGTTCTAAAAAGCATTATTTTGTGAAAATTTTGGAGCATTGGATACTATCATTATTTTCGAAAAGATCATTTTTGCGCTTTGGGACTTTCACCTTTGAAATTCATTTTCGAAGGGCACTCATCTCTTTATGCACATTTTTTGGATCACTTTTACCTCCAGTTCATCTTCAAGGCTAGTTAAGCATAAAATAAGCACATCTTGCTTCGATAAACTTCTCCACTCGAAAATTAAAATGAATAAATCATTATTAGAGTGAGATAATAAAAAGCAAGATGTGATGACATTTCAAAAACTTGTATCATGTTTTAATAATGTTACTTAAAATGTTAGCCTTGACCCCTTCCTTTTCACTTCCATTAACACGTCCATCAATTGTGTTTCAAAAATGTTATGCTAAAATCTTTAAAGTGTCTTTCTAAAGTGAAAATCATCATTTTAAGTCCTTAAAGTTGCATAACAATTCTTTTCTCATTTTAAAAGTCTTTTTCAATCCAAGCATCTTCATTTCCAAAATTTTGCTTAGAAAAGTATTTATTTATGCAAAGTTAATTTTTAGTTATTTTATCTAGACTCCAATATGTTTTAAAGATATTTTTAGAAAACACTTTCAAATTTTGCATGATATGAATCAATAACGAAAATAATTTTCTTAAAGGCAACATCTTTAACAACACATCAAATCTGATAGGGAGCCGCTTATTTATTTTTATCTTTCTTTTTGGTCATTTACTTCTCCCTCTCTTCTATTTTTTTATCTCAAGCTTGCTTAGGGACAAACAAGGTTTAAGTGTGAGGGAGTTGATAAATGGCTATTTTATAGTCATTTATAGTACTTTTATTACGTTATTTGCTATAAAATAATGCCAATTAAGTATACATTAGCTTCTTTTATTTTATATCTTCGATTTTACGCTTGGTTGGTATTTTGTGTAAATAACAGGCTTTAGGATCATATTTTGAAGTACAAGGGGCTTAAAGTAAAGCTTTGAAAATAGGGTCAAAACTGAAAAATTTCAGAAGTCAGTCCAAAGCAACTGCTGCTCGTCTTAGCATGAAGGACCAAAAGTGCTCGGCCGAGCACCCCCCCTGTTCAACCAAATGATGCCTTTTCCCAAGAGATGCAACCCTCAGCCGAAATGGCGCTATAAAAAGGACCCTTGTATATCAATCTTAGATATAGAAAAATCATCTGAAAAACACACAGAAACATATTAAAATACTCTAGCAATTCATATATACACATTGTTCAAAGATTCATCGATTGTTCTTAGAGTTATTTGGAAGATCGAAGCAATAAAATTTCTGAAGTTTACTTTCAGCCCTTGTTTCTCCTACGATCATAAGTCTTTCTATCCCTATCTTCGTTTTATTATCTTATGCTTGTTTTAATTATGGGTTGTGAGTAATTCCCCAAATTCTTGGGGTTGGAAATTCAGCACTTTTATTCATCACCTTTAAAATCATGCCATCTCTCTTCATCTTAACAATTCTTTCATATCAAACTGAAAAGACTTACATTTTGGAGACGTCCAACTTGTATGATTCTAGTTAATCGAGAGAAGGACGTAGCTGTGAATCTCGATTAGCGGAACCATATGAATTGAACTAGGTTTCATTAATCACGAGAGTAGATTAATGGCCTAGGGATGTTCCTTGAATGGAAAGTACGTAGACTTTATAAACATTAATGGATTCTTACTAATTATGGGTCATCGAGAGATAGGGCATAATTAGTGAAGAATACAAATGCTACTTGCTTGATCGTGAGAAGTAGTATAGGCTGAATGTACCACTCTCGAGTCCCAACCCCGAGAATACCTTCATCTTATAAGAGTTAAACTAAAGTAATATGTGTATGTTTTAGTATTTTCATAAACCAAATCATATTTCCCCCAATCTTACTTCTATAAATCTATATAAAAACAAATATCCTTCTAAGTAAACCCTGTCTTCGTGGGATCGACCCGTACTTGCACTTGCTATACTATATATAACCCGTGCACTTGCGGTATAAAAAGAACCGTTAGGTTCTGAGACGAACTGTAGAAATTGGAATGTTGCTTTAGTTTAGTTTGACTCGTGTAGTTTTGATAGCTTGCATTGAATTTTTCTTTCTATCTTTCCCCCTTTTTGTAAGTTGTATTTTTTTAGAGGACACCTTGTCCTCGATCATTGTACTTGGGCCAAAATACGTTTACCCCCCCCCCTAAGAATCCACCAATTCCCATTTTGCACCCCCGTTCGAAAAGTCGGTCTGTTTGTTACCCAGTATTTAAAATCGTCCCACTTTGCACCCTTCGTCAAATAATGGTTTAAAAAACTAACAAAATTAGTCATGTGATGTGCATGTCACATGATGGGTATTTTTGTCATTTAACTCAAAAAAAATAAAGGCAAAATGTCATCAACCATGAGCATTAAGCCATGTCTTCTTCGAACAGCAAACACCATGACACCACTACTGCCATCACCATCGCCACCACCAAACCACCACCAAGCAATGTATGAGATTTATGGGCCTTCGAATTCAAAGAAGCAAAGTATGAGATTTCTTGGCCTCCAAATTCAAGCAAAACCAAAATCCTTCAAACACAAATTAAAATTAACATCAAATCTTGGTTTCTAAAATCGTTATTAAATTAAATAATGGTTTCCAAATTAAACCAAAATCAAATTTAAAATTATTTAAGTTTTCATAGAATGAAGTTCTACCACAGATCTGGGTCTCAAAAGTATAAAAATCTAATCCAGATCTAGGTCTCCAAAGTAGATCAAACACAGATTTGGGCAAAAATAAAATAGGGGTTCATGGAAAGGAGTGAAGCCTTATCGGTGCATTGGCTGTGTTTCATGCTTTGTAGAATTCGTCCTTTGGGGTTTGTGGGTCAAACGTAATTTTTGGATACTTTATGAAGTGAGAGAAAAATTGGGCATCTTCGGATTGTACGGATGACAATGATGAAAAAGGGTGGTGATCGGAGGTGGAGATGGGATGGAATAGTGGTTATGGTAATTAGATATGGTATATTATTTCTCTTTCTATGACTCACATGTGGGTAAATAGGTAATTGCGTTTAAAAATAGTCATGTGCATTGCACATGTTTACTTCCGTTAACATCAGTTAGGGCAAGGGTGCAAAGTGGGACGATTTTAAACATTGGGTACCAAACAAACCGACTTTTCAAACGAGGGTGCAAAGAGGGAATCGGTGAATACTTTGGTGGGATAAACATATTTTAGCCAAGGTTCTAAAAATCGCTATTCGGCCGCTAGCGCCGTGAGTGGCCTGGGCCGCGCCATGCCTTCGTACAAAGGATAAAATGAACATTTCACTATTGACAGCCTAATTCATGCATGTCAATAACGGAGCTGATAAAAATAAAATAAAAATAAAAAGATGACGATAATGGCCATAGGCTCATGTTTAAATATTTTTTCACAATTTTTAGCACAACTTTTACAAACATAAGATTCTCAAAGTATAAGTGTGTACCTAATATTAAATGCTTCCTTGAGCTGTCCTCCTTTATTATCAAATGGAATAACCTGAAGTAAAAGAGTACTTCGTTGGTATCCTAAAACTAAAAGGAACATAGAGGTAGAAACTCACCCGGCATACAACTTAACATTGCTCAAAAAATATTTTTGCAACTATCAAAATTACAATTACAACACAAATAAGTACCTTGAATAACCCATCATATAGATGAAGTCCAATCAATCTGCAATCCGGGTCAATTATACCAATCTACAAAAGGCGAAAGTGGATCAATTAAAACCAGAACCACGAATGAGATGATATTCAATTTCAGCTTCACTAAATTCATGCATGCAATGAAGTGATTGAAGCTTTGACATGTCATGATAGGAAAATTGGCAGTTAACATCAATACCTGCCCATTATCAGTAGGCCGGCCTATACGATCGGAGACATCACCCATTGCTCTACAAAAGGAAAGACTCAACTTCAGCATGTAGAAGTATGTCAAAGAAAATTCAGGGGAACAGGTATCAACATGTTACAATGTGAAGTAAATGAGGTTTGTTTAGGCGCAATGAACCAGAGAACACCTATTCATTTTAACAGACATTCTTCCTTCCTTTATCATTGTTTGTCAGGGCATTCAAAGTCTTGAACATACAAGTAGTTTTGTTAAAATCCCTCAAGACTAAAAAGATAAACTACCTGACACGAAATGATAATTCTATAGGACCATTTAATGAAAAGTTGGTGCTACTTTCAGAATGATGAGTTCCCAACACATCAGAAAGATATTATGGAAGATCGAAGCCTTTAGATAATGAAAAAGTAGAAACTGAAATATTGTTGTCATAAAAAGTCTTAATTATAAAAAAGAATCCTGAGACCTTGTAATAACCTCAGTTGCGTCAGCATCCCACTGAAGAACACAAAATTTATATCTTTCTGTAGCAATGAACAAAAGGTCTTGTGTTTCACCCTGTTACAACACCAAAAAAAAAAAAAAAGCCCAGAAACACATTGTAACACTGCAGAGATATTTCTTCAATTCTGTACGTGAAAGGAAAGGGAAGAAGATTTAGTCATGTACTTACATGAGGGCGGAAAAGTTCGAGCGTTGCGATTCTTCCATATATTGGCACATCCAACATCGGCTGCAAGCAAACATCAGTTAATTCATACTGTAACAAAAGCAGATAAATCAGAACTTATTCCTCAAACATCACACCACAAAGGTCAGCCTCCTACTCATAATCTTTGAAGTATCAGTTCATATTAGTTCAGTAGCTATGCATATATACTACAACAAGATGTTGCAATACCAGTTACCAAAATGTTAGGAATCATCGTATCAGAACAAAAGTGTTACATTCAAATGAACATGCATGGTGATAGTTTACAGAAAACATGCATCTCGCCAGTGGCACATGACTTGCAGATTTAGAATTCAAGCAAGTGAAGCTCTTTGGAGCAACGACTTGAGTCTGACTTTGTTGAAAATTACAATGCTGTTTAATGAACTGAGAAGCTTGAGCTCAGCTTGAACTCAAACCTAAACGAGTCACACTTAAACATTAGGACAAGCTCGGTGGTGTGATTAGGCTCGAGCTTGCTAAGTAAAGATCGTGAGCACAGCTCGAGAATGGCTTGCTCGACTCGCATAGACTCGGCTCGGCCCAATTTATTTTAATTTGTTTCTATAAATTTATATTATACAAGAACTTACTCTCTTCTTGTTAAATGTTTACATAGTCCAATAGATTACCCGGAGGTCACAACTTAATAGATACTAATATGTGCCAGAAAATGATCTCATATATATATATATATATATATATAAATGCACACACACACACACACACACACATATATATATATATATATACATATATATATGTATATATATATATATACATATATATGTATACATATATATATATATATATATATATATACATATATATGTATATATATATATATATATATATATATATATATATATATATATATATATATATATATGTATACATATATATATGTATATATATATATATATATGTGTGTGTGTGTGTGTGTGCATATATATATATATATATATATATATATATATATATATATATATATATATATATATATATATATATATATATATATATATATATGTGTGTGTGTGTGTGTGTGTGTGTGTGTGTGTGTGTGTGTGCATTTATATATATATATATATATATATGTACATGCATATATATATACACACACACATATATATACATATATATATATATATACATATATGTACACACACATATATAGCAGAAATAAAAATTCAAAGAATTGAGTTACCTGCAAGCCTTGAGAAGTAAGTAAATGAATCTCGATACGGGTGCATTTCCTGAAAACAAATTACAAAGTAACAATTAATAACCCTCTCCCAAAAAGAAAAGAAACAAATAAGAAGGAAAACATAAAGGTGACGCACAAGCATGTTTTGGCAAGTTAAAGGCCAGAAAAGAAGAAAATAGCAGGAAGGCGTAAATTAAAACAATTGAAAAAAAAAATCTGAAATGTGAAATAAAGCAGGTAATACAAGAAAATGTTAAAAACAACTACATTGCCCCGAAGCAAAATCCAAAAGATGGCAATATCAAAGTTTTCGCTTGTAAATCTTACAAGCAATCAGGGATGCGACTAATGTGATACCAATGTGTCGCAGTATTCAACTATTACAAGAACAGTAAAGGCTAGCTTGGAAACATCTACTTCCACATTTCCGCCCTATGTATTCCCTTTGTCATAAAATCCCCCCCCCCCTGCTTTATGCTTTGTGCCAAAAAAGAGATTTACATTTCAAAAAGCAAGCAATAGTTCTAGTTCGATTTCATAGAGATGCAAGCAAGGAAATTTTGAAAAGTTTCGCTTGTAAAATGAGAGTAATTTTTTGGAGCGGATGGATTATATAGTATCTTTAAAATAATACTCCCTCCATCCCTAAAAGATTGTCCTGTTGTACATTTTGCAATTATTAAGGAAGAGCTTCACCTTCTTGTACCTTAGTAGATTTGCACTAACATTCATGCCTAAGTTTAGAAATGGGACATACTTTTTGGGACAAGTCAAAATGGCAAATGGGACAATCTTTCAGGGACGGAGGGAGTATTCGTTTCCACTATTTGCATTGTATGAAAAGGAGGAGTAGGTTCAATTGGTGAAATTGAGAGAAAAAAGTCAAAAGATTTCTGTAGTTTGGATCATCATAAGAACGATTCTTTAAGCGCTGACCAAGAAATTTCAGCACTAAACCATAAGAAAAAAATCCCCTTTCTTCAAATTTCTTACTCCCTCCGTCCCAAAATGAATGTCAAAAAAAATTGAAACTTGATTTTGATCCAGAGCAAATTTGAAATTTTTTTGTACAGTCATTTTAGGACAGAGGTAGTATACAACAATTGGCAAATAATCAAAAATCCACAAATAAATAAACAAGCAGATACACATATGCATGCATACATAAATAATGATTGAGAAAAAGGACTCACGCAATGATGAGATTGAGTTCTTGAGGACCGGTGAAATTGCCGACACAGGAATGGGTAACGTTGGTCGGCTTGTGAGCCGTCACCACGTAATTGTATGAACTCATTTCTATTGAAAAAAAAAATCGCCTGCTTGGACGGAACCCTAGCCGTCACTCCGGTACGCGGCGAAGATTCTTCAAGTTTCTGCTCCGGAGCTCTTCCTCCTCCTCCGTTCCACCGCGCGCGAATCGATCAGTTCAGTTGGGGGTGACTGTGACGTGTATGTGACCAGAGGTAATCATCACTCAGGGCCGGCCCTTAGTAAAGTAAAGGCAGGTGAGGCCCGGCCTCAGACACTAAATTTGTCAATTTTTTGGGCCCCAAAATTTAGGAGCTTAGTGGGTAATATATCAAAAGTGAGGTGCCTCATTGTAAAAAAAAAATTAATTATACTTCTGAAAAATTACACAAAACCCCCCTCAAAATATATAAAAAAAACTCACTTGTTCTTAAATTGCAAAAATCAATACTCAGCAACACATTTACACACCTCACCCCTCCTGGTCTGATTCGTCCGCAATTCGTCGCTCGAAGACGCCGCACGAATGTCACGGGCTCACGGCGTCGATCACGGCGCACAGGTGCTCCTTCTCCGTTCCGGGCCTTCCGGTGTTCGATCGTCGGTGCTCTTTCTCTCCGTTCAGCCGTTCAGGCGCTCCGGAGTTTCTCCCTCTCTCCGTTCACGGCGTCTGCCCTGGAGGCTGGATTCGCCCGGACCGCCCCTGCTGGTAAGTTTGCGATCTCTTGTTTCCTTCTTCGTTTTCTTCTCCGGGATTTGCTCTTTCATATTTACAATTACATTACTTTGACTATTTTCAATGCAACCAGAATTGAAAAAAATCCATACTAGGGTTGGGATTTCAGTAGTTTTCGGATCATCTGCTACTGCTAGAGCCTAAAAAGGTAACTCTCTTTTTCTGTTTGATGATGTTATTTTTTTCATAATCTGATCTGCAAATTTTATGAGCTAATTTTAGTTTCTGTTTGTGGGTTTTGAGTTTTACTTTGATTTAGGGTTAAATAATTTATTTTATTCTAGATTAGGGTTAGGGCTTTTGATTTAGGGTAAAATTAAATTTATTGAATATTTCTTTGGTTTGGTTTGGTTTGGTTTACATAGATGGTTTATTTTTATTTTTGATTTGTTTGCTTAATTTATTAGGCAGGATGATGATTTAGGATATTTAACCCTCTAATTATATTTGAATTATTATAGGTAGACAAAATGTCATCACGAAAGTATCCTTGTGGAAATGAAAAAAATAAGAAGAGGCAAAAATAAGAAAAATTAACGCAAGCTTTAAGTGGTTCTCTTAACAAATATTTTACTTCTAGTAAGTTGGGTGAAAGTGAAAGTATTCTCGTTGAAAATTTGGTGTGCGAAGAAGCGGTCAATGATAATCCTAACGATCCTGTTAATATTGTTGATCATGGGGAAGGTCCGGAAAGAGAAGGGGTTGATAGTGACATTCCTCCAGCTCAAGAAGACCATGGAGAACCTTTAGACATTTATGATCCAAATAATTGGAAGTCAATTAATCATAATCTCAGAGACTTGTTGGTGGAAAAAGGGCCAATAAGAGTTGAAATGGAATAATCTGAATATCCGAGTGATGATTCAGATAAGAAGCGACATTTTTCAAATGTTCATTATACTCGCCGCTTGCCGAATGGAGAGAAACAAGATAGAAAATGACTTGTGTATTCAAAATCTTCGGATAAATTGTTTTGCTTTTGTTGTAAGCTTTTCAAGGATAAAGTGAGAGATTCTCATTTAACTAGTATCGGGTTTAGAGATTGGCACAATGTTGGAAACATACTCAAACAACATGATTCAAACAATGAACACATAGTTTGCATGCAAAAATGGATTGAATTGGAGACGAGAATGAGGCGTAATCAGACAATTGATAAAAGGTTTATGAGGAGGGTAATGGAAATTTCTTGATTATGATTGAAATGATTGCAGAGTTTGATCCTGTAATGCAAGAGCACTTACGGCGTTTTCAAAACAAGGAGATTCAATATCACTACCTTAGCCACAAAATTCAAAATGAATTGATTCAGTTGTTTGTTGATGAGGTGAAAAGTGCAATAATTGAAAAGATAAAAAAGGCAAAATACTTCTCAGTTATACTTGATTGTACACCTGATGTAAGTCATGATGAACAAATGTCTTTAGTCATTCGTTGTGTAAATGACACTGATTTCCCCGTTAAAGTTGTAGAGTATTTTTTAGGATTTATAAAAGTTGATGATACAATGGTAATGGGGCTCTTTTCAGAACTTGAAAATGCTTTATCTCTTTTGGGATTGAACATTGAAGACATACGAGGGCAAAGTTATGATAATGGTGCTAATATGAAAGGGCATCGTAAAGGTGTACAAAGTAGATTGCTTAGCATCAATCCTAGAGCATTTTACACACCTTGTGGTTGTCATAGTTTGAATCTTGCATTATGTGATATGGCAAACTCATCTCCTAAGGCTAGAAGTTATTTTGGTGTGGTTCAACGCCTTTATACACTTTTCTCATCTTCAACAAAGCGGTGGGATATATTGAAAAGGCATGTGAATGGTCTTACACTTAAACCTTTGTCTCAAACTCGTTGGGAGAGCCACATTGAAAGTGTTAAACCAATCAAATAAAATGCCTTTAAAATCAGGGGGGCTTTGTTTGCTTTAGCAAGTTCTAGTGAAGATCCCAAGACATCTAGTGAAGCAGAATCATTAGCCGTACATGAAGTTGGGAGCTTTGAGTTCTTGGTTAGCACGATGATTTGGTACGAAGTTCTGTGCGCTGTCAACATTGTGAGTAAGACTTTTCAAAGTGTGAACATGCATATTGATGTTGCGATAGATCAGTTGAAGGGCCTTATTGCTCGCTTTCATGAATACAGAGAGCATGGTTTCAATGATGATTTAAGAGAAGCAGAAGAACTTGCTGGAGAAATGGATATTGAGCCGGTTTTTCATGAGAAAAGGCAGATCCATAGAAAAAGACGTTTTGATGAGGCTTCAAGTGAAGAGGCCAGGTTTTCTCCACAAGAGAGTTTCAGATTAGAGTACTTCTTGTATATTGTTGACAAAGCTCTCAGCTCACTTGATGAAAGATTCAAGCAATTTCGTGAGTACGAAAGAAATTTTGGCTTCTTGTTTGATTTGAAGAAATGCACAGATGATACAAGTTTGAAAAATTCTTGCAAAAATCTTTCAAATATTTTGACACATAACGGACAAGTTGATGTGGATGAGGATGACTTTTTTAAGGAGTTGCAGCTTCTTAAACATATTTTGCCTTCAGAATTAGGAGGACCTATCCAAGTATTGAATTATTTGAAACACAATAACGGTTGTTTTCCAATTTTAAATGGATTTTGTTTTATGTTTTTTTGTTTTTAACCAAAGGATATTTTGAGTTTTTTTTTCTAGTTTTTTTTATGTGAGAAAAAATAAAATGAATTGAAATATTCTATTTTTACATTCAAAATTCAACTTTCAAAAGGAGATAAGGGCTTAAAAAAAGGACAAGACATAGACAAGTAATAGCGCTTTTACACAAGTACATAACACACTTGTAGGGTTTCGAGGGTCCATGCGCAGCGGAATAAGCAATAACTCGAAAAAACCCCAAGCCCTAGAATCCGTTCTAGATGAATAATTAAGAGAGATGAAATAGAATTACCAACCTTGAATGCTTTTGCCTTTGATAAACTTGACCCAACTCCAGATTGAATGATCTTGTTAATCCTTGATGAACGAACGGGAATCACGAACCAAAGATCTTGATGAACGAAGATCCTCTATGTTTATCCACGCGCGGAACGAACCCTAGAACTCTTCTAGGAGGATTGCTAGATCCAATTGATTGAAACACCTTTCAATCAATGAAGAACAATGGATTTGGTGGTGTTTGATTCTCAATTCTCAATTGAAATCTCCCACTCTAAGTGTTTCTCTCAAGCCAAAATGTTCTAATGACGGCTAGTGGCAACCAGGGCAACTATTTATACGTTACAAATAAAAGCCCTTTGTGAAACCCCTAAAATCAGGCCATTTACGTATCAGCCCAGCCCGACGGGATGACTCGTCCCCAGTGGCACGAGTCATCCCCTCTCGCAGCCTCCCATCGATCCCGGCGTCCCCGCAAGAGGCACGACTTGGCTTAGCTCACGGACGAGTCGTCCCTTTGGGCACGACTCGTGCCCTGCAGCACGAGTCGTCCCTCGGGACACTCCCACCGAACCTCGGCGTCCCTTCATAAGGCACGACTTGGTTCAGCCTTGGGACGAGTCGTCCCCGAGCCCGAGAAAACCCATTTTCTTCATTTTTGACAATTCGTTCGATGCGTGTGACCCCATAGGACCATACTATGTTGGCAATGAGTCCGATCACATCGATCCTCATAAGACATGAGCGGACTCTAGCAAGCCATCATGCCTACCCAAATAGTATGATATCAAGTTCGATTTTCCTACATAGAACATATCACAATCCCATTGTCACACGATGTTATATTGAACATGAGTCATGGTCCACGTCAACTCATATTGTTCAATGCTTTCTCGTTACCAAGTAAATTGATTAATCGAATGACATTAATCACATTAATTCATTCGGGCATGGCCATGCACTACATCAATCTTACTTACGAGTGGCCAAGCAAACATCTCTCTTTACGAGGGACAATTTCCATCTTGACTTATCATTCTTCCCAACAAGAATCATACCATGCCAATGATAGCCCTTATTGTCATCCGGTTAAAGACAACGTTAAACTATATCAAACATGATATTCATCAAGCAAAAGACGATGATAATCTCAGGTCAAAGGATATCAATGATATGACTATATGAGATTTAATTATGACATTTGACCATGACATAAATCTCATAATGGGTCAAGTCCAGTACCTTGTTCTCTAACAAGTACCCATGAATCTAATGTGCATCTCTATGCATATAATCATCACATGATTATCCATTAGACTTCATACTAGTGCTTCATAAGTACTAGGGACACGATTATTATAAATAAACATGCAAACATATATAACAATCAAAGAAACAATCTCATATATAAATGAACAATGACATTACATAAAGGTCTATCCCTATAGGCCTAGGGCACTAACACCTACAGTCTCCCACTTGCACTAGGCCCAATCATTCATGTATCTTATACCCATGGACCTAACATGACCATCATGTTTAGCTTGTGGTAAAGGCTTGGTGAGAGGGTCCGAAATGTTGTCATCCGTTGGTACCTTGCATATCTTGACGTCCTCCCTTTCACAGATTTCTCGAATGAGGTGGAAGCGTCTCAAAATGTGTTTGGATCGCTGATGTGACCTTGGTTCTTTTGCTTGGGCAATACCACCATTGTTGTCACAGAACAACTCTATCGGGTTAGTGATACTCGGAACGACTTCTAAGTCACTATGAACTTCTTGATCCAAACCGCCTCCTTAGCCGCATCTGATGCTGCTATGTATTCGGCTTCTGTTGTAGAATCAAGAATGCTGCTCGCTTGGAACTCTTCCAACAAACAAGACCTCCATTTAGCATAAACACAAAACCAGATCGCGATCTATAGTCATCTTTGTCGGTTTGGAAGCTTGCATCTGTGTAACCCTTTACAACCAGATCATCTTCCATTCCTCCAAATACCAAGAATACATCCTTAGTCCTTCTCAAGTACTTAAGGATATTCTTGACAGCTATCCAATGGTTCTCACCAAGATCAGACTGGTATCTACTCGTTGCGCTTAGAGCGTACGAGACATCAGGTCTAGTACATAACATGGCATACATGATAGACCCAATTGCCGAAGCATATGGTATATCACTCATCCTCTTTCGCTCATCATTTGTCTTAGGACAATGAGTCTTGCTAAGAGTAATGCCATGTCCCATTGGCAAGTATCCTCTCTTAGAATTTTCCATGCTGAATCTTCTAAGGACCTTGTCAATATATATACTCTGACTCAAACCAATCATCCTTCTTGATCTATCTCTATAGATCTTGATACCAAGGATATAAGCCGCCTCACCCATATCTTTCATTGAGAAACATTTTCCTAACCAGGACTTTACAGTCTCAAGTGCAGAACATTGTTTCCAATGAGCAAGATGTCATCGACATACAATACCGTAAATAGCACTATGCTCCCACTTATCTTCTTGTATACACAAGGTTCATCTTCGTTTTTGATGAAGCCAAACTCTTTGATCGATTCTTCAAAATGTAGATTCCAGCTCCGGAAGCTTGCTTCAATCCATAAATGGATCTCTGCAACTTACACACTTTGTTAGAATCCTTTGATCGACAAACCCTTCAAGCTGTATCATGTATACATCCTTAAGTAGGTTTCCGTTAAGAAACGCTGTTTTGACGTCCATTTGCCATATCTCATAGTCGTAATATGCGGCTATGGCAATTCAGATTCTAATAGACTTAAGCATTGCTACGGGCGAAAAGGTTTCATCATAGTCAACGCCATGAGTCTGCCTATACCCCTTAGCAACAAGCCTAGCCTTATAAGTATGTACCTTCCCATCCATGTCGGTTTTCTTTTTGAAAACCCACTTGCACCCTATGGTTTTTACACCTTCAGGTGGATCAATCAAGTTCCAAACTTGATTATCGTACATGGATTTGATTTCAAATTCCATGGCTCCTAGCCACTTGTTCGAATCAGAGTGGACATCGCCTCGATAGGAAGTAGGTTCATCATTCTCAATGATTTCTACTTCATTACTTTCCGTCATGAGAAATCCATATCTCTCGTGTTCGGATCGTATCCTATCCGATCTCGCGAAGAACTTGTGTATCTTGAACCGGTTCCACAACAGCTTGTGAATTTGGTTCCGTCTCTACTATCGGCTCTATGTCATTTTCAGGTTCTTGAATTTCTTCAAGATCAATTTTACTCCCACTAGTTTCTTTAGAGAGAAACTCTTTCTCTAGAAAGACACCGTGTCGAGCAACAAACACTTTGTTCTCGGATTGGTTGTAAAATTGATATCCTTTCGTTTCCTTAGGATAACCAACGAAAATACATTTATCAGATCTAGGTGCAAGTTTATGTTCAGAAACCAATTTCTTTACATAAGCCTCACATCCCCAAATCTTCATGAAAGATAAGCTAGGCTTTCTTCCATGCCACATCTCATGTGGGGTTTTAGGAGCCGATTTAGTAGGGACCTTGTTAAGTGTGAAAGCGGCTGTTTCCAGTGCATGTCCCCAAAAGGAAATAGGAAGGTTCACTTGACTCATCATCGATCGAACCATATCTAATAGAGTTCGATTTCTCCTCTCGGACACACCATTCCATTGTGGTGTTCCGGTGGAGTAAGTTCAAACAATTTCACAACTTTTCGTATGATCGTCAAATTCTTGGTTCAAATATTCACCACCTCGATCGGATCGAAGTGTTTTAATAGTTTTGCCAAGTTGATTTTGTATTTCACTTTGAAATATTCTAAATATCTCAAATGCTTCACTTTTGTACTTCATCAGATAGACGTAGCCATATCTGGATAAGTCATCAGTGAACGTTATGAAATACCGAAATCCTCCCCTAGCAATGCTATTCATTGGTCCACATACATCAGTATGTACGAGAGCCAACAAATCACAAGCCCTTTTACTACTCTTAGTAAAAGGTGCTTTAGTCATCTTGCCCAATAAACAAGACTCGCAAACATCATATGATTCATAATCATATGAATCTAAATATCCATCTTTATGGAGTTTAGAAATGCGTTTCTCGTTTATGTGCCCAAGACGGCAATGCCATTTATATGTGTCATTCACATTATTTGGTTTGGATTTCTTACTAACATGATAGACATTATCAACATTATTCTCAACATCCAAGACATAAAGGCCATTAAAAGAATGAGCAACACAATAAAGCATGTCATTCAAATAAATTGAAAATTTCTTATTCGCAATAAGAAAATTGTAACCCTCATTGTCTAAACATGAAATAGAAATAATGTTTCGCCAAATCCGGAACATAATAACAGCTTATTTAAAACTAAAATTAATCCACTTGGTAAAGTGACTTCGTAAGTCCCTACGGCCAATGCAAAGAACTCTTGCTCCATTTCCAACCCGTAGATCTACTTCACCCTCTTTGAGCAACCTTCTATTCTTTAGTCCCCGCACATTTAGGCAAATGTGAGATCCACATCCGTATCTAATACCCAAGAACTAGAGGTAGAAAGTAAAACATCTATCATATAGATACTCGAAGTCATGGCAATCTCATTGCCCTTCTTCTTCGCTCCTTCCCGATAAAGTTTGCAGCTACGCCTCCAATGCCCAGCTTCCTTTCAATGGTAGCACACCGCATCCTTTTGGGATTTGGGTTTAGGCTTCTCAAGAACGGCAACCTTTGCCTCCTAGCTTAGCAACTTTTGCTTTACCCTTATTTTTGAACCCTTTTCCTTTATTCACCATCAACACTTGATTGGTTTTCTTGGTAATATTGTTCTCCGCATTCTTTAGCATCCCATGCAATTCAGACAGAGATTTATTCATCCCATTCATGTTATAATTCGTAACAAACCGATTATAACTCGTGGAGTGAATGCAATATCATATCCGTAGCCGCCTCTAATCTGGATAGGATACCCAAGCCTCTCAAGGTGTTCGAGGTGACCCTTCATCTTCAACACATGAGGCCCAACAGTTGTCCTTCAATCATCTTGCATGAATGAAGAGCCTTCATAGTGTCAAACCTTTCCGTACGTGCTTGCAGAATCGGAACATTTCCTTCAAATGATTTCCCAAATCATAGGCTTCCATGTGTACAAGGTCCTTCTGAAGAGCCTTACACATGGTAGAAAGCATCAGGCAACCAACATCAATAGAATCATCCATATGCTTCTTATGTTGGTCCCTTTCCGCTTTTGTTGCATTAGCAGCCGGCTCGGGTGGAACGGGTCCATCGAGAATGTACAACTTCCTTTCCTGTTTGAGAACAATTCCCAAACTGCGGATCCAATCCACATAGTTATTGCCATTCTCCTCTAACTTGTCCTTCTCAAGGACTGATCGCAGTGACATGTTTTGATTATTGTTTACAGCCATTGATCTACAAAGATATGCAACAAGATATGAACACATATAAGTACCAATTCATTTAAGAGATTAATTAACATATTTCACAAATACTCCCACTAAATTATATAACCTTCTTATACAAACATGTATAATATAATTTAATAGGCTAAGAACCAACTTTAATTTAATTTCAAGTCGGCTATGGCACGACTGCTCAAAATTAAACTAAAAAGGTAGATAACATTTATCAATCATATCTATATATGACTCTTAGATCATTATGAGATTATAGACATCATATGTCACATGTTTCAATCTCATCTTATGCCTTAGGCCCAAAACTGTTTTGATAGCCTAATTGAGTTCAACCATGTTAAACGTATAGCAATCACTGTTTGCTCATCTTGATTATACAAATATAGAATCAATGTACCTCGCTGTGGCGTAGCCTACATGAAACTATCCGTGTACTCACAAGTGTTTAAACATGGGTGGCATAAACAAACTCAAATTACAAAGAAGGTTCAATTTTTCATGCTTATCAATTACATCCCAAGGTTGATTCATGAAAACTATATGAGCATAATTATGAACATGGAATGATGCAACACATATCACATTTGATCAGTAATTACTAGTACGCGGCCACGTGCTCCAAGTTTATCCCACACTTCCATCGAAGTGCCTGTGGGGAAGGTTTTGGTGTCCAGCCAATATACCAAGTAATACTTCACAAACATCCTAGATTAATCACATTAATCATATTAATAAAATTGACATCCCATAATCTAGATTAATCATATTAATCATATATTACAATTTCATAATCATGGTATATCTATATATTCAATTACTTCACAAGTAAAACTCATACAATTTCATATTCTAGATCATGCACATCATGAAAATTCATATAATCATATTACACAATTATCATGATTATCTAACTAAGCATCAGGAACGGGGCTCTGATACCACTGTAGGGTTTCGAGGGTCCATGCGCAGCGGAATAAGCAATAACTCGAAAAACCCCAAGCCCTAGAATCCGTTCTAGATGAATAATTAAGAGAGATGAAATAGAATTACCAACCTTGAATGCTTTTGCCTTTGATAAACTTGACCCAACTCCAGATTGAATGATCTTGTTAATCCTTGATGAACGAACGGGAATCACGAACCAAAGATCTTGATGAACGAAGATCATCTATGTTTATCCACGCGCGGAACGAACCCTAGAACTCTTCTAGGAGGATTGCTAGATCCAATTGATTGAAACACCTTTCAATCAATGAAGAACAATGGATTTGGTGGTGTTTGATTCTCAATTCTCAATTGAAATCTCCCACTCTAAGTGTTTCTCTCAAGCCAAAATGTTCTAATGACGGCTAGGGCAACCAGGGGCAACTATTTATACGTTACAAATAAAAGCCCTTTGCGAAAACCCTAAAATCAGGCAATTTACGTATCGCCCAGTGCCCGACGGACGACTCGTCCCCAGGGCACGAGTCGTCCCTCTGCAGCCTCCCATCGATCCCGGCGTCCCCGCAAGAGGCACGACTTGGCTTAGCTCACGGACGAGTCGTCCTTTGGGTACGACTCGTGCCCCGAGCACGAGTCGTCCCTGACACTCCCATCAACCCGGCGTCCTTCATAAGGCACGACTTGGTTCGGCCTTGGGACGAGTCGTCCCCGAGCCCGTAAAACCCATTTTCTTCATTTTTGACAATTCGTTCGATGCGTGTGACCCCATAGGACCATACTATGTTGGCAATGAGTCTGATCACATCGATCCTCATAATACATGAGCGGACTCTAGCAAGCCATCATGCCTACCCAAATAGTATGATATCAAGTTCGATTTTCCTACATAGAACATATCACAATCCCATTGTCACACGATGTTATATTGAACATGAGTCACGGTCCACGTCAACTCATATTGTTCAATGCTTTCTCGTTACCAAGTAAATTGATTAATCGAATGACATTAATCACATTAATTCATTCGGGCATGGCCATGCACTACATCAATCTTACTTACGAGTGGCCAAGCAAACATCTCTCTTTACGAGGGACAATTTCCATCTTGACTTATCATTCTTCCCAACAAGAATCATACCATGCCAATGATAGCCCTTATTGTCATCCCAAGCAAAGACAACGTTAAACTATATCAAACATGATATTCATCAAGCGGAAGACGATGATAATCTCAGGTCAAAGGATATCAATGATATGACTATATGAGATTTAATTATGACATTTGACCATGACATAAATCTCATAATGGGTCAAGTCCAGTACCTTGTTCTCTAACAAGTACCCATGAATCTAATGTGCATCTCTATGCATATAATCATCACATGATTATCCATTAGACTTCATACTAGTGCTTCATAAGTACTAGGGACACGATTATTATAAATAAACATGCAAACATATATAACAATCAAAGAAACAATCTCATATATAAATGAACAATGACATTACATAAAGGTCTATCCCTATAGGCCTAGGGCACTAACACCTACAACACTACATACGTGTCAAACACACACATACGTTACACACTGTACGACTGACACAATAACTATGAGCGCTCACACACATTAGAAACGGTAATAATTTTTTAAAATAGGCCGGTCTAACCGCCGGATAACACCCTCATACCGGATTCGAACCTTGAACCACCGGTACGCGATTTGACCAGTGTTGGGTATGCATGTTTTAACCCTCCTATTTTGTATTAGATTTGATTGATACCATAACCTCCTGTCTATTTTAAGGACTTTAGGACCCTATGTAATGAAGCTTAGACTTCAATTTTTAGTTAAGTCCATTTTATAGATTAGGTTAAATTTAGGCTTGAAGACTGGCACAAGACTCATTGGAATTGAGAGTTGCAGTTCAGAAGTTTCAAACCGCTCCTTCCAACCGCCCTAGCAAAACCGCCCTTAGCACTTGCTTGGTGAAATCTTATGTTTGAAACTACCCTTGAACTACTTCAGTGCAACCGCCTTATGATGAACCGCACCCTTGCAGTTCAACTTCAACCGCACTATGCAACCTCACTGGAGTTATCAACCGCACTTGTCAAACCGCCTATACTCCAGAACCGCTCCAATGATTGAGACTTGAAGTGAACCACCTTTTGTCATTATAATCCACATCGGAATATCCAATGTCAACCACCTTATCTTGTCACGTGATTCATTGTCGAGAAGATGCAAGGATCTTGAAAAGGTGACAGTGTCCAAACCTCATTGCTTGCAACTGAGCATTATCGCCTTTATCTCGCAACTACCGTACCAAAGGACAAAAGTGGTTGTTGTGGACCAATAAGAAAGCATCAAGTACTGTCCTTCAACAGCTGTGTCCAACGGCTATATTTTGGATGCTTGGGTATAAATACCCCTAATCTTCACCATTTGAAGATTGCTTGAAAATTTGAGAAATTGCTGTGTTCATCGGAAGTTGAAGCTCGCCGTAAATTCTTAGTCCTTTGAATCTTCATCTTCATACTTCAAGAAATATTCCCCGGCCTAAATCAAGCCTTAACACATTCAAGAATCATTGTGCTCTACATCTCACGTATTTAAAGAGCCTTGATCTTGTTCTCACACACACACCTCATTTGTTCTAATCACATAGATTAAACACTTGAGATACACTGGTTATAGTTTTGGATTTGTTCTTCATAGCAAAGATTTTATTGTACTTTGTAATCTCACAATACTTAATATAAAATCTCTCTTAGAAATCCAAGACTAACCATCTTGGTAGTGGACGTAGATCGTTTATCGATTGAACCACTCCAAATAGCGTGTTCTTACTTTCTGCAATTATATTTCTTGTGCTTACTAATTATTTATCTTTGTCTCTGTTTGATCTTTTATTTAGATATCCATTATTGTGAAATAGTGTTTGGAGTTAACAGTGTCAAAACCTCACTTGTTTGTAAACCGCACGTACCAACTACTTTATTAAAACCGCTTTACAAACCTCCTCTATCAAAACCGCTTTGTAACTCTAAATATTCCATTTGTGCATTTTACATCTTCACTTGCGCATTCATATTCTCTGCAAGAGGTTTTGTAAGCAAGAGGTTTAATTTTTATTAGAGGGCGAAAAATTTGTAACAGCTATTCACCCCCCCCCTCTAGCTGTATTTTCACCCTTGTTGCCACCTTTGGGACCAACAAGTGGTATCAGAGCTAACACATTTTAAAACCACTGTTTTTCAAGCTTAACAGCTTGTGTGCCGATTCAATATGGCAACCTCAAAGACAATGACTAATGTTAACTATTCACACATTCCAATGTTGGACGAAGACCACTTTGACATCCGGAAGTGCCGAATGCTTATTCATTTGGAAACTATAGATGAAATGCGGTGGAGTGCGTGATCGGTGGCTCGTTAGTTCCAATGAAGGCCAACACAGATGCAACCACCAAGGCAACAATTCCGAGAGGTCAAAAAGCCAAAAGAAGAGTGGTCGGATGAAGAGAAGAGATTAGTTGCCTTGGATTAGCAAGGCGAGGTTCATCATTTACGGAACCCTCCCCGTATCAACTCTACGTAAAGTGATGTACCTCAAAACCGCAGCGTATGTGGGATGCCATAGAGAGCTACCTCGAAGGTGGCGAAGAGTGCAAGGAAAACAAATTATACACTGTTGAAAGATCCTACAACAACTTCAACAGAAAATCCAACGAAACCTTGCGTCAAACCTACGATCGCTATGTTGAGGTCCTCTGCTTCATGGATGGTCACTCCAAGGATAATGAATGGTATCTTGACAGTGGCTGCTCAAGACATATGACTGGAGATAGATCATTACTTGAAGATGTCGTTGAAGCAAGTGGTCCGTCTGTAACCTTTGGTGACAACAACAAAGGCAAGACCATTGGATATGGTGTGATAAGGAGAGGAAATCTAACTATTGAGAAGGTTTCTCTTGTCGATGGACTCAAGCACAACCTCCTTTCAATTTCTCAATTTTTCGACAAAGGAATGCTTTGCAACTTCACGTCATCAAACTGCTTTATCAAAGATAGCATTTCCGGCGTCACCCTACTCATAGGGATTCGTAAGAGTAATATTTACATTATTGATCTAAATTTTGTATGTAGTATTACTAATCTCTGTTTTGTAGCTAAGAATGTGAGCGAAAATAGTTGGCTATGGCACAAGAGGTTGAGCCACTTGAACTTCAAGTATCTTGCAAAGATTGGTAGGGAAAACCTCGTTCGTGGTTTACCCAAAGTGGCTGACCACCATCCGTAGAAATGCAAGCATGCGCCGTAAGGCCCACGTCGTCTTTCACCAGCAAGACCGCTCCTTCAACTTCAAGATGCTTACAACTGCTTCACATAGATTTGTTTGGACCCGTAACCACTGCCAGCATTGGAGGAAATAGATATACCTTAGTGGTGGTGGATGATTACTCAAGATATACGTGGGTTGAGATGATGATTTCCAAAGATGATTGTTATGAGATTCTCACTGCACTTTTCAGACGGCTCCAAACTCAAAAAGAAGACGACATCGTTAGTGTTCGATCAGATAATGGAACGGAATTTAAGAACAACGGTGTTGCTCAGTATTGTGATGACCATGGGTTTGATCACAATTTTTCCACAGCTGGTGTTCCACAACAAAATGGGATTGTGGAAAGGAAGAATAGGACGTTGATTGAGGCTGGAAAGACAATGATATCTAAAGCGAAGCTACCTCAGTATTTTTGGGCTGAAGCAATCAATACCGCATGCTTCACTCAGAACCGCTCCCTCATCAACAAAACCTATAACAAGACTCTCTATGAGCTTTGGCGAGGAAGAACCCCCAACATTGCATTCTTCAAGATCTTTGGCTGCAAATGTTTTATCCTCTACAACGGAAGAGAAAATAGAGGTAAATTCGGAGCCAAGGCCGATGAAGGTATTTTTGTTGGGTATGCTAAACATTCTAAAGCTTTTCGTGTTTTCAATAAAACAAGTTTAAAAATAGTAGAGTCTGTCCATGTTACTTTTGATGAGCATTCTCTCCTTGAGCCACATTTGGCTCCAAATGTTGCTGATGATTTTGTTGAGCATAATGAACCAGGTGAACCATCCCAAACCGCACCTGAACCTCAACCGCAAAATCCAAAGACCCTCAACTGACATTCCCTCAAACCGCAATTTTCAAACCGCACCTGAAGTTCCTACTCCAGATGCAACTGCAAGGGAAGAAGAAGTTGAAAATTCCCCTATCCAGCTTATAGAACCTCTTCGTCAACTTACATTCCATGACTTCGCTGAAGGATCTAACGACGTTCCAATTGAAGATCTTCAGCAAACCTCAGTCCAACCAGACTTACCCCCAGAGGTTCGTGAAGTCAGCAGTCACCCCCTCACAAATGTGATTGGTGATCTGTTTTTCGGTGTTCAAACAAGGAGATCGAACTATGACGAGCATACTTCACTTTTATCTCAAGTTGAACCCAAGAAGATTGATGAAGCACTCCAAGATTCCAGTTGGGTCGTTGCTATGCAAGAAGAACTCAACCAGTTTGAAAGATGCAAGGTCTGGACTTTGGTGCCTAGACCTCAGGATCAAGGAGTGATAGGAACTAAGTGGGTATTTAGGAATAAGATGGATGAGAATGGAAGCATCACTAGGAATAAAGCAAGGTTGGTTGCACAAGGATATAGGCAAGAAGAAGGAATTGATTATGATGAAACCTTTGCTCCAGTTGCAAGATTGGAAGCTATTAGGATCTTCTTAGCCTACGCCTCTTTCAAGCGTTTCAAGTTATATCAAATGGACGTAAAGAGTGCATTCCTCAACGGCGAACTGCAAGAGACCGTGTATGTTGCTCAACCTCCTGGATTTGAAGACTACAAATTTCCTAATCATGTCTACAAACTCCAAAAAGCTTTGTATGGACTTAAGCAAGCTCCGAGGGCATGGTATGAGACTCTTTCTAAATTTTTACTAGAAAAGGGATTTAAACGAGGTAAAATTGATACAACTCTTTTTATTGCCAAATATAATGAGCATACTTTACTTGTTCAAATTTATGTTGATGATATTATTTTTGGTTCTACTAATGAGTTGCTTTGTAAGCGTTTCGAGAAGCTAATGAAAAGCAAGTTTGAAATGAGCATGATGGGAGAATTAACTTTCTTCCTCGGGCTTCAAATCAAGCAATGCGAAGAAGGTATCTTCATCAGCCAAGCCAAGTACACCAAGGAGTTGATAAAGAAGTTTGGATTAGAAAATGCTAAAGCATATGATACTCCTATGGCCACCGACAATAAGCTAGATAAGGATCTCAAAGGTAAGAAAGTTGATCAGACTTTATATCGAGGTATGATCGGCTCATTACTCTATTTAACTGCTAGTAGGCCAGATATCATGTTTAGTGTCTGCGTATGTGCACGCTATCAAGCAGATCCTAGAGAAGCACATCTTATTGCAGTCAAGCGTATAATCCGCTATTTATCTGGAACCACTAACCTTGGACTTTGGTATTCCAAAGATTCGAACTTCGATCTTGCAGGTTATTCAGATGCAGATTATGCACTCGCACTATTGACAGAAAAGCACTAGTGGTACTTGTCATTTCCTTGGAAATAGACTAGTTGCTTGGGCCAAAGCAAGAAGCAAGCTTCGCCAGTGTCAACCACGTAGGCCGAGTATATTGTCGGCTGGTAGTTGTTCGTCAAATCCTTTGGATGAAGCAAAGAAGCTGGTGGACTATGGAATTGAAGAAGGAAATTGCCCGATCATGTGCGACAACACTTCAACAATTTCGCCTCTAACAACCCCGTCATGCATTCCAAGACCAAGCATATTGATATCAAGTATCATTTCCTCAAAGACCATGTGGAGAAGAGGAATATCCATTTAGAGTATGTGGGGACAGATAATCAGATTGCTGACATCCTCACCAAGGCTCTTGACTCCAAGAGGTTTTCCTTCCTCAGAGGAGAAATGGGTATGCTTGAACTTAAATAAATCCACTCCTTTTATTGACTAACTTGTGTGTTGAGTTTAGGTTGTATTTCTTATTGAAAATTTCAACCACACCATTGTTGAACCGCGTTCATTCAAACCGCATGAGTGGTCAACCGCCTCTGCAGCCAACCACTTATTCCCAACCGCATGCTGCTTATGACCGCTCCATCTTCAACCGCCTTCAACATATGGTATTTTCAAAATCAGTTTTAATTCTTTTCTTAAGCTTTAAAGAAACTATGCGGTTTTAAATTCTTTCAACCGCACTGCCACGTGGACTCAAGGTAAGTTCCTTATTTTTATTTCAGTCCATATTTTGACATAAGGGCATTTTTTCAAATGTTTTCCCACGTTATTTCAAAATTTAAATGCATTTAATGCAAAGGGAACATTAGCATTTAAAGCTCTCTTGTCAGCCGTCATTGGCAAAAGAGAAGAAGATGAAAGGGTGCAAACAGAGAAATGATTTCTTTTATGGGAAAATTAAAATGTCTTTTCAACTGTCCTTTGTTTGAGAATGTTCCTATAAATAACTACCAACCCTTACAATTTCAACCTTTCCAACTCTGTCATTCTCTGCACCGTGTACCTTCCTACCAAACCCATCTTCTCTCTCTCTAAAAATCTTCAAAACTTCATCTTTATTTCTTGAATCTTCAATGGCTCCCAAAGCACCATTCACTGATATGGTATGTGTTCCTTAACTACATCTCTCTTTATTTCTGCAAATTACTCATGAATCCGCCATTTTTAGACATTGAAGCTTCGAAAACCCTTGAATGAAATTTTGTTCATAACTGCTTTATTTGTTGATCATTTTGCATGATTTTAGTTGGGTTTTGCTCGGATTAACTGTTAGATTCTTTATATGTAATTTATTTTACGATCAATCAACGATTTGAGCACTGATTTTGGATTTTAAGTTTATGTCATTCGAAAACCCATTTGAGTGTTCTTGCTTTTTCATGGTGATTCTGAGCAAAGTATGAATTTTTAATGCTATATTGTTACTCTACTGCTCAATGTGATCATTTTGACATGTTATTTGTTGATTTTGGTGAACTTTTGTTGAATCTCTGTTCTTGGTGTTCTAAGTGTTCTTCGTGTTCATCATTGTCTTCAACATGACTGTTCATATGCCTTGATAAATTGTCACATGTTTTGGTTCACTTGATTTTCAAAATCTGTTTCTCATACTTAGAAAATTTTCAATAAATTTGGCTTTTGAAACATCAACCGCATTCCCAATTGAGAACCGCATGTATTTTTATTTTATTTTAAAACCGCATCCTCAATTGAGAACTGCATGCAGTTTTTATTTTAGAACCGCATGGTCTCTATGAACCGCATGCTCTTCATGAACCGCATGACATTTCAAACCGCATGCCTGTTAGCTATTTAAGTTATTCTTTTGAAATCGCATGCTAAGTTTGTTTGAGATATTACTTAGTATATAGGCTGGACACCGTAACCTTCCTCTCTAAGCACCGCTTGCAGTGTGGGATAAACTTGGATTACAATGCCACGTACTAGTATTATCTCTTACATATTTTCTAAATATCTTGTTGTATTCACAATTCACTTAAGGTTTGGAGTTCTTTACTTTTTCAACCATATCAATTGCAAACCGCATGGATGCCCAAACCGCCTGTGTATTGTGAATCACTTTATGGATCTAAATCCTTTGTTTCATTTTGTAGGATCCTAAATTTTTTCTTCCAGGCTATGAAATTAATGAGCCTGAGCTCCAAGGTGATGCTCTTGGTAGAGAGATGATCAGAAGACTCACTACCTCTGGAGTCCTCCCTCTCTTCATCAAAGGCCAATCTTATATCATTCCTTCCTTTGTGGATCAATTTTACTCCTCAGCTGTTCTAGGAGACAGAGAATTATCAGATGGCACCAAGATCAAATGCCTGGTTGGCAGTGTTGAAGGCTTCGATATATCTATTGATCATCTGGATATTAGAAGTACTTATGGATTTCATGTGTCAGGGTGCCCCATGGAGGTTGATCAGGAAGTATTGGATGCAACCGCTCATCAACTGTCAATCTGACCTCTCTATCTGGTTATTACAAGAAGAAGGCAAGGAGGGAATTTGGTGAATTAATGAGCCACTTGGGCTATTTGGTAGGGTTGTCTGTGTGTGGTAAAACTGGTAACCACAATAACTTCACTTCTCAGCAATGGATTTACTGCTGTGCCATTTACAATGGGATAAAGTTAAATTGGCCCAAGATCCTGATGAAAGAAATGGCTAGCTCTATTGATACCTACCAATCAAAGATCAAGAATGAGCATCAGAGATGGAGACCTTTCTGCAGGCTCCTAACCGCGTTGTTTACTAGCTATCAACACTTGGAGGATCTCAGACTCTCAACTCCTGATCTTTCAGTGCCAATGGGTGAGGGAGACTCCCTTGGAACCAGGGTTTGTCACAACTTCAGATACTCATTTGGAGATGCCCAGTACAAATTCTTGTATGATGCTGATACTCTAAACTCCAAGGAATTCTATGTTGAGATGTCTCCTGCAACCGCGGTTACTACTCATGGAAAAGCCATTAAGAAAGTCTCAAGAAAGAAGAACATTGTCCTTGAGCCACAGTTCAGGAAGCCAAGGACCGCACCTTCTCAACCGCGTGTTCAAACCGCACGTGCTGGTCCAAGTGCTAAAGCTAAGGAGAAGATGACTCTCAGAGATGAACCAGATGAGGAAGAAGAAGAAGAGGATGCTGGAATAGCCCCTCTTATCAAGAAGGCAAAAACTGTGAAGACTGCTACTGCTAATCTCTCTGAAGAGGATAAAGTTGCTTTTTACAAAGCAAAAATTGACAAGTTGGAGAGAAGGGCAGCATTGAAGAAAGTTGCCAAGGGTAAGCCATCTACTTCTCAACCGCAAGCTGAACCGCAACCCCAACCGCAACCTCTTCCTCAAACCCAACCGCCTCTCTCTCCAACCAAATCTCCTGCTCAAACTCCTCCTACCTCACCTATCCAACCTCTGACCTTTTCACCATTCATTAACCAAAACCTTTCTCCTTCCAAATCTCTTTCTCCCAAACCGCTCTCTCCTTCTCCACCTCCCAAGATTGCAACCACTCAGGGGGAGAATCCCAAGAAGAGGAGGTTCAAACAAATGGCCAAGAAATCAACCCCTCCAAAGAAACACTACCTTCACACCATTGCCAAATCCAACATCAAGATACCTGGTGAAACCTCCTCCTACTTTGATAAATCCTCCTCCCAATCCAATTCAAATTCATCATCCCCTTCTGAATTTCAAACGCCTCAAAATCAAGCCACCTCAAATCCCAAAGCCTTCACTGAATGGACATCCAAGCCATCAGCAGGCCCAGCCCATTCAACCTCTAGACTTAGAACTCTAACTCTTTCACCACAAAATTCACCCTCACACCATTCATCCCCTCATATATCAAACCGCACCCATAAATCCCCTTCTAAATCACCTATCTTTTCCCCACAAAAATCCCATTCAACTCATTCCAAACCAATCACTTCAAATCCTCCTACTACTTCTATCCCTATCCAAACCGCCCCTACATCAACCACTCCCACTCAATCTACACCTTTATCAACCGCGCCAATTCCAACTACCTCTCTTTCAACCGCTCCTATCTCAACCGCCCCCATCTCAACCGCCCCCATCCCAACCGCCCCCATCCCAACCGCCCCCATTCCTACCGCCCCATCTACCTTACCTCCAACTCTACCCATCTCTACTCAAACCTCATCCCCTTATACAGTTCCTGCCTCACGTATTTTCCAAACCCTCCTTTCCCAAATCCCTTCGACCGCTCCTCCTACCTATTCTGAACCACCTCCTGCCTTCACTTATATTCCATCATCTTCAACCGCTCCTCCACCCACCGATTACTCCCAAATCCTTTCCACTCTTAATCTTATTCAGTCCCAACTCCTCATAAACCAAGGCCACATTATCAAGCTGACCGCTTCTAATGCCTCCCTTGAAGCTTCCAACCGCTCCCTTCAGAAGCTTGCTGAATCTCGCCCCATCTCGATTGCCTCTCAAACCCTTCAAATGGCTGATCATAAGAACTCCCTCAAGAGTTTTGCTCAGAGACTTGATGCCATTAAGGGGGAGAAGGATCTAGCAAACATTGTCAAATCCTCAGCTGATTCCTGCTTTGAAGGATTCAAGAAGGATTTAGCTGAAGGTGTTGTTCAAATTCAATCATTTGGAGATTCTGATCTCAAGGAAATGATTTCTCAGCTTGCAACCTCCTCCAAAACCGCCTTTGATTCCCTCCAAGCTGAATTCCTTAAAACTGTCAATTCCCAACCGCCTTCTACTCAAGACTTTCAAACCGCCTTGAATGCGGTTGAAGCAAATATCCTCCTGGAAATTGATAATGTCAAAGAGAAGCTGGAGATCAAAACAAACTCCCTTGATGATGCCTTGATGGCCAAGCTGAATGAGGTCAAGGATGAATTCAATGACCGCCTTGAAAATATCAAGTTAGGATTCACCACCAAACTTGAAGCCACGCCAATGAGCCGAAATCCTCTATTCAAGTGACCGTCAATCTTGACCCTTTGTCAAGCTCTTGCTACTCGACCGCAGCTAGCCTCAGTGGGAGGTTCACACTTTGTACAATTCTTTGAACTCCTCCTTTCACACTTTAATAGATGATCTAACTGCTCAAGTATCAGATACCTCCAAGGCAGTCTCTGATGCCAATCTCAAAATTGATTCTCAAGCAAACATCTTAGAGAGATTGGTGACCGCGCAAGGAAGGACCGCAGAAGAGGTGAGAAGAATTAGAAAATCCCTGAAGTCTGAAACCTCTGCATCAAATCTTGCAAGGAACCCTGAGATCAACCAACCGCAGCAGCAGCAGCAAGGTCAAGAACCGCATCAACCATAAACCGCTTTTGCTCTGTATTTTTTTTGGTAAACTCTTTTGTTTGTTGGACCGCACTCTCATTGTATTTTCTTTTGTCCAACATTTTTTGTAACCCTGTAATTTTCTTTCATTCCTGTTTTGTAATCACTTGAGGAATTAATGGAAATTGCATCATGGTTCCAAAAACCTTGTTCATATCAAACTGCTTGTTTGTAGGACAATGAAACCTCTTATGGTTTTAAACCTCATTCAAATATTTTTTAAAATCATATTTTTTGAATTGAAGTTTAAACATTCAATTTAAACCGCACTTTGAACTCAAACTCATATTTCTTAAGTGCACTGAATGCATTTCTCTACTTTCCATATTGTAAGTTTTTATCTCTTAGAAAGTATAGAAATCTATAGCTTAAGCTAAGTGTGTGCATTGACTTGGGACAATGTTAATTCTTATGGACATGTTTTTACCAAGTACAATGTTTGCTTTAGTTATAGTAGGTAATGGCATCAATCAAATAGGGGGAGATTGTTGGGTATGCATGTTTTAACCCTCCTATTTTGTATTAGATTTGATTGATACCATAACCTCCTGTCTATTTTAAGGACTTTAGGACCCTATGTAATGAATCTTAGACTTTAATTTTTAGTTAAGTCCATTTTATAGATTAGGTTAAATTTAGGCTTGAAGACTGGCACAAGACTCATTGGAATTGAGAGTTGCAGTTCAGAAGTTTCAAACCGCTCCTTCCAACCGCCCTAGCAAAACCGCCCTTAGCACTTGCTTGGTGAAATCTTATGTTTGAAACTACCCTTGAACTACTTCAGTGCAACCGCCTTATGATGAATCGCACCTTTGCAGTTCAACTTCAACCGCACTATGCAACCTCACTGGAGTTATCAACCGCACTTGTCAAACCGCCTATACTCCAGAACCGCTCCAATGATTGAGACTTAAAGTGAACCACCTTTTGTCATTATAATCCACATCAGCAATATCCAATGTCAACCACCTTATCTTGTCACGTGATTCATTGTCAGAGAAGATCTGCAAGGATCTTGAAAAGGTGACAGGTGTCCAAACCTCATTGCTTGCAGCTGGAGCATTATCAGCTTTATCTGCAACTACTGTACCAAAGGACAAAAGTGGTTGCTGTGGACCAATAAGAAAGCATCAAGTACTGTCCTTCAACAGCTGTGTCCAACGGCTATATTTTGGATGCTTGGGTATAAATACCCCTAATCTTCACCATTTGAAGATTGCTTGAAAATTTGAGAAATTGCTGTGTTCATCAGAAGTTGAAGCTCTGCCCATAAATTCTTAGTCCTTTGAATCTTCATCTTCATACTTCAAGAAATATTCCCCAGCCCAGAAATCAAGCCTTAACACATTCAAGAATCATTGTGCTCTACATCTCATAGATTTAAAGAGCCTTGATCTTGTTCTCACACACACACCTCATTTGTTCTAATCACATAGATTAAACACTTGAGATACACTAGTTATAGTTTTGGATTTGTTCTTCATAGCAAAGATTTTATTGTACTTTGTAATCTCACAATACTTAATATAAAATCTCTCTTAGAAATCCAAGACTAACCATCTTGGTAGTGAACGTAGATCGTTTATCGATTGAACCACTCCAAATAGCGTGTTCTTACTTTCTGCAATTATATTTCTTGTGCTTACTAATTATTTATCTTTGTCTCTGTTTGATCTTTTATTTAGATATCCATTATTGTGAAATAGTGTTTGAAGTTAACAGTGTCAAAACCTCACTTGTTTGTAAACCGCACGTACCAACTACTTTATTAAAACCGCTTTACAAACCTCCTCTATCAAAACCGCTTTGTAACTCTAAATATTCCGCTGTGCATTTTACATCTTCACTTGCAGATTCATATTCTCTGCAAGAGGTTTTGTAAGCAAGAGGTTTAATTTTTATTAGAGGGCGAAAAATTTGTAACAGCTATTCACCCCCCCTCTAGCTGTATTTTCACCCTTGTTGCCACCTTTGGGACCAACAACCGGTTTGACGGTTTCAACGATTTTAAACTGCCAATCCGATGGTACGAAACAAACCGTATGGCGAGTCTAGGCACGTGCGCGGGTTAAAGAGGTATTTTCCTTCCTCAAATTAAGTACTTTTGAAAAGAAAAAATACCATCTTCGTACCAAAAAATACTTGACTTTCGTATAGTCAACTTAATTAAACATTGATTATAATATTATTAAATCCTAATTATTCTTATGTAATTATAAAAATTATTATTGATGCTGTAGGAATTGTGCTTATCAGTAATCCTCCACGTGGCAGGACCAATCACCTGGCTCCTTGACCTGAAATCAGAACCCACGACTAGCCGAATGTGTCTCCGGCGAAGACGCTCGGGCGTGAGAGTAAGATAACGATTGTATATAGCTCAAAATGTATTGAATAATGAATTCAGATAACAAAATGGCAGTTACCTTTCACCGTTTGGTAGTGATGAAGTATTTATAGGCAATAGTGGTGTATTTTTGGGGAGGCGACATGTGCTCCGAGATTGTAGCGGCGGTTATTGGTCATGGGAACGTGTCTATAACGGCCCTCGATTTGTAGGGATGTGATTATGAGAATTGTTCAACCAAATACGCCGTGAGTGTCGGGTCGTCACTTGTTGTTTATGTCGAGGTCGCCATTTGAGGAATGGTCGACCTGACTGACGGGTAGAGCATGGATCGTACCCGTATTAGAGCTTGGATAGTGAGGTCGGACTAAGTTAGGTCGGGACCTGATGGGTCGGACGTTGGGCTTAGTCGACTGATATGTGAGACGGGCCGTGGGCCTTGCATTGATTGGGCCTGGCCCCCTTGATAGGCTGGGGCAATAGTTGCTTTGAGGATTGGACTTTGCTTACTTGGCCCAACTCGACACTTTTGGTATGTTCAATTATTAATAGTATTTATAATTGTGAATTAATAGCAATTATTAGAATTGCAGGACTAGCTAAATTTTCATGGTCAAAAGTTTATTAAGCTAACCATGAAAATCTAAGTAAATTCGGGATGGAAGACGTATATTTCTAAATGATACATTTGAAAAAGTATTTCATACTAATTATTTTTTTGGAATTTACTATTACAATAGTGAAATTAATTCTATTCGTCTTTAATTCGCTACTAGCAATAGCGAATTATAATTTCTTAAATTATCATTATTGTTTATTTTATGAAAAAAAAATTGTATGTTAAGGGAACTATTTAATTTAAATTCGCTATTAACAATTGCGAATTCAATTTATTTTAGATTGGTTAGTTGATTAATAAGTATGATTAAGTTGAATTTGCTACTGACAACAACAAAATCTAATTCTCTATTGAAATAGCAAATTTAGTTTAAGTTGACTTCCACTCGATGTATCGTATGAATCAAGTATGCAAGTCTAAAATTTAGTTTAAGCTAAAGTCGCTATTGGCATTTGAATTTAGCTTAACCCTACTTATTAATTAAGGCTCACTTTCTCTAGAGTCTTTCATGCGAGATTTAAACTCAATTTAAGAAATAACATTTTACAAATTCCAAAGACACCATTTGATAAGACAAAGACATAAATGTCCCCCCTCTTTTTTTTTGCATGCACGCGCACCAAAGGCGTTTGTCACTGACTGGACCAACCAAGTCCAAAACTGAAAATAGATTGGTCACTAGATATTCACATATTTTGGATCAATCATTAGATTCAAAATAATTTCAGTTTGGTCACTTCAATCTCTAAAAATATAGATTAAAAATTGACTTATAAGACAAAATTTTCATATTATCACAACAGTTTTTAGCCTTTCCAATAACACTTCCATTTTTTTATATTTTTCACATTATAAGATTACTTTGGCTCTTATAATTGACTTATAAAACAAATTTTTCAACCAAAAAAATCAAAAATTTCAATAATAACAATGAATTGCTCTCATAATTTATACATTTACAACTCTTATAAGTTAACTGTAAGGCTACTTTGTCTTTTATAATTGACTTATACGACAAAATTTTCAATAATAACAACGAATTGCTCTCATAATTTACACATTTACAACTCTTATAAGTTAATTATAAGACTTTCTAATAAGTCTTATAAGTTATTTATAAGACTTTCTTAAAAAGTAAAGTAAAAAAGTCTTATAATTAGCTTATAAGACTTATTAAAAAGTCTTATAAGTTACTTAAAAGACTTTTTAAAGTCTTATAAGTAACTTATAAGACTTTAAAGTCTTATAAGAGTCTTATAAGACCTTTTAATAAGTCTTATACATTATTTATTAGACTTTTTTTTAAAAGTAAAAAAGTCTTATAAGTAACTTAATAAGTCTTATAAGACTTATTAAAAAGTAATTTATATGACTTTTTAAAAAGTAACTTATAAGACTTTTTAAACTCTTATAAGTTATTTATAAGACTTTTTTTAATAAGTTTTATAAGTAACTTTTTAATAAGTCTTATAAGTTATTTATAATACTTTTTTAAAAAGTAAAAAAGTCTTATATAAGTCTTATTAGTAATTTTATAAGTCTTATATGTAACTTATAAAACTTTTTAATAAGTCTTATAAGTTATTTATAAGACTTTTTTAAAAAGTAAAAAAAAGTCTTATGAGTAACTTAATAGACTTTAAAAAGTCTTTTAAGTTACTTATAAGACTTATTAAAAAGTCTTTTAAGTAACTTATAAGACTTTAAAAAGTCTTTTAAGTTACTTATAAAACTTATTAAAAAAGTCTTATAAGTAACATATAAGACTTATTAACCAAATTAACCAAATCAATCCAAATCATAAATAAATGTTAAAAGACATTAACAATTGTTAGTAACTTAACGAAAATAATTGTTTGTTATTGCCACAACCATTCCAAGCAAGAATAGAGCTGAAGCAATGCTAGACATACTCTTAGGAAACTCCGAATAATAAAACTCTGTTTAACCAGCCACATTGCAGACGTGCTTATAACAGCTTGGGGATTATTGATAAATCCTTGAGCTCGAGTGAATGGTTATCAGACGTGCTTATAACAGCTTGGGGATTATTGATAAAGCCTTGAGCTCGTGTGAATGGTTATCTCACGAAGGACCCATCAGTCCTAGGTTCTACTTAATATTCAAACAAGGGAAGCTCGTCAATGAGAATTTCTCTGTAGGAAAAAGAAAGAAAATAGGTAAACAAAAGTTTGCCAAAAAAAAAATAAGTAACTGGTCATCATCATCAAGTCACCAGTTTGCTTGGCCATCTGGCACTAGGCAGATGCCAGCCACCGTACATGGTCCCGAACTTTGTTAGACCTATTTTTTCAGTAAACTGTCTTAAGGACTTGCATCTTCACTCTATAAATGTTCGGGAAAAGAATCTTCGAGTATTGCAAATCGGTAAAAAAAAGGTGCTTCAACACATACAAAAAATGGAAAAAGAAAGAAAGATGTGACCCAACAGAAGAGCATGAATTTGGGATTGAATACAGGCTTTCCTGCGAAGCCTAAGGTGAGAGGACCACCATAAGGGAGGGCCTGAGCCATCAGCAAGGTGAGATACAATCCACTTCCATGATGCTGCATGGTGAAGGAAAACAAATACATGAATCATAGGTCCACCCGAAAGACCACACAAAATCTGAGGGCTACAGAATACATATTCTCTTTATGATTGAGAAAATCCTTGTACACTGACAATGCCAACAAACAAATGGATATGAAGATCTACATAAAGTAGAAACAGAGAGAACAAACGCCTTATCAAGGAAACTCCTTCAAGACCGCCTATCTCTAACAGATGAAGACATCATTTTAAGAGTGAAATAAAATATATATACCAATAGACTATCAACAGGGGACCCTAACAAACATCTGGCTTTCAACTTACCAACATTACTGCTAACTTTGTTCGGAGGGAATATTAATGATACGACTTGTTAGCACATCATGCAGCAAAACAACCTTCTTGTGTTCACATTGTTTACATATTGGCCAAATAAGGCCTTACTGCCTTTTCAACTCATTCAAACCTTATAATGCCGAGGGAAGCACAAATTCATAATAAATTTCTAATCAATCAATGTACTCAAACTCATCTTCTTTGAGATGCGTGAAGAACTTAACAGGCGCATCACGGCCTTCAACTTTTTCAAGGAACTCAATTTTGTACGGCAAATTTGCCGAAATATGCTTACCTTTCCCAACAGGGACGTATTGCTTCAACACACCTTCCAAAACCTTTTAAATCAAGCTCCGGTACTTTAGGTATATGATAAACCTTCAATGGAACCTTAACCCTAACACTAGAGCCTACTTTCGCCGCCGCAACTTCATCACCGGTGGGCTCCAAGAATAACGATGCTGATGCTGAAGCTGAAGAAGTCGTCGTCGCCGTATTATCGTCGACGATTGTTGTTGAATCCGATTCAGATCTGATTGATTGCAGGATGATAATCTTCTTGTTGTGAATTTGGCTGTGAAGGTGTGGAATGAACACGCGCATGGTGAGGATTGACGGAGAGGTAGTGTGCGGTGAGAGGGATAAAGCGGCGGCGAGGAGAAGATCGCCGGAGATTTCATTTGCCGGAGAGTAATCTGTTTGTGGTTGTTGTGGTTTGGGCTTTTACTGGGTGTTGTATGTGTGTTTAGACTGAGAAAGAGAGAGAAAAAAATGACATAAGGGGAGAGGGGAAGCCTAGGGGTGTATGAGAAATTTGAATATGATGATAACTCTTTATTTGAGATTTACAAAAAAAAAATCTTTCAGGGGAAAAAAATCTGGACAGAGGGACACTAGGGAAATTTTTCCATTAATTAATTACATAATTAAACTAAATTTTTATTAATAATGATTAAATTTATCTAAATACAAAAAAAAATAAAAAATTAGAAAATACGTTATAAAATTGATATTCACTATTGCATTAGCAAATTTAAGCTGAGAAATTCAATAATGCCAATAGCAAATTCAAAAATTTTGATTATTTTGATATTTGTGTCATTTAAAAAATACTTTTTACAAGATAGTATCTTGAGAAAATAATCGTTCAAAGTGTCATACAGTTTGTTGTTAAATTAACGTGGGAGCTAGGGCTGTTACGCGAATCGAACAGGCTCGGGCTTGGTTTGGGCTCGGCTCATAATAGCTCGAGCTCGAGCTCGACCCGATTTTCAGGCTCAAATTTTTTTCGAGCCGACTCGAGCTCGGCTCGTTTGTTCGGCGAGCTTTGATCGGGATCGACTCGTTTAAGCTCGGATCGGGATCAGCTCGTTAAAAGCTCGAATAAAAATTTTCGCAAACGATTTGAGTTTGAGCTCGAGCTCGAGACCGAGCTCGGCTCGAAAAGCTCGACTCCGATTTCTTTATTATACTTTCATTTATTTAGTTTTTTTCTAACATTTTTTATATAACTTTTTGAAAAAAACTTCAATAGTAAAAAAAGTCTAAAATTTTTATTTATATTCATAAAAAATAAAAAAACTATACATTTATACATAAAAATTAAAGGATTTTACCTGTCCCTGATTTCTTTATTATACTTTCATTTGTTTAGTTTTTTTCTAACTTTTTTTATATAACTTTTTGAAAAAAAAAACTTCAATACTAAAAAAAATTCAAAATGTTTACTTATATTCATAAAAAATAAAAAAATTATACATTTATACATAAAAATTAAAGAATTTTATCCGTCTCTGATTTCTTTATTATACTTTCATTTATTTAGTTTTTTTCTAACTTTTTTTATATAACTTTTTGAAAAAAACTTCAATACTAAAAAAAGTCCAAAATGTTTATTTCTATTCATAAAAAATAAAAAAAAAACTATACATTTATACATAAAAATTAAAGTAGTAGTAGTAGTAGTAGTAGTAGTGGTATTAGTGGTAGTAGTGGTATTAGTGGTAGTAGTGGTAGTGGTAGTAGTAGTGGTAGTAGTGGTAGTAGTAGTAGTAGTGGTAGTGATAGTGGTAGTAGTGGTAGTAGTAGTAGTGGTAGTAGTAGTAGTAGTAGTAGTAGTAGTAGTAGTAGTAGTAGTAGTAGTAGTAGTAGTAGTAGTAGTAGTAGTAGTGGTAGTGGTAGTGGTAGTGGTAGTGGTAGTGGTAGTGGTAGTGGTAGTGGTAGTGGTAGTGGTAGTGGTAGTGGTAGTGGTGGTAGTGGTGGTAGTGGTGGTAGTGGTGGTAGTGTGGTAGTAGTGTAGTGGTGGTAGTGGTGGTAGTGGTGGTAGTGGTGGTAGTGTGGTAGTAGTGTAGTGGTAGTGGTAGTGGTAGTGGTAGTGGTAGTGGTAGTGGTAGTAGTAGTAGTAGTAGTAGTAGTAGTAGTAGTAGTAATAGTAGTGGTGGTAGTAGTAGTGGTGGTGGTAGTAGTGATAGTAGTAGTAGTGATAGTAGTCGTAGTGGTAGTAGTAGTAGTGGTAGTAGTGGTAGTAGTGGTAGTAGTGGTAGTCAGTAGTGTCAGCAGTGGCAGCAGTAGTAGTAGTGGTAGTAGTAGTAGTGGTAGTAGTAATAGTGGTAGTAGTGGTAGTTAGCAGTGTCAGCAGTGATCTTTCTTCTTAACAGCTGCTCTTGCTACTACTGCGCTGCTGCTGCTCTTTAGCTGCTGCGCTCTTGCTATCTTTGCTGCGCTGCTTTGCTGCTGCGCTGCTCTTTGCTGCTCTTCTTCTGCTGGCCACTGCGCTGCGCTGCTGCGCTCTTCTGCGCTGCGCTCATGCGCCTGCTGCGCTCTTGCTGCGCTGCTGCCTCTTGGCTGGCTACTGCATCTTGCTGCTGCTTTGCTGCGCTACTGCTGCTCTTCACTCTTCTTTGCTCTTTAGCTGCTGTTAACACTGCTTTATTCACTCTTCTTCATTTCTTCTTTGCTGGCTGCAGCTGCGCTGCGCTCTTTGCTCTGCTGCTAGTCTTTAGCTCTTTATCTTGCTGCTCTGCGCTCTTTGCTGCGCTGCGCATCTTTGCTGCGCTGCTGCTCTTTACGCTGCGCTTTGCTAGCTGCTGCTGCTCTTTGCTATCTGCTCTTTGCTTTGCTCTTTGCTGCTACTCTCTGCTGCTCTTTTCTAACAGCGCTGCTGCATCTTGCGCTGCGCTTTGCTGCTCTTTAGCTGCTGCTCTTTGCTGCTACTGCTGCTGCTACTGCTGCTGCTACTGCTACTGCTGCTGCTACTGCTACTGCTACTGCTACTGCTGCTACTGCTGCTGCTACTGCTGCTGCTACTGCTGCTGCGCTCATTGCTGCGCTGCTCTTTGCTGCACACTCTTGCGCTGCGCTGCACCACTGCGCTCTTGCTGCTCACGCTGCGCTGCTCACGCTCTGCTGCTGCTGCGCTATCTTAGCTGCTGCTGCCACTCACGCTCACTGCGCTCTTTTGCTGCTACTCACGCTGCTGCTGCTGCTCTGCACGCTCTTTGCTGCGCTCTGCTGCGCTGCGCTTTCTGCTGGCTACTCTGCGCTACTTATCACAGCTCTTTGCTCTTTGCTCTTACGCTGCTCTGCGCTGCTCTGCGCTGCGCTGCGCTGCGCTGCGCTGCGCTGCGCTCTGGCTGCGCTCTTGCTACGCTGCGCTCTTTGCTTTGCTGCTGCGCTGCGCTCTTTGCTGCGCTCTTTGCTGCGCTCTCACTGCCTCTTTGCTCTGCTGCTGCTGCTGGCTGCGCTCTTTGCTCTTTGGCTCTTTGGCACGCTCTTCTTCTAACACTGCTGCGCTGCTCACTGCTGTCTTGCTGCTCTGCTGGCTCTTGCGCTGCTCTTATCTTTAGCTGCTCTACTACTCTGCTACTCTTTGCTAACTACCTCTTCTGCTCTTTCACTGCTACTCTTCTTCTTTTGCTTCTACCACTTCTTGCTGCACATTCTTTCTTCTTCTACTGTTTACCATTATTCTTTGCTTGTGCTACTCTTGTGTTGCTACCTGCCACCCTTCTCACGCTGCCACTCTTTTGCTACCACCATGTGTTTCCGTGTAAAAGAGATGAGGCAAGCTCATCTAAACGGACGTTTGATTCAATAGAAGAAGAAGTAGGAGAAGAAAATCATCATGAAAATGATGAAGCGGAGGTAGAACCTCGACGTAGCAAACGAGGTAGGATAGAAAAATCCTATGGATCGGATTTTATAACCTACATGCTTGAAAGTGAACCACAAAGTTATAAAGAGGCCGTGAGCTCTTCGGAAGGACCTTTGTGGAAAGAGGCCATCAAAAGTGAGATTGAGTCAATTTTACAAAATCACACTTGGGAACTAGTGGATCTTCCTCCGGGAAGTAAAACACTAGGATATAGGTGGATTTTTAAAAGGAAAATGAAGGCTGATGGAATTGCAATTACAGAAGCAAAGAAATTTCTAATAAAAATTAAAGAACAGAAATATATAAACTGAACAGAAAATATAAACTGGAAATAAAGGAAAAAGATAGCAGCAACACGGTTGTGCACGAGCCCTGACGAATCAGTCTCCTTAAGACTTATTCGTCCCCTCACCAATAGTGCTTGAGGCTGCCTTGGACGCGAGTCTCCCAGGATAGAACGTGCGGACCGGGGGCACTTTGCACCTCAATTTCCGGCCAGTGTGATGTGCCTGAGACAGGTATCACCAAATGCAATATGCGAGGAGGCCAAACGAAGATAGAACAATATACGTGACAAGAGAGTGAGGAAGCGGATTGTAGGAAAAATTTTTGGTGTCTAAAATGGTTTGTGAAGACTCCATTTTATAGTGCCTTGAATCAAAGCGCGATCCCATCATAATCACGAAAATTATTACGGTAATAATTTTGCATTTGATTCCCGATATGGCCGTTACAAGGAAGAATTTAAAATCGAATTAACTCGGTTTCGAGTTTCAGTTACAATGGGTAAATGGGAGTAAATTTCCGAAATCAAAATTCAATTTTCGAAATCAAAAATTCAAAATTTTAGCAAAAGGTGGGCTTGCGCGAGTAGGCCATTTTGGAGCTACATTCGTGTCCGCAGGACGCGTACGCACATGAGTTCGGTGAGCCCCAAGCCTATTTTGGACCATGATTTGCACCCCCCCTGCGCACCCGTGCGCGAGAGAGAGCCTCTATGCCACACACAATTACTCCTTACATAAAGTGTAGTAGTATTTAAACTATCTACCTTTCACATTCCCATTCAATGTGGGATAACTTCTTTTTCCCACTTCCAACCCATCATCTTTGAGCCTTAATATTTCATTCATCCATCAATCATTTTGGACAAATAAATATTCGATTTTAATGTTCTCATGGAGTAGAATACAAATCCATAATCAATTTGGTCATTTAACAAATAACCCATTTAGGAAATAATCTCAAATTTCCTTCACACCCACTATTTTTCCAACAATCCCCCACATGAAGGAAATAATGAGGAAATGGTGATAAAGTCCGACAGTTGACACCTGCATAGGATAGGTAGGGGTTTGCCCTTTGAACCTTCCCTTGTAAAATATATTTACTCTACTCGCTAATCAGTAGACACGATGTCCTTGAACTGTTCAGCTTTTTGTGTAGCCGATCATATACTTTACACAGGTATCTCCCTAACACACTTCAATTCTCATGACTATGTTCATTCACGGCCACCGAACATAATGCCCGGTTACGTGAGAGGGTCTAAGAATTGAGCCTCACGCAATTCTCCTCGAAGCGGCCACACTTCTCTCTCACATAGGTGATTCCCGCTCGACATTTTCGAAGCAAAAGAATCATTAAAAGCAAGTCGCTTAACCTTTTCCTTTCGGGATGTCACTTAAGGAATGGGTTTGGGGATGATTCCCCCACGAGTGACACTACAAGTCTTTTAACAAGCTTAGGTTGTCCCTTTGAAAACCTAGATCTTGGGATCTCCAAATAACTAGGTGGGGTTTTCCACTGTGTTTAACTTCTAAAGAGGCTTTAGTCCCATTCCTAATGTCAAACGTGCAACTACCTCTTTTGTTAACCCTTTCGTTAATCTGATCCGCTAAATTATCCTTTGACTTCACATAGTCAATAGATATGGTACCAAGAGAGAGTAGTTGTCTTATGGTATTATGTCTCTGACGTATATGTCTAGACTTACCATTATACATATGACTTTGTGCCCTACCAATTGCAGATTGGCTATCACAATGTATACAAATTGTCGGCACAGTGCTTTGTCCACTTCTGGGAATATCTTCTAAAAATTGGCGCAGCCATTCGGCTTCTTCACCACACTTGTCTAATGCTATAAACTCGTATTCCATAGTGGATCTCGGCTATAACAAACCGTTTAGAAGACTTCCATGATATAGCAAAAGCATAAATGTGAATATATATCCGCTCGTGGACTTAGAGTCTTTGATATCTGATATCCAATTAGCATCGCTATATCCTTCAATTACAGCTGGATGTCTAGTATAGTGTAATCCATAATTACGAGTATATCTTAAGTACCTTAGTACTCTCACTATACCCTTCCAATGGTCCTTCCCAGGATTACTTGTATACCGACTCATTTTGCTTACAACATATGCAATATCCGGGTCTTGTACAACTCATTAAGTACATTAGACTTCCAATGACCCTCGAATACTCTAATTGAGACACAGGTTTGCCTCGATTTTTCGTTAAATGTAGGCTTGTGTCAATTGGAGTATTTGCCGTTCTATTGTCATCCTTGTTAAATTTCTCAAGAATTTGGAACACAAGTATAAAATTGAGGATGCGGGAACAAAGAAGTTTATTGTTGCCCGTTTCCTTGATTTTAAGATGGTGGACTCTAAGACCGTGAAAACTCAAGTTGATGAGTTGCAAACAATTTATCATGAGATTGATGCCGAGGGCATGGTTCTTAGTGAGTTTTCAAGTGGCCGCAATGATTGAAAAGTTGCCTCCGGCTTGGAATGACTTTAAGAACTACTTGAAGCATAAGCGAAAGGAGATGAATCTTGAAGGGCTCATTCTTCACTTTAGCATTGAGGAAGGCAATAGAGTTGCCGAGAAAAGTTTAACCCAAGTGTGGCCAAAGCTAATGTGGTGGAGCATGGCCAAAGCTCCAAAGGCAAAGGCAAAGGCAAGGGTAAAGCTAAGGTTGAAACAACTAGAAGGTCGTTCAACTTGAAGCCTCAAGGTGGGGTTTCCAAGAAGAGGTTCACAGGAACTTGTTACAATTGTGGTGGTGAAGGCCACAAGGCGTCAACATGTAGGGCTCCTAAGAAGGCTCGTGAAGTGAACATGGTAGATGACATTGCTAGAGATGTGTCCGATATGCACCTTGCGGCGGTAGTTTCCGAGGTGAATATGGGCGGGTTCGAATCCAAATCAGTGGTGGATTGACACCGGTGCTACTAAACATGTGTGCTCCAACAAAGACATGTTTAGTACTTTTGAAGCTATGGAAAATGGCGAAAAGTTGTTTATGGGGAATTCGGCCACTTCCGACATCAAAGGTCAAGGGAAGGTGGTTTTGAAGATGACATCCGGCAAGGAATTGACTCTCAACAATGTACTTTATGTGCCCGATATCCGGAAGAACTTGGTGTCCGGCTCGCTTTTAATTAAGCATGGTTTTCGTATTGTGTTCGAGTCCGATGTTGTCACTTTGTCCAAGAATGGAATGTTTGTAGGAAAAGGTTATGTGAATGATGGGATGTTTAAGCTTAGTGTTATGGTAGTGAAACCGAATGTAATGGCTACTAAGCCCAAAGTTAATGAAAGCATTTCTTGATTCCATTATAGTATTCTTGTGTATATCTTGAATTTTCGATTCATGAACAAGAAATCTATAAGCACAACTGTTTTGTGCATATCCAATAAATATGCAATCAACAGTCTTAGGACCAACTTTCACCCTTTTAGGTGGAGGTACAGCTACCTTCGCAAGACACCCCCACACTCGCAAGTATTTATAACATGGTGCTCTTCCATGCCATAATTCATATGGGCTTTTGTTTAATTTCTTTCGAGGTACCTTATTTAACACATAATTTGCCGACAACACGGCTTCTCCCCACATGTTAGAAGGTAATCCCGAACTTATCAACATGGCATTCATTGCTTCTTCCAATGTTCGATTTTTTCGTTCGGCAACACCATTTTGTTGGGGTGTATAAGCTACCACCACTACTGCTGCCGCCACTACTGCTGCCGCCACTACCGCCGCCGCTGATCATCGCCGCTACCACTATCAGCCGCTACTACTACCGCTGCTACTACTCTGCCGCTGCTGCCGCTGCTTCGCCGCTGCCGCTGCTGCTGCTGCCGCTGTTGCTTCTGCTGCCGCTGCCGCGGCTGGCCGCTACTACCACAACTACCACCACCACTCCCACCACTACCACCACCACCTCTCCTACTACTACCACTACTACCACTACTACCACTACTACTACTACTACTACTACTACTACTACCACTACTACTACTACCACGACTACCACGACTACCACTACTACTACTACCACTACTACCACCACTACCACTACCACCACCACCACCACTACTACTACCACTACTACCACCACTACTACTACTACTACTACTACTACCACGACTACCACTACCACGACTACCACTACTACCACCACTACCACTACCACCACCACCACTAATACTACTACCACTACTACCACTCACCACTACTACTACTACTACCACCACTACCACTACCACTACTACCACCACAACTACTACCACTACCACCACCACCACTACTACTACTACCACTACTACCACTACCACTACTACTACTACTACCACGACTACCACTACCACGACTACCACGACTACCACTACTACCACTACCACGACTACCACTACTACGACTACTAC
>JAFEMH010004612.1:135000-200579 GCA_022495995.1 Adenophora triphylla var. japonica
TACCACGACTACGACTACTACGACTACGACTACTACGACGACTACGACTACTACGACTACTACGACTACGACTACTACGACTACTACGATTACTACTACTACGACTACTACGACTACGACTACTACTACTACTACTACTACGACTACTACTACTACGACTACTACGACTACGACTACTACGACTACGACTACTACGACGACTACGACTACTACGACGACTACGACGACTACGACTACTACTACGACAACTACGACTACTAATACTACGACTACGACTACTACTACTACGACTACGACTACTACTACGACTACTACTACTACTACTACGACTACTACTACTACTACGACTACTACTACTACTACGACTACTACTACGACGACTACTACTACGACGACTACCACGAACACGACTACCACGAACACGACTACCACGACCACTACTACCACGACCACTACTACCACGACCACTACTACCACGACCACCACTACCACGACCACCACCACCACGACCACCACCACCACTACCACCACCACCACCACTACCACCACCACCACTACCACCACCACCACTACCACCACCACTACCACCACCACCACTACCACCACCACCACTACCACCACCACCACTACCACCACCACCACTACCACCACCACCACTACTACCACCACCACTACTACCACTACCAACACTACCACCACCAACACTACCACCACCACCACTACCACCACCACTGCTACCACCACCACTGCTACCACCACCACTGCTACCACCACCACTACTACCACCACCACTACTACCACCAACACTACTACCACCATCACTACTCCCACCACCACTACTACCACCACCACTACTACCACCACCACTACTACCACCACCACTACTACTACCACCACTACTACTACCACCACTACCACTACCACCACTACCACTACCACTACTACCACTACCACCACTACCACTACCACTACTACTACTACCACCACTACCACTACTACCACTACCACTACTACTACTACTACCACTACCACTACTACTACTACCAATACTACTACTACCACTACTACTATTACCACTAATACTACTACCACTACTACTACCACTACTACTACCACTACTACTACCACTACCACTACTACTACTACTACCACTACTACTACAACCACTACTACTACTACTACTACTACTACTACTACCACTACTACTACTACTACTACTACTACTACTACTATCACTACTACTACTACCACTACTACTACTACTACCACTACTACTACCACTACTACTACCACTACTACTACCACTACTACTACCACTACCACTACTACTACTACCACTACTACTACAACCACCACTACTACTACTACTACCACTACTACTACTACTACTACCACTACTACTACTACTACCACTACTACTACTACTACTACTACCACTACTACCACTACTACTACTACCACTACTACTACTACCACTACTACCACTACTACTACTACCACTACTACTACTACTACCACTACCACTACTACCACTAGATCGATATTGGGAAAGGGAAAGTCATCCTTTGGGATTGCCTTGTTTAGGTCTCTGAAGTCCATGCAAACCCTGACTTTGCCATTCGACTTGGTAACCGTCACTATGTTGGCCATCCACTTGGGGTATTCGACCACTCTAATGAAACCCACTCTGAGCAGCTTCTCTATTTCTTCTTTGACCTGGAGGGACCATTCTGGCTTGATCCGACGAAGTTTCTGTTTGACTGGCCTGGCTTCTGGGTCCAGGGGGATTCGGTGCTCAACAGTTGAAGTATCCAACCCGGGCATGTCCTTGTAGGACCAGGCAAATACGTCCACATATTCCTTGAGCAGATCAATGAGGGCTTCCCGTTCTTTCCAGGTGAAGAAACTGCCAATCTGTGTCTCTTTGGGCTCTTTAGTAGTTCCCAAATTTACTGTAGTTAATACCTCATCGGCAGCTTGGGCCCGATTGTCGTCTCGGTCAAAAACCTGCTTTATATTATCATTTAAAAATTTTTCATCTAAAAAGTCTGTGTCCTCTTCAAATGAATCATTATTAACCACTTTTAAGTCATTAAGATTTGTCTTAGTTAACTTATCATTTGTTAAGGTGGCAATTAAGGGATACACAGAAAGGTCAACCATTTCATTTAATGCAAAAGGGATGATGGATGTGGTTTTACCCATCCAAAAGATATGCTCCTAAGCTTATTTTCTGTTCGAATCCTTGAGAATTTAATGTATATTTGAGTGTTTTTTTAGTTCAGGGAGTTAGTAAAGTTGGTGAAACAAAATGGTCAAGAAAGCTGGAGAAATCACTGTTGTGATGGGCGACCGCCCAGGACCTTATGGGCGACCGCCCAAGCTTGAGATGTCCAAACCTTCGAACCGCTGTTGCCATGGGCGACCGCCCAAGGCAAGATGGGCGACCGCCCAGGAGTGAAACCGCTGAAGACCAATGTTGCTGTACACATGGGCGATCACCCAGGGATTGGTGGGCGACCGCCCAAGCTGAAGATTCACTCATGCTTGAAACCGCTGTATACATGGGCGACCGTCCATGGCCAGGTGGGCGACCGCCCACGCCCCTGAATTCAGAAGATCAGCTTCCTTTTTTCAAGGAGGATTTCTTTCACTTTCCTAATTTTTATTCCTTCTTTTCCTAGTTTAAATAAACATTTGCTGGAGACATTTTTTCTTATGCTTTATTTTCCATTGTAATTGGGGAGGCTCAAGGATTGAAGGCTTGTTCATCATCACCAATCAGGTTTTATGTATTTTTTTAATTCATTCATCTCTTTTTGTCTTTTGAGATGAACATGAGTAGCTAAGTCTTTTATTTCATGGATTGGATGTAAGCAATATTAGGGTTTTATGCTATAACATTATTTTGTCAATTTAATTATTCCTTGTTTATCAAAGAGGTTTTATTTCAATTCTTGAGTTTGCACTCTAATCAATTGTCACTTGTGAATTGTGTGAGTGTTGATTAATACAGTAACTTGGTTGATTAACACTGACTAAACTTTGATAATTAAATCTAATTGGCCTCGTAACTGAGTCAAGAAGATTTAGGTTCTTTTGTTCTGTGGTTCTTATTGCTTTCTTTGTTTATTAATTCGACGTAATTGAAAGATTAATACACAAGGATAGAAGGGTTGCAAATCGCACACTAAAACATCCCAACCCTCATTTTTGTGAATGAACCCTAGGAAGTAATTGACCACTTCACTCTTAAAAATAGCATAAATCCTTGGTACTGTGAAATTCCAATCCATGAATTCCTTTTAATCTGATTTTATCCTTGTCTCTTGTTGCTTGATTACTTGATTGCTTTTCTTTTAAGTATTTCATTTAATTAAGTTTTTAGTTTAAATCAAACAAACAAAACCCCCCTTTTTTTGGTTACTTTTCACTAATTAAATTAACTTGTTAAAACCAATGAGTCTCTGTGGTTCGACCCCTGCTCGTGCATATTGCTACATCGGTAGCGAGTACACTTGCTCGGTAATTTATTACACAGTGGATTTCTGTCCATCAAGTTTTTGGCGCCGTTGCCGGGGACTTGTTATGATTTTTAACAAGTTTGTTTAATCGGTGCATGCTTGGTCGGCGTTCTTTGAATCCTAACCTGGAACCATTGATTGACGACATTAATAGGTTGGGTCAGTATTTAAGAGATTTAAACTTAACAGAGGGCAATCCCCTCGAAAGTGACCTAGAAACTTCTTCCACCGCGGGAGAAGAAGATTTTGATTGTGTGATGGCGGATCAAGTCATGAATGCTTTTGCTAGGCTGAGAGTCGACACATCGGTGTCATGCATAGTGTTGCCCGATGCAGCACTAGCCTATGAAATCAAAGGGCAATATTTTAACATGATTCCTAATTTCTATGGCCTTGCCGGTGAGGATGCATTAGCGTTTCTGAGAGAATTCATGTCTACCGTGAGTGGGTTCCCTATAAAGGAGGGTGTTACGTCGGAGCACTTGAGACTGAAGTGTTTCCCTTATGCATTGAAAGATAAAGCCAAAACTTGGCTATTGTTACTTCCTCCCCGTAGCATCACTACTTGGGATGCTTTACATGATGCTTTTCTTACTAAGTTTTACCCTTATGATGCATTAACAAATTTTAGGGTGAAAATTATGGGATTTGCACAGGAACCGGGGGAAGCCTTCCACGAGGCATGGGATAGATTTAGGATGCTACAAATTCAATGCCCGCACCATAATTTTCCTGCTTCTATGCTGCATCAAACATTTTATGGGGCTTTATCCCCTGAATACCAATCAATGGTTGATAATGCAGCAGGAGGTAGTTTGGGAAGTAAGACTGTCCAACAATGCCAAGAACTGTTTGAGATGTTGAGTGCTAACTCTCAACAAAAGGGATCTAGGGGGACAACTAGGGGAGTGCATGAGGTAGGGCTAAACAACGAGTTGGCTAAGCAGTTTGCACTACTGAACCAAAGATTTGATAAGTTAGCTTTGCAAAATGCTTCTTCTTCTACTGTGCCTTCTACTGCTCATCTTGTAAATGATTTTTGTGCTAATTGTGGTCCTAACACTCATGCTACTAATGTGTGTCAAAGTGGTTTGCTGTTTAACCCTGAACAGGCACATGCAATGCAAGGATTTGGCCAGCGGTTCCCTCAAAACAATAATCCTTTTTCAAACACATACAACCCGGGGTGGAGGCAACACCCAAATTTTTCATGGGGAGGCAATCAAGAACAAAATAAGCCTCTCCATCCTCAACCTCCACCGGGACAGTATGAGCAGAAAAGGGAACCGTGGGAAGTGGCCATGGAAAAACTACAAGCCGAAAATAATCAATTAAGGGCGGAAAGCCAACAAGCTTCCAAGAACCATGAAGCTGCCCTTCAGAAGTTGGAGACTCAAATTGGGCAATTAGCAACCGCCCTACAAAGTCATAAGCCCGGGACATTTCCAAGCCAATCACATCAAGCAAATGCCATTATCACTCTCCGAAATGGCAAACAGGTAGGTAGTGAGGTACTTTCTCCTTCATCTTCTTCTCCCCCTCCTGTTGTAAATAAGAATGCTAATGTGGATAACGATGATGTTGGTTGTGAAAAGAGTACAAGTGACATGGGGGAAAATTCTAAAGTTGATTCTCCACCCCCCATGCCATATGTACCTCCCGTACCGTTTCCTGGAAGGTTTTTAAAACATAAATTGGATAAGCAAATGTCGGAGTTGATGAACATGTTTTCTAAGGTGAACATCAATATCCCTTTACTCAATGTGATCAAAAACATTCCTGCTTATTCCAAATTTTTCAAAGAATTAAATTCCAAGAAACATAGGTATGGGACAAATGAGAGAGTAGTGATGAGTGAAAATGCTAGCGCAGTGGTACAACATAGTCTTCCACCCAAATTGAAAGACCCCGGAAGTTTTCTGATTTCTATTACTATGGGGGAGTCAAAGAGGGTAAAAGCTATGTTGGATCTTGGGGCCAGCATTAATTTGTTGCCATATTATGTGTATGAGGAGTTGGGTTTACCCGAATTAAAACCCACCACAATGGCCCTACAACTTGCGGATCGGTCCATTAAAAGACCTGTGGGCATTGTGGAGGATGTTTTAGTTCAAGTAAATTCAATCATTGTGCCTGTTGATTTTGTGGTGCTTGAAATGCCAAGAGGTGAAGGAAGTCGCCAGGATTCACCCATATTACTTGGGAGACCTTTCATGGCGACGACCAACACCATTATTAATGTGAGGAATGGCAAATTGTCTATGACAGTGGCGGGTGAGAAAATTGAAATTTCTGTGTTTGATGCCATGAAACATCCTAGTGATGATAGTGAGGAGTGTTCTTATGTTGATGATTGTGGAGTTTTGTCAATTGACGGTGAGAATTCTAGGGATAGTGCGGGTTCCCACTTGTGTGCCGTGAAAAATAAGGCCGACAATCTTGGTTCTTGTGATGGCCCGTATCACCCCCTAGACCGATTCCAAAAGGGGTCGGTGTCCCCATTAAAATCTTTCTTTCCGCTTAAGTCTACCAATTATGATGGATGTAGTTTTACCCATCCAAAAGATATGCTCCTAAGCTTATTTTCTGTTCGAATCCTTGAGAATTTAATGTATATTTGAGTGTTTTGTTAGTTCAGGGAGTTAGTAAAGTTGGTGAAGCAAAATGGTCAAGAAAGCTGGAGAAATCACTGTTGTGATGGGCGACCGCCCAGGACCTTATGGGCGACCGCCCAAGCTTGAGATGTCCAAACCTTCGAACCGCTGTTGCCATGGGCGACCGCCCAGGCAAGATGGGCGACCGCCCAGGAGTGAAACCACTGAAGACCAATGTTGCTGTACACATGGGCGACCGCCCAGGGATTGGTGGGCGACCGCCCAAGCTGAAGATTCACTCATGCTTGAAACCGCTGTATACATGGGCGACCGCCCATGGCCAGGTGGACGACCGCCCACGCCCCCGAATTCAGAAGATCAGTTTCCTTTTTTCAAGGAGGATTTCTTTCACTTTCCTAATTTTTATTCCTTCTTTTCCTAGTTTAAATAAACAACTGCTGGAGACATTTTTTCTTATGCTTTATTTTCCATTGTAATTGGGGAGGCTCAAGGATTGAAGGCTTGTTCATCATCACCAATCAGGTTTTATGTATTTTTTTTTATTCATTCATCTCTTTTTGTCTTTTGAGATGAACATGAGTAGCTAAGTCTTTTATTTCATGGATTGGATGTAAGCAATATTAGGGTTTTATGCTATAACATTATTTTGTCAATTTAATTATTCCTTGTTTATCAAAGAGGTTTTATTTCAATTCTTGAGTTTGCACTCTAATCAATTGTCACTTGTGAATTGTGTGAGTGTTGGTTAATACAGTAACTTGGTTGATTAACACCAACTAAACTTTGATAATTAAATCTAATTGGCCTCGTAACTGAGTCAAGAAGATTTAGGTTCTTTTGTTCTGTGGTTCTTATTGCTTTCTTTGTTTATTAATTCGACATAATTGAAAGATTAATAAACAAGGATAGAAGGGTTGCAAATCGCACACCAAACCGTCCCAACCCTCATTTTTGTGAATGAACCCTAGGAAGTAATTGACCACTTCACTCTTAAAAATAGCATAAATCCTTAGTACTGTGAAATTCCAATCCATGAATTCCTTTTAATCTGATTTTATCCTTGTCTCTTGTTGCTTGATTGCTTAATTGCTTTTCTTTTAAGTATTTCATTTAATTAAGTTTTTAGTTTAAATCAAACAAACAAAACCCCCCTTTTTTTGGTTACTTTTCACTAATTAAATTAACTTGTTAAAACCAACGAGTCTCTGTGGTTCGACCCCTGCTCGTGCATATTGCTACACCGGTAGCGAGTACACTTGCTCGGTAATTTATTACACAGTGGATTTCTGTCCATCAAGGGAAGACAGAGTTAAAGACAGGGCGATGATCATCAGCCGTGAGAGTATCAGACCTATCTAGAGACTCAAACTCAATAACAAAAGACTCTGAGGACTGACTCAGGATTACAGGGGCAGACTTAGACTCAGACACACCAGGACGAGGGGTCATCCCGAGCTTTTCCGTCATAACTTCTCGGCTGGCGATCGGTCCCTTGAGGGAAGTCCAATTCCGGAGCGGCATCTCTGAGGTGCTGACGAAGGTGCGTGGATCAATCTCATTGTCCCCATCAAACTCGATTACTGATACGTAATCTTTCCCAGTCAGAAGATCTGTTGCAGGCACATAATCATCCCCGGTCAGAAGGTCAACCTTGCTGAAAGGATCTTTAGTAACAGCCCCGGCCATTGGCGGTGTCTCTTCACATAAATCAATTAGCGGTGCTCCCATCAGTGGATCAGCCCCGGCTATTTCTGATAAACCTGCTTCCTCGAACAAAGCTGCGACATCTTCGCCCGTATCGAGATTGGTGGTAACACTGTCCCCACGAATGGTGATTATCTCTCCATTTTGAACAAACTTGACACACTGGTGCAGAGTTGAGGCGATCCCATTGATTTGATGCAGCCACGGCCTTCCTAACAACGCGTTAAAGGTTGCTGGGACATCAAGGACCCGAAACTCCACGGGTATTGTCTTCCTACCGAACCACAGGTCCAAAGTAGCAACCCCAAGTATTGGACGAGACGTTGAATCGTATGCTTTAACCGTGAGGGAGGAAGGTTTCAAATTTGTAGACTTGATGCCAAGTAGGCCCATGATTCTTGCCGGGAGAATGTTCATCCCAGACCCGTTGTCAATTAAAACTCGGGGAAGACGCTGTTCACCTAACTGGACCGTGATGAAGAGAGGCTTGTTATGATCAACTCCGAACTGGGGGAGGTCAAAGTCCATGAAGGCTATTATGCAGTGAGAGCTAGTACTTCCAGGGCTCAGCGATTTTTCCTTTTCATTCCCGGTATCATGCAGCATTCTCGGATTCTTCTTGTAACACTCATCGCTTGAGATGATTGTGGTATTTTGTGTAGGAGGTGTATCAGACATCGTGCCAGTATCTAAGACCTTCCTCAAAGCTGAGATGCACTCGGGGAAAGTGACTTCCCCTTTGGTAATTCTGACGAGAATTGTTGTTTTGCCACTGGGTGGGCTTGATCTGACAATAATTACTCTCTCGTCGGGGAGGACAGGAGTTAACCTTCCCTTTTCCAACAGATCCTCAACCATTTGCTTGGATTGGACTTTTGAAAATCCCTTTCCCAAAGCACGATAAGCGATATTGAACTCCATGACGTCCACAAACTCAGCCCCGGCAAAATCCATGGCTTTCATGTCTTCGGTTACATAGTCGTCCTCCGAGACTTCTATAACTTTCTGACTGTCGATTTCCATTTCCTCGTACACCAATTTTCTTTCATTCTTGCAGGCTGAGCAACCGCAAGTGAAAGATTGACAATGTCCACTTTTTTGGTCCATTGTTATGGCTCGGGCTACCTGAGTCCAAATGAGAAGTACTCGGGGTCCATTCCCGGGTAATGGGGCAATTAGGAAAGCGTCGTGCGGGTCCATAGGTATAAAGGCAACGGGAGTAGCTTCCAAATCCATAACCCTTTTAAGTGATTCCAGGCATTCAATGTGCTCAAGAGGTTCGGCAGTGACTCTCACAGCCTTGATGCCGTCCATTGTGGGGGAAGAAGAAAGGGATCCAATGACGTTCACAAATTCGTTATCCGCTGGAGGCTGGAAACCTGCCTTTTCAACTAAGGCTTCAATGAACTGCTTCCATTCACCGATTAGCTTTCCATAGGGGACGTTGTGTTCCAATATCTCGGACTCATATTCGTCCTCAGGTGGGTCGGGTTGCCCCTCGTCCTCTGAGGTGTTCGGGCATTGGCCACAGTCGCATCTTGAGAAACATTCCTCATAGGGGTCGATCTCCATTGTCATCTCGTTTATCGGTGACCCTTCGTCGTCGCTGGCCGACAACCAACCATTATGCCTTGCATCCATGAGGTCGCTCCCTGCACTATCGTTCTGAGTGGATTCTGGGCTTAAGGCTTCAATTGATTCTTCACTCTCGTTGTCGTCATCGTCATTGCTATCATCGGAACTGTCATCCCACATTTCTTGAACTTCAGTCAAAATAGAGCGCCAATCGTATCCGATAGGGGAGGATGGGCACGTGCAATAACAGAAATTGTCGTAGGCCCCCAAGGCTGGAAGCGGTGATTGCGAATCAGCTTCTCCTCCCAGGAATTGCAGGGGAAGAGTGAGAGGGGGCGGTACATACTTGACTCCGGGTAGAATATAGAAACAATCTTCCTCCTCCGATTCTTCGCCCTCACTGTCTTCAGGGTTGTATCCGGTTTCTCCAAGAGCCAGTTTACAGAGATGTATTGACTCAAGGCGGGCTTCGACTTCCTTACTAATGAGTCCCAGCACAGGTACTCGCCTGAAACTCTCTTGCTCGATTCTTTTTTATTGTTCTAGCCATCTTGTGTAAATGAATTTCTCGTGATTTGATCTGAACAGCCCCAGTTCCGCAGTGTCGGCTTTCCTTTCCTCTGAGAAATGACGAATTTCATATTCTTGCAGGAAACTACTAAAGTGAGACCATGGAGGATTGGTTTGTTTACTGCTTTCAAAGCCGAGAGGGAATCCAAATTTAGGGTCTTTGACGTCCTGCCCCACATTCTGACCTTGATCTGTCCCTAGACCTTGACTGGTATTCTGATTCTGAGCTGGATCAACATTCGCATTCGGACCCAAACCCGCTGAAACTTGTGAATCTGCCATCTCTGATTCTGCTGGCAATGGACCCCTGACTGGAGAGCAACTGATTAACCGACCACCCGGAACTCTGACCCAATACTTGCTCGCTGAAAGGGGAGAGAACGGCTTTAGGTAGGGGAGAGGATAGGCTTAGGACGGACTCATGCATATGCTCTTTTTATTTATATTTTATATTATTTTTTATAAAAATGATTTTTATTAATCCTAGGAATGGTTGGAAAAGGGGGACACCTTCTTTTTCGCATTCTACGCTATTTTTGGATCAGTGGGTTCCATCACTACGTCTATAGACCCCCTGTATTCCACCTGTATTGCACCTCCGGGACGGACAATCCCGGCAGAGGTCCTATAGGGCACGTGGAACCCACCAATCGAAAGGGAGAACGAACCTATGGGCATACGAGCCAAAACAAGTCAAACTCGGGGTTTTCAAAACCAAGTCCAAGTCAACATCTAGACTCGAGAGGAGAGAGGGTCAAAAGTACGTTTGAATGTACGAGACCGCAATTTGCAGGTTAAAACCCTGGAAGAATTGGGCATGACCTCTCCTCATTTCGAGTTGAAAAATCCGGCATGGCCTCTCGTCACTTAGTGGCGAAATTTCGGCATAACTCTTGTTAGTATGCGTTAAGAATTCGACATGGTCCCGCATTGACACATGTCGAGAACGCGTCATGACTTCTTACGAAGCCAAGTCGAGAAATCGATATGTACCTACGTCGAGATATGTAGGGGTCTTAACGTGTACTTACGTTTGAATTATGTCGTAATTTCGGCATGAAGAGGGAAAGTATGCCAAGATTTTTGGAGACGAAGCATGACTCGGACTTTGTGAGAAAATTTTGAAAACCGAGTTTAAAATGTTTTGAAAAGTATTGGCCAAAAACCAACCGGTCACGGTAGAAAGTGTGTCACGGACAAGTGTTGGCTGACTCACAGGCTAGGAGGACTTTAGGCGCTCAAGCGTTAGCGAAACACGTTACTTTCCGCGATGCCGTCCGTACACTCCCGGGTTCTAACTCTATGTGCGGGTAGCGTGCGAGTAGTGTGAAGGTATTTTTCTAGGAAAAATAATTTTTTTTTGCTTTTTTGTAAAAGATTTTTTTTTGTTGTTTTTTTTATATGCAATATGCAAAGGAAAAAATAAGAGAATGAGTCAAATCATGACAAAAGGGGACTGCCCCAAATGTCAGAATTTACCAGTAGCTGTGGTCCAGCGTCATCCTGCCCTTGTTCTGATCAACGGAAAGAGAAAATAGCAAAGGGGAAGCCCCGGCTCCCAAAAGTGTCACATACCAAAGCATATAGAGCATAGAAGCATGGCAAGGCCCATATGAGCACACAAAATGACACAATGCACACACAAGGAGAATGTAGAAATTGTCCAAGTTGATTTAAAGAAAGTTAGACCCTCTTTTTGAAAAACTCTTCATTTTTTTTTTAAAAAAGTTTTTCAATGTAAGTCCCCAGCGGAGTCTCCACTGAATGAACGCTCGCCTGAAAAAATTTGTTTGAATATGATGATAAGTTTTGTAAATTTCGGTTTTTGGGAGTCGCCACGCCGTTTTTAAAGGAAAACATTGAAAAACCTATTTTTAAGAGAATTTTGGGTTCGGGAGTCTGGTTACGTGTTTGGGAAGAACTAGAGAGTTCACCCAACACGCCTCTTTCGAGACTTTCAATTAACATTGGACAATTATGGACATTTAAAGTGTGTGTGTAATATGTGTCGATGAGCAAGGCATGTAAATTTGGCATTTCATTGATGATGTAAAGACTGGATACAACTTGTGAGCCATGACAGGGGGCCACACCCTTTACATATTATGATTTTCATAACAAGGCAGAAGATCAAGACAATCTGCTCAGGAAGCTCTGATGTCGTCCGACACAGGACTTCCCAGAAAGAGGATGTCGGACGACAGGATGCCTCATGGTCAGATTGTCTTTTACAATGACCAAGCTATTCTGGAACTGGAATAACATTTATTTCTCCCATTGAAGACACTATTTGGAGGTCTAAGCTCAGTTTGGGGGTCGATAGGAGTGGACAAAGTCATGATTGACTTTTAATGATACGGATGTCATGTGACATAGGACATCCGAAGTCGTCTATGTCATGTGGCAAACCGCCTCCATCAAGTAGATCGCACTCAAACAGACCTTAGGCACCCAAATAGCGGTTTATGAGCCAAAAAACACTTAGGCAAGCTTTGAGTTACGAAGGGGGGTAAATCTGACAGATCTGAAGTCCAAGAATGGCTTTATAGCCTTCTGGGAGCTCTATGTCGTATGACACAGGATCTCCAGAGAGTCTTGTGTCGTCCGACAAGAGTGGCCTATTTCAGTGCCCTTCAGTCTGTTTGATTCCCCCTTTTGTTCTCAAGGCAAGCCAAGCATTTTATTAACTGTAAGCAGTAATATAACAGTATTATGTGAGTATAATGGGAGGATCACATGGCTTTAGTGGCCAAATGTGATAAATCACATGTTTATGGCCACTTTGAAGTAGCCATCACCTCCTAACTCAATGTAAATAAACAAAGATCTAAACTTTATTGATGTTAATGCCACCAAATGTCCAGATCTGAGGTGGGGAGAAGTGAATATTGAAGATTCACTTCTCCACCACCTTTATCATGCAAAAACCCCAATTTCTACATAATATTAAAGCAAGTAAGCATGCAAGGTAGTATGAATGTATGGAAGAGTTATTTAAAGAGAGAGAAGGGTTTAGTGGCTACCTATTGTAGTCCACATGGTAAGATCACCAGTAGTATGGTGTCTACCCCTTCAACACACCAATAAGGAGGGTTTCTTTGGATCTTGGCCTTGGTGTATGTGTGTGTGTGAGGAGGGAGGTGAGTGTGTGTGTATGAGAGAGAGAGAGAGAGACTCTATTTGTGCAAAGTTTCCCCTATTATACTCAAGGTTCTAAAAAGCGCTAGGCGGATGCTAGGCGGCGGAGTCGGGCCTAGAGCCTAGGCGGGGACTAGTCGGGGACTAATCGGGATTAGTCGGGATTAGTCAGGACCTAGGCGGGGCTTAGAACTAGGCGTTGGAGAGGGGCCTAGCGCCTAGGCGGGGCCTAGGCGCCCTTAGGCGGGGTCTTTTAGAACAGAGATTATACTGATATCCTCCTAATCCTTTCTTCTCTCTCTCTTAAAATGATCAGCCATGCCTTGTATTTATAGGCAGGCTGATGGGAAGGCTTATGTCGTCCGACAGAGGCAGTTAAACCGCCTTAGTGTCCTCCCATGTCGGACGACAACGTACTGCTTTTTGGCATATTGGGCCGAATGGATGGCAGGCCCATTGGGTTGGATGGGCTGCTGGATGTTTGGACTTAATTTGCTTCTTTAGCAATTACAGAAGCCCAAAAATCAATTAAAGTGGACCCAAAACATGAGTTCGGGTCGGGGTACTCACACACCGCTGATCAAAGGAAGCGAGATGGCCTCCACCTCCAGTCCTCCAATCAAAGCCCGAAAATCCTCAAAGGTGGACGTGACCTCATTGTAGGAGAAGCTATACACGTGTCTCCTAACATCCCAGAACTTCGCGGCAGCCCGCAACAATTCCCAATCAGGAACTAACTCCTTGAGGGACCAAACCGAGCTGAGTCAGAATCGCATCTCGAAAGCCCGCTTATTGTGCCTCATGTGGTGCTTCATCGACATTTTGAGCCGCTCAAGGAAGTACGCTCGCCTCTCCTTCAAAAGCCTCGGCAAAACTCTCGGAACAGACGAAGAATCCATGGCAAAAATGGAGGTGTCTAGGGAAAATGGGAAAGAATACTCGAAGGAACTGCAAATGGGAAAGGGAAGAAAATCAGACCTTCTGTAAATCTTATTTCCTTTCCAAAAGCAAGGTGAATCTGCACGGACCACTTTGTATGGTGGGTGTGTCCGTGCGGACCACTTTGCAATATGGTCCCACATTTTCAAAGAAGCTTGCAAAACGGCCTTGCTCTCGGCGGGGACCTTGCACCCCTAAGCTTGCTCAAAAGCCTGGCCAAAGCCATTTTCGGCCACCATACACTAACCACAAATGCATTCCCAGCTCAGGAGACATGCACAAAAATAATAATAAACTAGCAACAATTCCTAGGTCAATCCCCAGAATCACACATACATCATTACATCTCAAATAAAATACTTTGTTGTGCAAATACAAGTGTTTTATTACAGGTACAAAATGTCTGTTGCTAAACAAAACAAAAAAAACAACGGAAAGAGGGAAAGAAAATGAGCCCTACTCTGACTCATCATCATCGACCTCTGTAAACGAGAAATCCGGCATCCCGGAAATCTCGCCAGTCACATCCTCATCATCAGAATACTGAATCCCCTCCTGGTGCGAGTACTCGAAGTACTCCAAAGGATCAAAAGGATCAAAGAAGGGATGCGCAGATGAACCCTCTCCCTGTGCATCCGGCGGAGGAAAGAACTGATGAAGGGTCTGGGGCCTCTGAGCCCCCGAAGACGTCCCCACATTAAAGCTGTGCCGCTCCCGAACCAGCACCTCAGGCTGTGGCCCTGGCTCGGCCCTCAAAGAAGGAGTATCCACAGACCTCCTCGAAGGCATCGGCTCGAACGCCGCCGCGAAGACCTACAAGACAGCTTCCCCGCGAGCTTCTTTGCGAAAGACCTCATCCCCACAAACCAACGGGTTAGCATATCAAAGGATCTCCCCGAGACCTGCGCAAGCAAACAACCAAAGAAACGCTTAGCAAAAGAGATACAGTCATACTCGAAAGAAAAAAAAAGAGAAAAATACAGAAAAGATGCCAAGATGGAAAAGAGTAAGCACACTCACTAGAGCATCCGGATCAACCCGATAAGCAGCAGGAGCCTGCTCTGGGATGGGCACCGATACCCTCCTCCTCAAAGAGTCCCCACGGACATACGTGAAGTCCGGCCCAGGCACTGGAACATCTGGGGGGACGTGGCGGTCCATCCTGCCTCTCCCTCGCCAACACCTGTGGCGTCCTCAACTTCCGCCAAACAAAGGCCCCATACCCCTCGCCATACATGATGAACTCCTCGACCTTCACGCCATCCCGGTACCTCTCGTACTCCAACATGTCCAAATCAAGAGGACTCATCATACCGAAGGGCGGATCCCTCGGAGCCATAGGGGGCACACCTGTGCCATGTGAATGTACGCTCGCCGAAAAATAATATTTCGAAAATGGGAGTCGCCACGCCGTTTTAAAGGAAACATTGAAAACCTTTTTGAAAATAGAGAATTGGGTTTGGGGGTCAGGTTACGTGTTGGGAAGAATCGAGAGTTCACCCAACATGCCTCGTCTGTAGACGAGTCTTTATATGTTTAACATTCAAAACATTCAAACGTGTGTGCGAATTGTGTGTGACAAAATATGTAATGAAATGCACATTAATGCTTCGTTTTATTGCTCAACAGAGGAATTACAACTTGTGAACCATTTACAATGGGAGGCCACAATCCCAATTACAAAGAGGCTGAATAGATTACAATTGGAAAATTGATCTCTGCAGATTGGCAAGATGTGTCGCGTGACACATGTCCACACATGTCCAGTTGTGTCGCGTGACACGGGTTTTCATATGCAGAAACCTTACAGCAATGAACACAAAATTAACTGAGATCGATCCAGGCCCAATTACAACAATAATAAACCTCAGAAAATAATGAATTAACTACGAATCGACCAAGGGGGTGTGGATATGGGGAGATCCACACTCCCTTGCCAAACAAGCCACAAATTTACTTAGATCAAGCCATGAACAAGCAATTAAACCAAATAATTCGAGTTAAACAGAGAGATGGCGATTGGGACTTGATAATTGAAGGCAGATGGAGCCTAATTATCAAGTCCAAAGAACAGAAAATGTGTGAATTAACTATGCAATGAACAAATATGAGAGAGATATGGAGAAAGGGACTTGTTACCCTTGGAGATCCACCACCACTACACCAAGTTAGGTGTAATGGCCTTCTAATCAGCTGCAGGATGCGGATTCGAGCACAGGAGGAGCTTCTGGGCTTAGATCTTCAGTGGTGTGTATGGATGTATGAGAGGGAGATGGGTGAATTAGATGAGAGAGAGGGATTGAATTGAGAGGTTTGGTGTGTGTTGTGTGTGTTTTGGGAGAGAGGGGAGGTATTCTGGCGTAATTTGGGCAGAGTGACTTTATGGAATCGAAAAGGGATCCTGAAATGAGAGGTGCAGGGCTCTATTTATAGCTGCAAATGATAGACCAGTTGTGTCGCATGACCTCCTGCGTCCATTTTCCATGGCTCGAGATGTCGCGTGACACAACATGCCAATAACCGTTTCTGGCGCCAATTTGCCATTCTGGAACCTTCCAAGGTAATTCCTCTTAGGTCCAAAATGGTTTAATTCCCTGTAGGTCATTTTGCATGGAAAAAATACTTAACAGTACTCCCTTCGCAAGAAACTTATAAAAAGTTTTCAGAAGTCTCGGAATGGACCGTGAATTTACCAAAACGTCCCTAGTGCAATTTTATTATATTAAAAGGCACTCATAAAGGGTCGCGAATTGGATTGGCGTACTCACATTGCCCCTCGGCAACGTCACTTATGGAAGAAGTGAGGTTGTCGACAAGAAGGACCCAATCCCAATGAGCGGCTGGGGATATGGCGGATGGCTGGAAACTGATTGATGAGATCGGATGGCTGGACCTTTTGAGAAAGGATTCCTACGTATCCCAGGTGGGAATCAAGCCGGTCCTAGTTCGAAGGAGTGACTATTGGGTGAAGGAAAACAGGGCAAAAGGGTAGAAATATGCTTTCATACCTTTGCTATGCTTACCTGACTGATGATGATTGACCGTCCGACAAGGGCATTTGTTGATGATAAATCTCCATCCAACACGGGATATTGAGGATGATCTTCCATCCAACACGGCATTTGGTGATGATCTTCCGTCCAACACGGGAATTTTGATGATGATCTTCCGTCCAACACGGGAATTTTGATGATGATTCTTCCGTCCAACACGGGATATTGAGGATGATCTTTCGTCCAACACGAGCATTTGGATGATGATTCCTCCGTCCAACACGGGAATCTGATGATAAGCCTCCGTCCAACACGGGAATTTGATGATAAGCCTCCGTCCAACACGGGATATTGATGATAAAACCTCCGTCCAACACGGGATATTAATGATAAAACCTCCGTCCAACACGGGAATTGAAGATAAAACCTCCGTCCAACACGGGAATTGGTGATAAACATCCGTCCAACACGGGAATCTGATGATAAGCCTCTGTCCAACATGGGAATTGAAGATAAGCATCCGTCCAACACGGGAATTGATGATAAAACCTCCGTCCAACACGGGATATTGATGATAAAACCTCCGTCCAACACGGGAATTGATGATAAAACCTCCATCCATCACGAGAATTGGTGATAAGCATCCGTCCAACACGGGAATCTGATGATAAGCCTCCGTCCAACACGGGAATTGATGATAAGCATCCGTCCAACATGGGAATTGATGATAAAACCTCCGTCCAACACGAGAATTAGTGATAAGCATCCGTACAACACGGGAATCTGATGATAAGCCTGCGTCCAACACGGGAATTGATGATAAGCATCCGTCCAACACGGGAATCTGATGATAAGCCTCCGTCCAACACGGGAATTGATGATAAGCATCCGTCCAACACGGGAATCTGATTATAAGCCTCCGTCCAACACGGGAATTGATGATTGCCATATCAGATGAACTTTGTTGATGATTCAGCCTAGCGAAATTGGCTTTTGATGATGATTTGCCGAAGCTGATGAGCACTATTGCTTGGAGATTGAGGCTATCTCTCTTTTAGACGATGATGATGAATCCGAAGATGGTAAGACTGATAAAGATGATGAGGGCAGAACATGCCACCTGCAGGATTTGAAATCCTTGTCCAGATTGTGATTAAGGAACAACTCCCATGATCAGATTATAATCACTTGATTATTGTACCCTGTGGGGGGAAAACACAACACTCTAGGCAATTTTGCATTTATTTGAACACAATTATTGTTAAATTTATGCATTATTAGCTTTTATTGCACAAGTCCACCTTGGCTGGGGATGAAAATGGGGTGAGGATTTTGTATGGCTTGACGAGCAGATATGTATGTAGCAATTATGCTATGATGGATTGTGTATGGGATGAATGTATATGTGTATGAGGATGACTGGATTGAACCCTCTCCCATGAATTTAAGGAGTGTATGAGTGATGGATGATATGGCGCGGCCTAGGCAAGTCGGGGCGTACCCTGAGAGTGCAGATTGCAGCAGATTGATTCGTTGCTGATAAGAACGATGTATGTCGAGCGCCCGAGACGGCAAGCAGCAGCGGAAGTGCAGAGAATGTATTGGTTTTGAAGACATGATTAGGCGGATCCCCAGTTGATAATGCAAAGCAAACCCTGAGGGAAATCTGGTAAAGAGAGCCTGAGAGAACAACTTAACAAAGCCCCAGCTTGGAGAGATTCAAAGAAGCTTTATCGCAGACAGAGTCATCACGTGGCCAGGGAGGCAGCCCATCATTTTGAAATATAGTCAATCAGTCAATGGACAAGACTCAAAAATGTTTACGTGCAGGGGTACATCTTTTGAGAAGTGGAATGAATCCCCATTTTGTGACACATTCGCTTTTGGGTTTGACTCTTTTGGGAGAGTATAAGCATCACAAGGTGTGGAAAAGTGTATGGAAGCCCCTGCTTGACAGAAAAACAGTGTTTGGCTCTATCTTCCTATGATGTAGAAAGAGAAGACTTGTCAAGACATTTGAAAACTTGTCTTATTCATGATGATCACAAGACTGCTTAAAACCCTTTATTGATGTTCGGGTTATTCAACCACTAAGCTTGATATGAACAAATATTATGATTAATCACGAGGAGAAAACCAACTGATATCGAGAATCAAACTCTGAAAGATGGAAAGTGTATAGGAACGTTCCTTGATGAGACCGGATTTTCTGAGATTTGTTTGTGATTTCGACCGGACCATTTCTGGTTGCCTATGTTCCCTTCCTCGGGAGGAGCTCAGGTCGCCGTAGTTCGGGCTTATCCCGATTGAAAGAGAATGGAAACTCAAGGATCTCTTGAAAATTTGAGAGTTAGAGCACATGTCTCCTTGGAGTTTCAATGAAAGACACGGATGCGAAGCCCCAGTGAGGCATCCACGACAAGTGTTTGCGGAGGAGGAATGAAATATGCTCACATGAAGTGTCGAAGGGAAGGATTGAATTTGCACAATCTTTGATTGATGATCTTTCGAACCGAGATGGATTAGGTTCCAATCTAAGCAAGCAATGAAGCATTATTCTAATTTAGATCTCGAAGAGATTAGAATGAAACTGCTATCCGGTAGGGAATGTATCTGGGTTTCGGGCTTCGACCGGCCATCAGGTGATTGGGAATATTGTTTGCATCGTGACCTCTTAAGATGAGAGGTCGGCTGGGCTTTTTGCTGACTGAACCTCTAAAGATGAGAGGTTGGCTTTTAGGGATGTGTTTTAGATTTCTAAGGTGAGGGTATTGATTGCCTCTAAGAATGAGAGGTCAATTTCTGACTTTGGCAAAGGCAAGGGTAATGGTAATGGGAATATCCTCTAAAATCGAGAGGATGGCTTGGGATTGGTTTGAAGATATTGGTGAGAGGAAATCCAAGCTATCGAGAACTTTTGCAGACTTTCGAGAATTCGGGCTCCTTTTGAACATTGGAGAGCTTCTTGAGAAGTCGAGGACCTTTGTTGAATGGTGAGGATCTAAAGTCCTCTTGAAAATCCTCTTGAGACATTGAGGATTCTTGCTGAATTGTGAGGATCTAAAGTCCTTCTTTTATGACTTGAGTATTTTGTGCATCGCCGCTTCTCGAAGCTAACTTCTTGGCATTGCTTGGACTCCTCTCGGCAAGAAGCAAAGGTGATGGCTAAACGGGGTTTCAAAACACGCCGACCTTGAAATGAAAGGGTATTATTTTGTGAGGGTGAGGTAACGGCTTCCCTAGGGTGAAAAGCTTCAACTGCAATCCCTACCGGATGACCTAAACGAGATTAAGTCTTCATTGCTTGCTTAAGCTTACTTGAGGAAGATTCATGCAAATTCATCGAGCAACGAGATGATGAGGATGAAGAGAGGGATGTGAGCATATGAGATGCGAGGTGGGGAGTTGATAAGCCCCAATTTGAGAAATATATCAGTCAATTTTCTCACTCCGATCAATTTAAATATTAATCATTTCAAAGCGTTAGTGATTGAGCAGCACAAGTGATCATGTGAAATAAAACCATTTCAATTAATCATAATGTGGGTGTGCAAGTGATGCCTCGAGTCTAGCAAGAAAAGAAACAAAGATTATTACTGCAAAGCAAAAACTGGTCCAACTTGGACTCGACAAACTCATGACAACGTAAAGGACACTCTAGAACCTATGACGCTGACTAATTGACTTCTCCGTCTTCAGATGGGAGAGCCTCCGGGCTTCTGCTGGTATCACGGACGAGGATTGCTGACAATATTGGGGCGAGCCTTCTCAACTTTGCCCTCATCGACAAGTTTTTGGATGAGCACTTTCAGGGGAGTGCAATCATTGGTGTCATGGCCGGGATAATGATGGTATCGGCAGTACTTGCTATGATCCAAATCTGGATTGGGTTTGACAGGGTTGTAATTCTCGAGGGGTTTGATCATCCCAGTCTTAACCAAGCCAATAAATGCCTCCTCAGTAGTCATACCCAGATCATCGTACCTCATCCTTTGACGGAATCTCCCGCTGCTTTGACCAGTGCTTCCTCCCTGAAGGTTGTTGATACTATTGCCTTTTGGGAACAGGGAAACTAGATTGACCATCTTGGAACCATAACCACTAACATTACCGGTCTGGACATCTGGGGTAAGATTGAAGAGTCGATTCTCGCTACGAGCTCCCATGCCTACCATCTCCCTTAAATCGGGGTACCAACCACTCCCAAAGATTCACGAAGAACTGGCTTCACACATGACAAAAAGATGTCCTTCTGATCTTGCAAAGGGATTGGCTTAGAAAGCTCATTCAGCTTAGCGTTCCACCTCTTGTAGAACTCGGTGATAGACTCATCACTCTTCTGGATCGTACCGACCAAGTCATCCCTGGTTGTGCGCCATTCAAGGTTCCCACAGTACTTTTCAAGAATGGCTTCAGTGGTCTGACTCCAAGTAGATTGAGCTTCTGGCTTAAGAGTTAGAAACCAGGTCAAGGCAGGTCCCATGAGTGTGAGATGAAAGTGCAGAGCCATAAACTCGAGAGTACAACCCATTGCCCCCATAGTCATCACATATGTGTCCACATGAGTTTTCGGGCATGCTGAGCCATCAAATTGTATTTTGGGCATCTTGAACTTATAAGGAAGAGGCTTCACTTGTCCTGGATCAACAACTTTGAGTCCACTTTATCCAACAGTCAACTTGTCAATCTGTTGCTGCATCTGTTTTAACAACGCAGTCACCTCTGGGGTCATCCCCAGAAGCTGAGGGATAAAGGGAGCAGCAGTTGAAGAAGGCTCAAAACTGGCTGATTGGAAGAAAGACGATTGAGCTGACCAAGATGCTGGAACTGGCAAATGATTAAACCGACCAGTTGGAGAATTCTAATTCTGCAGAGAAGCACTAGTGGGCAAGTAAGGAGCTGACCCTGGATATTGCAGAGGTGATGAGCCAAACCCAAATTCCGAATCCATTAAAGGCTGAGACATATATCCCTGAGATTGAGGCTGGTTAGCAGGGAACTGCGGAAATCCAACTGGGCTGAACTGATTCCTGGATGCTTATTCTGATACTGGGAGTTACACTGGAAGTGGGGACCATGAAACTGACCCTGCTAATACTGAGAATTCGGAAACAACAAACCCTGACTGTTCGGAAGCTGGGACCCAAACTGGCTTAGAGGCACGGAAGCATTGGGAATTGGTGAGGAGGTCAAATCATCGAAGATCGGCTAAGGTCCTCCAACTAAACCAAAGCTTGTTTGCGGGCTTGACTGCACACCTTGACTCAGAACATGAATTGGATGAGATGTTGGAGCAAGGGGAGGAAGGGAGACATTTCTGGCCTCAACATCAAACTCGTTGGCATCAGTAATCTCCTCATAAGTCCCATCAGCACATCGGATCACAGCGATACCACAAATTCTCATTGCTTCCACGAACTTAGAGTGTGCTGCCTCTTCTCTAGCTTTAGCGGCTTGAGCGAGTAACTAAGCTTCACGCTCTCTAACTAGAGCGGCTTCCATACTAGCCCTCATCTCTTCCATGGACAGATCATGCATGCCCTGTTGACCCATGGCAGATGAACCCCCAGATTGAGTGGTCATACCCTTCTCTGCACTAGACATCTCTGAAATTGAATCGGATGTAAGCTTTGCTGAAACTGCAACTGCCTCAAAGACGTGAACCAAATGAGCACCGGGAATCGGATCGCGCACCCAACTTGCCGTAACTGGAGAGGAGAGAGTGTGTATAAGGCGGAGGATAGAGATTCTTGAGGAGGTATGGGAGAGGGAAGAGTACGGAAGGAGATGGACTCATGCAACATCTTATTAATGTTCAAGTAGAAATCGGTATCTTTTAAATCCTAGAGACGGTTGGAAAAGGGGGAAACCTTTATTCACGCAATCTAGACCTCGGGGAACCTAGGGACACACCATCCAAAAACACACCAAATGTATTGATTAAAAATTAATAATAGGCAATAATACCTAAATAAAACCGAAGCATTTATGGGAGGGACAAGCAATCCCAATTTCTGGAGAAATTTGGGCAGCATAACGGGTATTCCCGAAGAAATTCAAGGAAAAAATCTGGCATGACCTCTCGTCGGTGTACGTTGACAAGGCGACATGATCTCTCGTTGGAACATGTCGTGAGAACGACATGTCCTTACGCGAAACCATGTTGCGATGGCAACATGCCCACACGTGCTAGGTTTTGGGATAGGTATGAAGGCCTATTAAAATTTTTGAAACAATTCTTTTTAGTGTATTTGAAAATGGCGTGTCAAAACCAACCGTTGGGTAAGCTTTAAAAGTGTGGCTCCACCTATAACGCGCTAGGGGGATAGGTTTTATTTCAGGCGCTCAAGCGTAGGTGAATTACATCACCGTCCGCGATGCCGTCAATCGCACCAGAGGGTTCTAAATCTACGTGACGTAGTGTGCGGATGACTAGATTCCTTTATTTATGAAAATGATTTTTTGATTTTATTTTTGATTGATTTTTTTTTATTTGAAAAAAGGGGATAAAGGAAAATCAACACACACACACACCCCCATAGAGATACAATAATCAAATGATCAAAAATTTGATCGTGGGACTTGCACACAATCACAACCTGTACCAAGGAAATCCAATCCTGCAGAAGGGCAACTTCTGTCGCGTGACACATAACTGATGAGGCTAGTTGTGTCGCGTGACAGAAGAAACCATTTCCAGAATCTAAATAAGAGCAAAACTAGCCTCAAGCCTCCAAGCACATGCAAGAGCTCAACACCAAGCATCAGCAACACAAACAACATGGAGAACAAAGACAACAAAGCACATAAAATGCATTTTAGGCACATAGAATGTCACACAACAAGCACACAACAAATGAATAAAATGGACGTTGAACAACACAAAAGTTTGACCCACTTTTGAAAAACAAGTTTCAATGATCCCCAGCAGAGTCGCCACTGAATGTACGCTCACCGAAAAATAATATTTCGAAAATGGGAGTCGCCACGCCGTTTTAAAGGAAACATTGAAAACCTTTTTGAAAATAGAGATTGGGTTCGGGGGTCAGGTTACGTGTTGGGAAGAACCGAGAGTTCACTCAATACGCCTCATCCGTAGACGAGTCTTTCTATGTTCAACATTCAAAACATTCAAACGTGTGTGTGAATTGTGTGTGACAAAATATGTAATGAAATGCACATTAATGCTTCATTTTATTGCTCAACGAGGAATAACAACTTGTGAACCATTTACAATGGGAGGCCACAATCCCAATTACAAAGAGGCTGAACAGATTACAATTGGAAAATTGATCTCTGCAGATTGGCAAGATGTGTCGCGTGACACAGGACTCCACATGTCCAGTTGTGTCGTGACACAGGTTGTCATATGCAGAAACCTTACAGCAATAAACACAGAATTAACTGAGATCGATCCAGACCCAATTACAACAATAATAAACCTCAGAAAACAATGAATTAACTACGAATTGACCAAGGGGGTGTGGATATGGGGAGATCCACACTCCCTTGGCAATCAAGCCACAAATTCACTTAGATCAAGCCATGAACAAGCAATTAAACCAAATAATTCGAGTTAAACAGAGAGATGGCGATTGGGACTTGATAATTGAAGGCAGATGGAGCCTAATTATCAAGTCCAAGGAACAGAAAATGTGTGAATTAACTATGCAATGAACAAATATGAGAGAGATATGGAGAAAGGGACTCGTTACCCTTGGAGATCCACCACCACTACACCAAGTTAGGTGTAATGGCCTTCTAATCAGCTGCAGGACGCAGATTCGAGCACAGGAGGAGCTTCTGGGCTTAGATCTTCAGTGGTGTGTATGGATGTATGAGAGGGAGATGGGTGAATTGGATGAGAGAGAGGGATTGACTTGAGAGGATTGGTGTGTGTTTGTGTGTTTTGGGAGAGAGGGGAGGTATTCTGGCGTAATTTGGGCAGAGTGACTTTAGGGAATCGAAAAGGGATCCTGAAATGAGAGGTGCAGGGCTCTATTTATAGCTACAGATGATAGACCAGTTGTGTTGCATGACCTCTTGCGTCCATTTTCCATGGCTCGGGATGTCGCGTGACACAACATGCCAATAACCGTTTCTGGCGCCAATTTGCCATTCTGGAACCTTCCAAGGTAATTCCTCTTAGGTCCAAAATGGTTTAATTCTCTGTAGGTCCTTTTGTATGGAAAAAATACTTAACAGTACTCCCTTCGCAAGAAACTTATAAAAAGTTTTCGGAAGTCTCGGAATGGACCGAGAATTTACCAAAACGTCCCTAGTGCAATTTTAATATATTAAAAGGCACTCATAAAGGGTCGCGAATTGGATTGGCATACTCACACCATGCTGCCAGAAGACCCTCTCCCCCAGATACATGACATCGCAAGTAAGGCCCCTCAGCATCTTCCTCTGCTTTGTCACCACGGGGACACCCTCAAACTCATCATCCTCATACCGAGTCTAAGGGTACATCACAAACCCCTCCGGACTAGCTCTCTCCAGGTACTCCTGCACGTCCCTATACCCGACAGTGACCTTTCCCCTGGTCGTCCTCCTCTTCCTCAAAGGGCGGGCCTAGCACAGCATGGCAGGATAGGCCACCATGGCCTCATCTTCCCAGTCCCTTGGCTGGCACCGAAAGATCTCATAGCACCACGCCTGCAACGAAAAAACTGATAATGCTCAGAACAAAACAAAAAAAAAGAAGACGGAGAAATGGCAAAGTGCTAAACTACAACAACAATAAACTCATACCTCCAGTGCAAAATCAAAGCACCCCAGGGAACTGGCCGCACCCCGGCTGAACCTGTCCATAGCAAAATAGAGTTCGGCCAAGCCCGACTCGCCCCAAGCAATCTCACCAACCCTCTCCAATTCCACCAAACTCTCCAGCAAAGGGAAAAGAGCGGTAGAGGCGTGATTAGAGAACAAAGTCTCGAAAAGAGAAAACCACAAAAAGGAGCGCGCCAGCTGTTCAACCGTCACTACTCCAGTGCCCCGGCGATAAGCCTCGATGTTGGCCGTGATCTGCACCTCCACATCGCTGTATAACATGCCCAAGCCCATACGAGGATAGGGCGCAAATCCCAACAACTCAGCCAGCACCCCAACGGACATCCTGCCCCGCCATCTCACCGCCACCTCCTTGAAGGAAAGCCCGATGATCACTGCAAAATCGGTAGGAGTCACCGTCACCTCTCCCCAACTGAAGTGGAAGGTATGCGTGGTGTCCCACCAGTACTCAGATAGAGCCAAGAAGACGCCCTTGTTCTTCTGCGTCGCCGCTATTCCGGTAAGGTTCTCAACGAACACGTTCAGCCCACTAGCGATCACTAGCCTCTGAGGACTAGGCCTCCCATCTCGGGAAATATCGGGCAAGCTCCGCCACAACTCAACTACGGCCTCAAGGGATCCACGTGACTTCATCTTCTTCGCCTTCCCAGACGAAGGCACCTCATCGTGCAGGTAAACACAACAAAGGTACGTTAATAACAGTACTTAAACAAATATACAAAAAAAAATACAAAGCACAAAAGTTTGTCCCAACACGGCAAAACATAAAAAGTCCGTCCCAACACGACAAATTATTCAAAAAAAACAAAACCGTCACAAAAACACGGCACACACTACATAATTTTCTCAAAAGAGGGATCCGTTCCTACATGACACATTTACAAAAACCCATCACAAAACAGGGCGCACATGACACATTTTTCAAACAAAAGTCCGTCTCTACACGACAATTTTTCACAAAGTCTGTCCCTACACGGCACACATTTTAAAACACAAAGTCCGTCTCTACACGACAATTTTTCAAAAGCGTCACGAAAACACGGCACCCATGGCACACATTGCGCATAAATTTCCCCCACAGAGTCTATCACAAAAATACGGCACACGTCACACTTTTCAAATAAAGACCGTCTCTACACGGCAATTTTTCAAAAGACGGTTCACAAAAACACGGCACACATTGCACATAAATTTTCACATAAAATCCGTCTTAACAAGGCAATTTCTCACACAAAGTCCGTCCCTACACGGCAATTTTTTCACAATGTACATACAAAAATAGCATAAGGTACAAATCACCGAAGCATGTATTTCAAGGAAAGGCACTTTATTTTTACAAATAAGAGCTAATCTCCATATTTTTGCACAAAAATCATATACCCACAATTCTTACATGCTCAATTTCAACAATTCACCACAAATTTCACTAAATGAGCATGGCAACAACAAAAGCCCCAAATTGCGAAAACTAAAACCCAGTTCTAGCATACAACTTTTCAATCAAGAATCAAAGCAAAAATTGACTTCTTACCTCCCTTACGGTCCTCCCCCGCAAGTTGGGCACCTCCGAATCCGGATACAACATATCCGGATTCCTTGTCGAAGGCACGAAGGAAGAACAATTCCTTTGGAGCTCCAATCTCCTATCCATGGCCTCTTGGCTCCTTTGGCGACGACCTCGTCTAATTCTCTCCGTCATGGTAGCAATTCAAGCAACTCGAAAGAATTCCCTTAAGAAAATTTTGAACAAAATCAATTTTTTCTCTCTCTCTCTCTCGACAGAAGATGAAAATGGGGAGGAATGGTGTTGCTGAAGCCTAGTTTGGATTCGGGGAAGATTAAATTCCCATGACAATTCGTGCGGACCACTTTGCAAGGCAAGTGGATCCGTGCGGACCACTTTGCATGCCCTGGCAAGATTACCCTTTTGCCCTTATAATCTTTGTCCCTTGCCGTCCAAAGACCATTTTCAGCAGATTCAATGCATTTTGGTCCTTAACCCGACTAAAACAAACACCGACCGTCATCATAAGCCCGAACCTTGCCCACTAAACGGTAAAACAAAACCCGACCGTCATTGTAAGCCCGAACCTCGCCCACTAAACGGTAAAACAAACCCCGGTCGTCATCGTAAGCCCGAACCTCGCTCACTAAACGGTAAAACAAACACCGGCCGTCATCGTAAGCCCGAACCTTGCCCACTAAATGGTAAAACAAACCCCGGCCGTCATTGTAAGCCAGAACCTCACCCACTAAACGGTAAAACAAACCCCGGCCGTCATTGTAAGCCCGAACCTCGCCCACTAAACGGTAAAAAAAACCAACCGTCATCGTAAGCCCAAACCTCGCCCACTAAACGGTAAAGCAAACCACAGACATCAAAGTAAGACCGTACGAAAGTACACATCCCCAATAGCCATTTCCCCGACAGTCATCGTAAGCCCGACCTTTCCCCAGCGGATAAAGCACAAGGCAATTGCGCCTTCCAAAATCAAGCACAAAGCAAATACGCCTCACAAAAGGCCCCACCAGGTTCATGCTCATGAACCAAAGAACAAACATTCTCATCCCCAGTCAGAAGTCAGAGGACACAACACATCCTCATGCACGACACAACCTCAGTCAGAGGACACAACAGATCTTCATGCACGACACAACCTCAGTCAGAGGACAAGTCACGTCCTCATGCATGATACCACCTCAGTCAGAGGACACAACACATCCTCATGCATGACACAACCTCAGTCAGAGGACACAACACATCCTCATGCATGACACAACCTCAGACAGAGGAAACAACACATCCTCATGCACGACACAACCTCAGTCAGAGGACACAACACATCCTCATGCACGACACAACCTCAGTGAGAGGACACAACACATCCTCATACACGACACAACCTCAGTCAGAGGACACAACACATCCTCATGCACGACACAACCTCAATTAGAGGACATAATATGTCCTCAGCATTATTCATAGCCCGGAAGGCTTTAAACTACCCGGTCCAGAAGACCGCATAAATCTCCCAAATCATTATTCGTAGCCCGAAAGGCTTTAAATTACCCGATCTGGAAGACCGCATAAATTACCTAAATCACTATCCGTAGCCCGAAAGGCTTTAAATTACCCGGTCCGGAAGACCATATAAATTTTCAAAGCATGTCCTCATAACGACATCACCTCAATCAGAGGACACAACACATCCTCATGACAACACAACCTCAGTAAGAGGACATCACACGTCCTCCTACACCACAAACCATCTTTTCGTAAGATTACCCATCTTTTCGTAAGATTATCTCACACGCGAACTACGATCAGGCTTGATTTCCACTTGGGATACGTAGGAATCCTATCAAAGGATCCAGCCAACCGACCTAAACGGTCACCTTAGGACACCACCACGTCCTCACAGTCGACCTTAGCGGTCACATAACCTCAGGGCACCACCATATCCGCATACACTCACGATTACACGACTTCTGAACTATGATCAGGCTTGATTCCCACTTGGGATACATAGGAATCCTATCAAAGGGTCCAGCCAACCGACCTAATGGTCACCCACAAGACATTGACACGTCTACACACAGAGTCTCAGTCAGAGGACATCACACGTCCTCAAACATGGCAACGCACTCCCCCTCCCACACGCGAACTACGATCAGGCTTGATTACCGCTAGGGATACGTAGGAATCCTATCAAAGGTCCAGCCAACCGACCTAAACAATCACACAGTAGGACACCACCATGTCCTCACAGCCGACCTTAGCAGTCACATCACAACAGGACACTGCCACGTCCTCACGAACCGACCTATACGGTCACCTCCTCTCCCAGCAAGCGATCCAGATCAGGACTCTTATCTTATCGATGACCCCACTTCCTCCGTAAGTGACATCGTCGAGGGGCTTCTGTAAGTACCCCAATCTGGATCACTCCCTTTCAACGCACGGGAAACACTGCAGACTCACACAAACATGATCTCGAACACCCGTATCCTTCAAAAACCCCAAAAACAACCAATCAAACCAAGGAGGGGCCATTATGGGATAAAAAAGTGCAAAAGGACTTTTTAGGAATTTTGGAAAATTTGGAAAAGCAACACTGGTCCGTGCGGACCACTTTGCTCCCAGACACAATTATTACAAAATCCCCTTAAAGTCCATAATATTCTCCTAAATCCAGGAAAATCAAAAAAAGGTAATGGCAGCTTGTGTAGTGCGACACAGTTAGCAAGAATCTGGACCCTATAAATAGAGGGCCCCCTCTCTCATTTTTCACACACCTCCTCTCTTCTCCCTCTCCCTCCAGCCTTCAGGCCTTTTTCTAAGACCCTTCGGGGCAATCCCGGTCCCTTTCGGTTCCCTCCGAGGCATTCCGAGGCCCCTCGTGGTACTCCGAAGCCCTGCCGAGCGCTGCCGAGCGCTCTCGAGCTGCCCCGAGGCACTCCCGAGGCATCCCGAAGCCCTGCCGGTCCATCTCAAAGCCTTATCGGTACATCCAAAGGCATCCCGGTCCATCCCGAGGCATTTCGAGCCATCCCGAGGTGTCCCGATCCATTCCGAGCATAACCAACGATCCCGACGCACGCCGAAACTCTGCCCGAGCACAACCAACGATCCCGACGCACGCCGGACCTCTGCCTGAGTCCAGTCAACAAACCCGATGATCCCAACACATGATGAAACTCTGCTCGAGTACACACCTAACACTCTCGTGGCACGCCGAAGCTCTGTCCGCAGACACCAGTACATCCCGAAGCAATCTCGTTCCATCCCGAAACACTATTCAACACTGAAACACTATTCCCAAGCGAAAGACAGATACGAACCAACATTGGTAAGGCTTCCTTCCATTACTATTTCAATACATTTCAATACATAGTACACAATGTAGACATCATATACAACATGCATTTTTAAAAGCACATACACACACACACAACAGTTAAAGAAAAAAAGGGGTATCGTAAGACTCGTTTTTACGAGGCGACTCGGGTGAGCTCTGCTATTCTCTTCCCGAGGCGTAACCTGACCTCCAAACTCAAAAATCTCATCACACAACAACAATTTTTTTTAAACTAAGCCTTTTTTTAATGTTTTGGGCTAAATCAAAACGGCGTGGCGACTCTACAAACAAAAACGCAGTGAGACACCTCCCGACAAAATGCGAGATGTTGGGGCCCGTGCGCGAGTCAGATCCGGGTAATTTCAACAACCCATAAGGCTAAGGAAAGTTAGTCCAACCATCTACCATCACTTCCCTCAAGGTTTTTAGTTAGGGCTGTTAGTACCAACTTGTTGGTTGCTTCCGCTTGTCCATTACATTGTGGTCTGCTTACAGATGATTTGATGTGTCAGACTCCCAGTCTGTTAATTATGTTGTGAATTCCTTAGAAAATTGGAGACCGTGATCTAATATAATAGTGTGTGGGATCCCAAAATGGCACCAAATGAAGTCTTGGACAAAGTTGATTGCGTTCTCCTCTATTATTTTGGCTAAGGCCTTTGCTTCAATCCATTTGGAGAAGTAGTCAACTGCCACAATCACATACTTGCAATTATCTCGGGCAGGGGGGAAGGGACCGACGATGTCGATTCCCCACATGTCAAATGGCCACGTAGGTATTATGATAGTTTGCTCAACCGCTGTGAGTCTAGGATTGTCAGAGTATCTCTAGCACTTGTCACACTTTCTTACAAAGGCTTGCGCGTCCTCCCTCAGGTTCGGCCAATAGTAACCTAGCGCGATGATTTTATCAGCTAAGGTTCTGGCTCCCGGGTGTCCACCGCAAATGCCTTCGTGGACTTCAGCCAAGAGGTTTTATGTTTCCTTAGGATAGACACACCTCAGCAGGGGCTTTGTGAAAGATCTTCTATATGGAATCCCGTTCATCACCGTGAACCTTACTGACTTCTTCTTGACAAGTCTAGCTTGTGCCTTATCTTTCGGGAGTTGGTTCTTGTCAATGAAGACTCTGTATTCATCTATCCAACATCTCTCCTCTTCATCTAGAAGCATTACTTATAGTCTTTCATAGGCAAGTTCTTCAGCAAAGACTATGAGTGGGTTAGAATTGGGATCTGCCACATCAATAGTTGCTAATTTAGATAGAACGTCTGCCACTTGATTGTCCTCCCTTCCTATCTGAATTATTTCAAAAAATTCCAGTTTTTTCGTCATGTCTAGGACCAGGTCTTTATACTTTGTAAGTACAGGATGTTGCGTGCTATACTTCTCCTTTATCTGCTTGACTACTAGCTGGGAGTCACAGAAAGCAGCAACTTTGCTTGCTCCATAAAAGGAAGCCAACTCAATGCCAAATATCAGAGCTTCGTACTCTGCTTCATTGTTGGAGGCAGGGAACTTAAATCTTATTATGTCTTTGGATGGTGTGCTCCCCATTGGGACTTGCTAGAATAAATCCAGCTCCACTTCTTTCCTTAGTGGCTGAGCCATCAGTGTATAAGACCCAACAATTGGATGGGAGCTCGATGGTCGATTCTTCCCCCTCAGACCTTTTGCATTTACGGGATGTGGGATTGTGATTGCCTACGAAGGCGGTTTCAACCATGAAATCGACCAGAGGCTGCGCAAAGTGCGTCTTCCTAGGTTGGTATGTAATGTCAAACTCAGTGAGCTCAATGGACCAATTAAGGAGACGCCCTGAGCAATCCAACTTGTACAAGATTTTTCTCAAGGGTGCATTAGTATACACAGTGATGGGATGCACCAAAAAGTATGCTCGTAGATTTCTTGCCGCCATGACTAGGGCGTAGGCTATCTTTTCTGCATTGAAATATCTTCTCTCCACGTCAGATAATGCCTTGGAGATGTAATAGATTGGTTTCTGTGTGTTTTCTTCATTTCGGACTAATACTGCAGCTATTGCGTTGTCCGTGGCTGCTACGAAGACGTATAGCATCTCTCCAGTAATCGGACTGCTCAACTGAAGGAGAAAATCCCACGTGTAATAAAAACTTGCAAGTATATAAGTACTGAAGTAGAAGTGTATAAAAGTAAGGGTCGAACCACAGAGACTTGTGTGAATAGCAAGTGAATTTAATTAATGTAAAAGTAACCAAGGAGGGGTTTAATTTGATTAAAATAAACTAGAATTGCAAATAAATTAAACTAATGAAAATAAAAAAAATATTGAAATCAAGAATGACAAGGATTCACGGATTGGCTTTCACAACTATCTCCTTTCTATGCTGATTTATAAAAACAATTACTAATCTTGTTCAAGTAATCGTTCACTTTAATAAGAGTTGGGACAGTTAGATGGCCGGATTGCAACCCTATTATTACCTCTATGTGTTGTTTTCCGCTAGGTCTACAAAACACACAAGTAATACATTAAAATCCAAGGAAAAATTGATTTTAGATCCTTTTGATTTCCGCTAGGTCTTCAATTAAATCTATTCAATGAAATCAAGGTCAATGTAAAAATTATCCCTGCTAGTGTAATAATTTAAACCCTAATTTAAAGACCAACAATATCTACCTATATTGTTGAAGTCTAAAAACAAATTACACCAATTCCATTAAACAAGAACGAGAAAAGTATGGAAGAATTAAAACATTACTAGCATAGGATTTTACTAGTTGTTACATCCAATTCGTGAAAAAAGAAATTAGCTACTCATAATTCAAATTACAGAATTAAAATAAAGAAACATAAACCTGGACTTCGAATCGTAAAAAAACAATGGAGTTAATTGATGAAGTTGCTGCCCTTCGAGAGAAGGAATAATCAATTAAACATAAAAACCAAAACCCTAAATACTGTTTGCTATCAATACCAGGGCTCCAGCGTGCAACAGGCCCTGAAACCAAGCCCAAACCGTGAGCAATCCGGCCCAAATAGCCTTTATTCTCTCAAATCCGTGCATAATCCACCAGAATATGCCCCTCGATCCGCCCAGATCCGGTCGCAAACCGCCCTTGTGCGATCGCCCTTGTTTGGCCGCGCGGTCGCACCAACTTACTGGAAAAATGGGGCGTTCACCCCCTTGCTGCGCGCGGTCGCTCGGCCCTGCAAGTCAGCTTCCTCGGCCATGGCCCTCATTCCTCGGCCAGCAAATGCCTTTTGTCGGCCACGCCTTGCTACTCTCTCGGCCAGCTGCAGTTTCTCTCGGCCAGCAGTTCCCAGCCTTGGCCGGCCACAATAATACTTCCAACTGCAGCCTTCCACTTCCAATAATTTCAATGTAGCCCCTGACCTTTACTCTCTTTCACTTTGGTCCCTCATTTTCCAGTAACTTTCACTTTAGCCCTTGAACTTCATAATTTCAGTTTAGTCCCACATTTTCCAGAATTGCAATTTGGTCCCAAAACTTCCAAAGTAGGCTCAAATCCTCTATTTTCAGCATTGTTGCACATCAACCCCTGAACTATCAAAACAATAAAAAACATATCAAATTCTCAAGGTTTTGAGCACTAAATAAACTTGGAAACATATCTTTTGGATGGGTAAAACCACATCCATCAAATACCTCCAAACTTATCTTTTGCTCGTCCTCGAGTAAAACAAAACTAAACAAAAACAAATCAACCCTAACAAATAAAAACAATCAAAAGAAAATATTTTTGATATATTCTCAATATATATAAGGTTGCCGGCCAAACAAGTCTCAGATTCTCACTTAAATATGCTAAACAAGTGCCAATAAGAATATGCAATTACAATTACATTAATGCATCTAACCCACAATTTTCCACCTCGGGTTGAATGATGAATGAAATATGGGAGATCATGATCAGTGAGGTAAGATTGTTTATGGATTCATTTAGACATGCCCTACATCACATATGACAAACTATTCAATTTACAAGGGTACTCATATGCATGTTACACACTTGACAACCCGATTACTCAATATTGAACACGAATTATGACTTTAAGTTAAGTCTACAACAATTGTGGGGATAGGTTCACGGGTACAAATGAAGGAAAGGACATACAAACACAAGAATGTGGAACTAAAAGTCTTCAATTGCATGTTACTTCTTCCTGAATTTCAGCTTTTCGCTCACCTTTGTTTCCCCAATGCTTCAACCCCCAAACTAGACTTTGTCATATTTTATACATGTGGGGTTGAAAGCATTTCCTCGCTCAATATAGGTCACACTTCACAGAAATAGGGGCAATTTGATTTTCTTTCTTTTTTTTTTTTTTTTTGAACTTGAACTTGAACTATTTTTGGTTCTTGCTCCCTTTTGTACAATACAAATCCACTTCACAATTTTTGACCTTCCTCACTTATTCTCTTAATTTCCCTATGTAACCCCCAAACTTATATTTTCTAATTCCACAAACTTGCAAAGGTAGGATAAACATATTCTAGGTGTCAAGGGTTAGGGAGTACGCGTCAAATGAAGGCGAATGGTAATCTAAATGTTCCATTCTTTCTAAAAGGCTCAAAGTGGGATCAAGTGACAATTCATAAATACACAGTGACGAGAAATTCGAAGGCTCACAAGAAGGTTGACAAAGAAATAAAAGCCATAAATATCAAGTAATCTATTGATGTGTTATTGACAAGCGTGCAACCATGTTCTAGGACCCCCGAGAATGTCAAAGTGAACCCATAAAGGACACCTAAATTAATGACCATGATTAAGAAATATGATGGAAGTGAATGGTGGTGCAGTTGTGTTTTATATGTATTAATGCAATTCTAATTAACAAATTCAAATTGACACAAACTAGCAAAACTCTATCAAAACCCCTCCAATCATCACGGACATTGGCCAACTTCCTAAAATATAATGAGAACAAAATTTTTAAATTTTTCATAAAAACCAAAAGATAAAAGCCAAAAGATATCTACCCCCAAACTCAAAACATACTATGTCCTTAGCAAAGAGAACAAAAACATGCCTTGGGTTCAAAGGAGATATGACACAACAAAACAAATAAAACAAAGCAAATAAACTTACCACCTTGGGTTGCCTCCCAATTAGCACATTTGGTTAAGGTCGTTAGCCCAACTGATGCTCCCAATTAAATGGGATTGGAGGTGGCCACATTCTCTTTGGCCTTCGCTTTCCTTCCCTTGGCCCACCTCGCACATTACGGGGCACAAACGCCCACAACTTTCCACACAAACTTACCATTATCTACAAGCTCGGGTGGAGCCCAAGGGATTTTCGAAACCTTTTTTTTTCATTTTCTTTTCCTTCATTTTCTTTTTCTTGGGGACCTCTCCCCCAAACTCAGTCGCTGCCTTATTCTTATCACAATCAATCAACCCATCTTCGTCCACAACATCATAAGATCTGTTATCCCTGAACACACATCTTGGCAAAGAAAGTGTCAGAAATGTCTAGAAAACAACATTCTTCAATTTTAGCACATGAGTCAATGGTGTCAGAATTTAGAGGGAAGAAAGATTTTAATGGGGACACCGATCCCTTGTGGGATCGGCCTAGGGGGTGATACGGGCCATCACAAGAACCAAGATTGTCTGCCTTGTTTTTCACGACACACAAGTGGAAACCCGCACTATCCCTAGAATTCTTACCGTCATTCAACAACGAATCAAGATCATCACACTCACTCGCATGCCATAAATGCTCATTCATTTCTACCCTATCAATGAAATGACAAGAACTGTCATCATCCATAGGGTGTTGCATGGCCTCAAACACAGATATGTCAATTTTTTCACCAGCTACAGACATAGAAAGTTTGCCAAATTGATAATAGTGTTGGTTGTCGCCATGAAAGGTCTCCCAAGTAATATGGGTGAATCACGGTGACTTCCTTCACTTCTATGCATCTCAAGTACCACAAAATCAACATGCACAATGATTGAATTTACCTGAACTAAAACATCCTCTACAATGCCCACAGGTCTTTTAATGGACCGATTCGCAAGTTGTAGGGCCATTGTGGTGGGTTTTAATTCGGGCAAACCCAACCCCTCATACAAATAATAGGGCAGCAAATTAATGCTAGCTCCAAGATCCAACATAGCTTTCACCCTCTTGGACTCCCCCATATTATAGAAATAAGAAAGCTCACGGGATCTTTCAATTTGGGTGGAAGACTATGTTGTACCACAACACTAGCATTCTCACTCATCAATACTTTCTCATTTGTCCCATACCTATGTTTCTTGGAATTTAATTCTTTGAAAAACTTGGAATAAGCAGGAATATTTTTTATCACATTAAGTAAAGGGATATTGATGTTCACCTTAGAAAACATATTCATCAAATTCGACATTTTCTTATCCAATTTACGTTTTAAAAACCTTCTAGGAAATGGTACGGGAGGTACAAATGGCTTGGGGGTTGAAGAATCAACTTTAGAATTTTCTCCCAACTCATTTGTACTCTTGTCACCAACATCATCATTATTATCTACAATAGGAGGGGGAGAAGAAGATGAAGAAGAATTTACCTCATTACCTACCTGTTTGCCATTTCGGAGGGTGATAATGGCCTTTGCTTGATGTGGTTGGCTCGGAAAGGTCCCAGGCTTATGACCTTGTAGGGCTTCAGCAATTTGCCCCATCTGAATCTCTAGCTTTTTGAGAGCCGCCTCATGATTTTTAGCGGCTTGTTGACTCTAGGCTCTTAACAAATCATTATCAACTTTCAGTTGCTCCGTGACCACTTCCCACGGTTCCCTCTTTTGCTCATACTGTCCCGGTGGAGGTTGAGGATGGAAAGGCTTATTTTGTTCCTGATTACCTCCCCATGAGAAATTTGGGTGTTGCCTCCACCTCGGATTATATGTATTCGAATATGGGTTGTTGTGAGGAGGGAACTGCTGGCCAAATCCTTGCATTGCATGTGCCTGTTCAAAATTAACTCTGCAAACCACTTTGGCACATGTTAGTAGCATGAGTGTTAGAACCACAGATAGAACATAAATCATTTACAACATTGACACTTGATGAAGCACCACCACTAGTCAATTTATCCAATTTTTGGTTCAACATGGCTACTTGCATAGCCAAATCATTAGTAGCACTCACATCATGTATTCCCCTAGCTCTACCCCTGAACACACCCCGATCCGCATGCCGAACGCATGGGAAGTTTAAAAAGGTTTTAATTGTCATTTTTAAGATGGAATGGGATACGAACACGTTTTAATAAAAATTTAAAGAGTCGCCACTCCGTTTTTAGGAAAACATCGAAAAACCATAAACACTTAAAAGCGGGTTCGGGGGTCAAGTTACGACGTGGGAAGAGAATGAAAGGCTCACCCACGTCACCTCTTTTGAGACTTTCAATCAAACAAGGATAACGTAAATCATTCTAGGTGTGTGCAAATCGTGTCGACAAACAAACATATAAAATTGATTTTATCAATGATAATGAAAACAACTACAACTTGTGAACCAAATAAAAGGGGGCCACACCCAAATTACATCTTGTGAGCCTTTTAAAGTGGGGGCCACACCCTTACAATTGTTGAAATTGAATTACAAGGAAATGGGATGAAGCAACCTGTCCAAGATAACGGATGTCATACGACATAGGACTGCCCAGGGCCTTGGGTGTCGTATGACACAGGATGACCTGGTCAGACTGTCTCTTACAAAAGGGGGTGGACAAGCCACCAATACTATTCTAACGCTAAAAGAAGTAAAGTATTACACTGAATAAGGCTTGAAACTACGAAAGGGGTCAATCTGGGTTTGACTGAAGTCAACGAAGTCAAACCAACTTCCTGGGATTCATATGTCGTATGACACAGGACGCCTTGGGCAGTCTATGTCATACGACAGAGACATCCTCTGCCAGTGAACTTCACCAGATTAATTCTACACTGTCCATAATGTGAAACTAGTCCAAGAAGTTAAACTAGAACAATGAAGAGATTGAAATAAAAGAGTATTATGGGAAGATCATGGGATTTTGGTGACCCAATGTGAGTGATCACATTTCTTGGGTCACAATCAAAGAACCCTCACTTCCTAACTCAACAAGAATGATCAAGATAGAGACTGTAATGGATAAAAAACTAACAAAAGTCAGATCTAAGATGAGGAGATGTGAATATTAAAGATTCACATCTCCCTCATCAAGATCACACCAAAATCCCACAATATTCACATTTTAACAAATAATGAGATAGAGCATATAGATAAGCAATTAATCAAGATGAGAAGAAAGAGATAAGGTTGGAAAGGCTACCTATTGTAGTCCACGAAGTAAATCACCAATCGTATGGGATTTACTCCTTCAAACACCAACCAAGAATGATCAAGTCTTCTCTTCTTCACTTGTGTGTGTGTGTGTGTGTTTTTAGGGGGGAGGTGAGTGTGTTTGTATGTGAGAGAGAGTCTCAGTAATGTGTATAAATTTTAGCAGAGTAACATTACTCCAAAAAGTCTCCCTTAAAATGAGCAGTAAAGCCTTGTATATATAAGCTGCTGGAGAAGGGCTTCTATGTCGTACGACATGGGGCAATAAACCGCCTTGGGGTTGTCCTGTGTCGTATGACACCGGTCAAAACAACCGCTGTCATACGTCACCGGTCTTCCTACGGGCAGAATGGGTTGAAGGGAGGCAGGCCCACAACTTTGGCAGGCCCTTTGCAACTCAAGGAAAGCAGGTCCAAAAACACGAGTTCGGGTCGGGGTACTCACAACCCCTTGAACCTTTCTGTTGAGAATTGGCCCCTAACATTTCAAATAATTCTTGGGTTTGAGCAGCTGTTTTAGAACCTAAAAAGCCACCCACTGCATTGTCAACCATAGCTTAGTCAACTTGACTCAACCCACCTGAAATAGCCCGGATCCGAGAAAGGCTTCGCAGCCCCGGCATCTGGCAATCTTTCGCGTTGGAGCGGTTTCGTCTCGCCGTTTTGCTTTCGCATTTTGTAGAGTTGCCACGCCGTTTTTATTAAGCCCAAAACATTGAAAAAGGGCATCAGTTTAAAGATAATTTTAAACTGTTTTTTGTGTGATGAGATTTTGAGTTCGGAGGTCAGATGACTCCTCGGGAAGAGAATATTAGAATATTAGAGCTCACCCGAGTAGCCTCGTAAAACGAGTCTTTCGGATACCCCTAATATCCTTTAAATGTTGTGTGTGTGTGTGTGTGTGCTTTTTAAAAATGCATGCTGTATCGGATGTCTACATTGTATGCTATGTATGGAAATGTATTGAAATAGTGTAGGAAGGAAGCCTTACCAATGTTGGTTCGCGTCTGTCTTCCGCTGGGGAATAGTGTTTGAGGTCGGAGTAGCGTTCCGGTACGGATCGGGATTGCTTCGGGAGATGCCGGTTGTCTGCGGACAGAGTTTCGGCGTGAGTTGAGGTTGCAGGCTGCATTCGGGCAGAGGTTCGGCGTGCGTGGGGATCGTCGGGATCGCTCGGGCAGAGGTTCGGCGTGCGTTGTGGTGGCAGGAGTCACTCGGGCAGAGTTTCGGCGTGGTTTGGGATCGCCGGTTTGACTCGGAAAGAGCCGGGACACCGTGGAAAGACCAGGCAAGGCCTCGGAGTACCACGAGGGGCCTCAGAGTACCTCGAGAGTGCCTCGGGGCAGCGCGGGAGCGTCTCAGGAGCGCTCGGGGAGGCTTCGGAGCACCACGAGGGGGCTCGGAAGGCCTCGGAAGGATCCGAAAGGGGCCGGGAGTGCCTCGAGAGGACTTAGAGGGGAGCCAGAAGGCTAAGGGAGGAAGAGAGAAGAGGGAGGTGTGTGAAAATGAGGAGGGGGAGCCCTCTATTTATAGTGCCAGATTAGGTGCAAAGAGGTCCGTACGGACCTCCCTGGTAATCCAGTATTTTGGTTTTCCTCGATTTGAGGGAATCTGATGATGGAGGAATATTTGCAATTATGGTGTCCCCACGAGCAATAAGGTCCGTACGGACCATCTTGCATGCAAAGAGGTCCGTACAGACCAACTGCAGGGGAGTAATCATTTTCCCCGGGATTTGAGGGAATATTGTGGACTTTAAGAAGATTCAGTAATTATGACAACAAAGAGGTCCGTACGGACCAATATTGCTTTCCCAATTTCCTGAAAATTCCCGAAAGGTCCTTTTGTCCCTTTTTATCCCAAAAAGGCTCCTCCCTTGGTTTGGTTGGGGGTTTAGAGAGGGTTTTGAGTGAGAGGGGTCGTCGAGACTGTGTTGATGAGTCTGCGGTGTTTCCCGTGTGTTTGAAAGGGTGTGATCCAGTTGGGGTACTTACGAAGCCCCTCGACGACATCACTTATGAAAGAAGTGGGGTCGCCGATAAGATAAGGGTCCTAATCTGGATCGCGTGCTGGGAGAGGAAGTGACCGTGGAGGTCAGTGTGAGGACGTGGTGGTGTCCTTTTGTGTGACCGCATAGGTCAGTAGGCTGGACCCTGTGATAGGATTCCTACGTATCCCACAGCGGGAATCAAGCACAGTCGTAGTTCGGGTGTGGGGTGAGTGTTTTGTGAATGTGGGCGTGGTGGTGCCACGAAGTGTCGTGTGACCGTCGAGGTCGGTTGTAAGGACGTGGTGGTGTCCTGGGTGACCGCATAGGTCGATGGGTGGACCCCGTGATAGGATTCCTACGTATCCTGGCGGGAATCAAGCCTGGTCGTAGTTCAGAGGTCGTGAAATCTGTGAGTGAGGGCGTGGTGGTGCCCTGAAGTGTGGTGACCGCCGAGGTCAATTGTGAGGACGTGGTGGTGTCTTGGGATGGAAATTTTACGATTTTCCTAATCGGGTGGTTTAAGGCCTTCCGGGCCGGAGATAGCTTGTGAGGACTTGAATCGTCTTCTGATTGCGGTTGGTGCCACGCTGGAGGACTTTGAATCGTCTTCTGGCGGCGGTTGATGTTATGCGCGAGGACTTTGAATCGTCTTCTAGCCGCAGTTGATGTTATGCGCGAGGACTTTGAATCGTCTTCTAGCCGCGATTGATGTAATGCGCGAGACTTTGAATCGTCTTCTAGCCGCAGTTGATGTTATGCGCGAGGTCTTTGAATCGTCTTCTAGCCGCAGTTGATGTAATGCGCGAGGACTTTGAATCGTCTTCTAGCCGCAGTTGATGTAATGCGCGAGGACTTTGAATCGTCTTCTAGCCGCAGTTGTGGAGGCATGGCTGCCTTGTGCTTTGATTGCGAGAGGCGTAGATGCCTTTGTGTTTTTGCATGTTGAGTAGAAGGTTGGACTTACGATGACTGCCGGTGCTTGCGTTGCCATTGAAGTGGGCAAGGATGACGGCCGGTGATTGCTTCACCATTTGGCATTTTGGAGGCGCTTCGTGCCTTGGGACTTGTACTCGGAGGTGTTGGCTCCTTCTTGTGCTTGTTTTGCCGTTGAGTGGGCAAGGATGATGGTCGGTCTTTGAGGATATGCGATCTTGTATGACTTCCCTTTGACTTGTTGGGGGAGGAGCTCGGGCTTACTTTGATGGCCGGTGCTTGCGTTGCCGTTGAAGTGGGCGAGGTTCGGGCTTACACTGACTGCCGGTGGTTGAATTGCCGTTGGAGTGGGCGAGGTCCGGGCTTACGTTGACGGCCGGTGCTTGAATTGCTGGGGATGCGTGACCTTGTAGGGGCCCTTTTTCTGTTGGGAAGATGACTTCGGACCTCTTTTGAGGGCCAGTGGTTGAGTTGTCGTTGAGCGTTTGGAGGCGTCTTGTGCCTTGATATTCGTGCTGGGAGGTGTTGGCTCCTTCTTGAATCGCCGTTGAGTGGGCGAGGACCGGTCTTATGTTGACGGTCGGGGATTGAATTGCCGTTGGAGTGGGCGAGGACCGGGCTTACGTTGACGGCCGGTGGTTGAGTTGCCGTTGAAGTGGGCGAGGTTCGGGCTTACACTGACTGCCGGTGGTTGAATTGCCGTTGAAGTGGGCGAGGACCGGTCTTACGCTGACGGCCGGTGGTTGAATTGCCGTTGGAGTGGGCGAGGTTCGGGCTTACGCTGACTGCCGGTGGTTGAATTGCCGTTGGAGTGGGCGAGGTTCGGGCTTACGCTGACTGCCGGTGGTTGAATTGAAGGGTTAGGGACCATTCTGCACTTGGATTTGCTGGAAAAGGCCTTAGGACAGCCAGGGGCAAAGATTATAAGGGCAGGAAAGTAATTTGGCCACCCCTTGCAAAGAGGTCCGTACGGACCAACCTGGCTGCAAAGAGGTCCGTACGGACCACCTTTGTTTTTTACAGTTCCCAGGTTTTGACCAGGTTTAAATGCTGAGCCCTTCCCCATTCCTTCTTCTTCCGTGCGTGAACCAGAGAGAGAGAAAGAGAGAAAATCCTCCATTGTTAACCAAAATCAACAAATTTTTGCTTGAATTGCTTGCCATGGCTGAAGGATCTCGAAGGAGTCATCGTCAACGCAGTCAAGAGGTGGTCGAGCAACGGATGGAGCTTCAAAGAAATTGGATCTCGTTCGTTCCATCTTCGAAGAACCCGGATGTCTTGTATCCGAATCCGGAGGTGCACAATCGTCGCTCTATGAACGTCGGGGAGGTAAGAAATCTGTTCCGTTTTGATTCCCTGCTCGAATTTTTGAATGCTAGAACTAGGTTTTAGTTTTTCGCATTTTTTGAAATTTTGTTATTTTTTATGCCTTTTGTGAAATTCTTGATGAATTGTTGAAAATGGACATGTAAAAATTGTGGGTATGTGTATTTTGTGCAGAAATGTGTAGATTAGCTTTTATTTGTGAAAATAAAGTGCCTCTCTAATGAAATGCATGCTTTGGTGTTTTGTACCGTATGCTATTTATGTATGTACATTATGAGAAAAATTATCGTGTAGTGATAATTTTTGTGAAAAAAATGTGACATGTGCCGTGTTTTGTGACGGGTTTTGTCTGAAAGTGTGTGCCGTGTAGGGACGGATTTTTTGAAAATGTGTTATGCAGTGTGTGCCGTGTTTTTGGGTGACGGACTTTGTGGGGAAAATATGTGCAATATGTGCCGTGTTTTTGTGACGGGTTATATGTGCCTTTGCCGTGTTGGAACGGACTTTTTTTGAAAATGTGTCGTGTAGGGCTTAATCCCCCCTCTTTTTTTTCTTTTGAGAAAAATGTGTACAGTGTGTGCCGTGTTTTTGTGACGGACTGCATGGGAAAAATTATATGTATAATGTATGTGAAAATTATGTGCGACATGTGCCGTGTTTTGTGACGGGATATATGTGAAAAATATGTGCAATGTGTGCCGTGTTTTGTGACGGGATATATGTGAAAAATATGTGCAATGTGTGCCGTGTTTTGTGACGGGTTATATGTGCCTTTTGTTTTATATTAAGTACTGTGATTGACGTACCTTTGCTGTGTTTACCTGCAGGATGCGGGGCTTATGGCCGGGAAGGCCAAGAGGATGAAGACTCGGGGATCGCTCGAGGTCATTTGTTGAGCTGTGGCGGCGGATGCCCGATATTTACGTGGACGGTAGGCCAAGTCCCGTGAGGCTGGTCTACGCTTCGGCACTGGGGGTGTTCGTCGAGAACACTGGCCGGAGTTTCGACACGAGGAAGAACAAGAGCGTCTTCCTTGGCCTTTCTGAGTACGGGTGGGATACCACTCACACCTTCCATCTGAGCTGGGGAGAGGTGACGGTGACGCCGACCGACTTTGCTGCGATTACCGGGCTTTCCTTCAAAGGAGGGCCGGTACGGTGGAGAGATATGATCTCCGATGTTGTGTTGACCGAGTTGCTGGGCTTTGAGCCTCGTCCTCGCGGGGGCACAGGCATGTTGTATAGTGACGTGGAGCCGAAGATTACGGCCGTATTGGGGCCTACATCCGGGGTACCGGCCGGGTGACGGCGGAGCGGCTGGCGCGCTCCTTTTGTGGTATGCACCGTCCAGAGACTTTGTTCTCGAACCACGCGACCGCGGCTCCCTTTGCTCTGTTGGAGAGCTTGATTGATCTGGATAGGGTCTGTGACATCGCTTGGGGCGCGGCAGGCTTGGCCGAGCTCTACTTCTCTTTGGACCGGTTTAGCCGGGGTGTGGCCGATTCGTTGGCTGTTTTGACTTTGCTTTGGAGGTATGAGTTTATTGCCGTTTTTGATTTAGCAACTTGTCTTTTCTCCGTTTTCTTTTACCTTGAGCCTTCTCTGTTTTTGTCACAGTGTGGTTTTATGAGGTTTTCCAGTGTTTCCCGTGGGATAGAGATCCCACATTCTTGCGTATCTGCTATCTTTGAGGCCGGGCTCGTACGGCGAGGAAGAGGAGGACCGGCGGGGAAGCTCACCATCGCCTACGGGGATGTGCGGGAGCGTCCGGAGAGGGGTAGCCCGGAGGGGTTCGTTTTGTTCCGTGGGCTCGGTATGAGGGGATGAGTTTGAGGGCTCCCGAGGTGACAGCGCAGCGGAAGATGCTTTGCGGGGCTTGACTCGCGATGTTATGTACACAGGGGAGCGGGTCTTACGGCAGCATGGCCCCGGTGTGCTTCCCGTGGCTCCGAGGACCCTCCCTTTGGGATGCTTGATTCCGGGACATGGACGTGCTCGATTTTGAGAGGTACCTTGGCGGTGTCGGGGGCCGAGGAGTTTCATTTTGTATGGAGAGGAGTACGGGGCCTTCGTGAGGAGGAAGGCCGAGGACGCCGCAGTGCTGGCGAGGAGAGAGAGGCGGCCCGCAGCTCCCCTGCAGGTTCCGATGCCGGGGCCGGATTTCACGTATGTCCGGGGGACGGATCGAGGAGGAGGGTGTATGCATGCCCGTTCTGGCAGCTCTGCTTGCATACACTGAGTGGATCCCGATAGATCGGTGAGTGTGCCTTGACTCTTTTCCATCTTGGCATCTTTTACGCATTTTTCTCTTTTTGTTGTTGAGTATAAGCGTATTCTTTGGCGTTTCCTTGGCTGCTTGTTGGTGCAGGTCCCGGGGAGAGCCTATGATATGCTGACTCGCCGTTATGTGGCGATGAGGTCGTTTGCGAAGAAGATGGCGTCGAAGATATCTTGCCGGTCTTCGCGACGCGTGCCGGCGTACGAGCCTATGCCTTCGAGGCATTCTGTAGACGTTCCTCCGCCTAGAGCCGAGCCGGAGCCGCAGCAGGAGGGACCTTCGAGGGGGCGGCATAGCATGGATGCCGGGACGTCTTCGGGAGCTGCAGGGCCTTCGAGGGAGCAGCCCTTTTATCAGTTCATGCCTCCGCATGGCGCACAGGGTGAGGGTTCCTCAGAGCCTTCTTTCTTCGATCCTTTCGTCGGATTTGATCCTTCGGATTACTTTTCGTGGGAGCCTCCGGCGGGTGCTCGGTATTCTGACGACGAGGATGTGACGGGCGAGTTCGCTGGGATGCCCGACTTTTCTTTGGAGGACCTCGGCGAGGATGATGATGCTGAGGAGTCTGATTAGTATTCATTTGCTTTCCCTCTTTTCATATCTTTTTCTCCCCCCTTTTTTTTTTGGTTAGCAACAGACATTTGATGTACCTGTAATAAAACACTCGTATTTGCACGGCAAACAACATTTTATTTTAAGATGTAATGTCATTTTTGTGATTCCCGGGATTTGTCCTAGAAATTGTTGCTATTATTATTATATTTTTGTGCATGCCACGTGAGCTGAGAGTGCGTTTGTGGGTAGTGTATGTTTGCCGGGAATGGCTTTGGCCAGTGTTTGGGCGATTTGGAGCAAGGTCTTGCGAGGACAGTGGTTGTTATGCTTGTTTCTTTGGGAAAAATGGGTTCTTTTTGCAAGGAGGTCCGTACGGACATACTTAGCATGCAAAGAGGTCCGTACGGACCAACCTTGCTTTTGGGAAGGAGATAAATGTTTTCCAGTGTCTGGTTCTTTCCCATTTCCACATTTGCAGCCATTTTCGAGCTTTCTTCCCCATTTTCTCTAGGAACCTCCATTTTGCCATGGATTCTTCGTACGTCCCTAGAATTTTGCCGAGGCTTTCGCAGAGGCAAGCACACTTCCTTGAGCGGTTGAAAACGTGGATGCGGCGCCGTATGAGGCATCGTAGACGGGCTTTCGAGGTAAGGTTTCGTCTTTGCTCGATTTGGTCTTTTAAGGAGTTGGTTCTGATTGGGATTTGTTGCGGGGCTGCCGCGAAGTTACAGGATGTTAGGAGGCATGTGTATTGTTTCTCCTACAATGAAATGGTGCCCACTTTTGAGGATTTTCGGGCTTTGATGGGGGACCGGAGGTGGAGGCCATCTCGCTTCCTTTGATTGGTGGTGTTCTTTGTGAGCGTGAAGCTTGCGAGCTTTCTTCGTACTTCGTTGGAAGAAGTGCGGGGCATGATCCTTGATTCGGGTCATATCGACATTTCGAGCTGCCGGAGCGGTTCATGGTTGATGATGAGTGACGTCTCTTGGGATGCCTTCGCCTTGTGCGTGATAGCGACGCTTTTCATGGTCGGCTCCCTCGGCATTTGTGATGGGGCTTTGCTAGATGTGGTAGGGCACGCGCAGAGTGGAGAGGATATTGTCCCGTTGGTCTTTGGGGAGACTCTTCATGGTATCGACCGTCGCGGCGGGGATCGTTTCATGAGAGGGAAGCCCCGCTTTGCTCACCTTGTGGCTGCGAGAGAGACTTCGAGCCATGCCCGAGGCTCCGACGTCGTTTAGTCCGTGGTCATTTGCTCGCGACCTCTTGTGTTGGATATGGATCGATCCGCACTGGGAGAGATGGATGGCACGGCTTGGTACGCATCGAATCCGTGGTGGGTTCCTTTGGAGGATTGAGACCGGAGGATCTTGCGGGAAGGGTCCTACGTTGTCGAGTTCCGAGTTTGTCTTGGTCCTCCTTCTATATTCCGTCGCTTGTTTCCGGCGGTTTGGGATGAAGCGAGAGCCTTTGTTGGGCTGGGATGACCTTGCTCTGCGGAGGTAGTTCCTCTTTGTATGGCGGCTTCGGGTGCCTTCTTGTATTTTCGAGGGTATGGAAGTATTCCGCTTTCCCTCTGTGGTACTCCTTAGACGTCGGGAGAGTGTCGTGTTGACGACTCGCACTCCGGCCCGGTATGAGCAACGTGTTGGGCGTCCCAAGTGGTCTTGGAGAGCAAAGCGTGTAGCGATTCTGGGACCCGGTTGCCGTAGTAGCTATTGCCTTAGAGTTCCGAAGCCTGGTCCGACCCTTTGGATGTGACGGGAGACACTTTGTTTGACTACGAGACTAGAGTTGACCGGCGACGGGGAGAGGTCCTCTTTACGGGACTCGCGGGGAGGAGATCCGAGCCGAAGCACGGGCGAATGAAGCCCTGAGAGCTACTGGATTGTTTGCCTCTACGGGGAGGCCCCCTGATCTCGGCCTGCGAGACGCAGAGTTGGTTCACGTGGAGCGAAAGAAGACTCGCCGGGGACGAGGGAAGAAAGGGAAGAATGGCGAGGGACAAGCGCGAGATGGCGCGGAATGACCTCCTAGGTATCCATTCATTGCATTGCAAACACATTATTAGTTAAATGTATTAAGTTGTCTTTTAGCATGTTGTGAACTTGAGAGTAGACCGTGCTTGAACTCATCAAGAAATGTTGTAACCGTTAGTGATTTGTGATTTACTTTTAAAGCTTTGTCGAGACGCAAGATCTCTTGTTTGCCTTTGTTTCTTTTGTGCACTTTGTCGGCGTCCGTCTTTGGACTTTTACATTGCATTTGCAAACTTGAAGCAGCCTGGGGCCATGACGGCAATCCCCTTTGCTTAGGCTTTGTGCTTGGCCGAGAGGTCGAATGATCTCCCGACAAGTCGTTTTGACGGTCTTTTCGTAGCTTCCTTGCCTCTTGTTGGCGTCGGGCTCTTGACCTCTTTTTTGCGGCTTACGCTTGAGCTTCTTTTATTTTTATTTTTTGTGAGCCCTTGCTCGAGCTCTTTTTTTTTTTTTTTGAAGCGCGTGAGGCGAAGACAAGCCCTGGCTTGGAAGCGGACATGAGTCGGTCGTTTGATGCTTGAGTGACCCTCGGATGTCCTTTGATGTTGCCGCCGTCGTTTGACTTGGTCAAGGTGATTGTTGGGGCGTGTTCTGGAAAAGTACGTAGCTTGATGGAGGTCTTGATTGATATTCAAACTTTTGACTTTTTGTGTATTTTTAGACCGGACCAATTAAGGTTGCCTACGTTCCCCGGACTAGAGGGCTCGGGTGCGTAGTTCGACACTACATGGAGTGCCAAGAGATGCACGGTTGTTCTTCTTTAGGCGAAGTATCTGCGAAGTTTGCTTCCGTTGGCTGGATTCATGAAGGGATTGCCGTCTAGGTCCTGCGCTTCATGGCGCCTCCGAGAAGATCTTTTGAACCACGAAAGGGCCGATCCATGTGGGTTCCCATTTTCCCAGTGGGTTGGTTCGAGTGGGAGGCTTTTCTTTGAGTACAAGGTCACCTTCCACGATGTCTCGGGATTTGACTTTCTTGTCGAAAGCTCTAGCCATCCCGCTTTGATAGGCTCGGACGTGTTCCATGGCCTTTAGTCGTCGCTCGTCTAGCGAGCCAATTCGTCGTGTCGGCTTCGGAGCCATTCAACTTCGTTGATGTCATTTTCCAGCGGCACTCGGAGTGAGGGAATTTCTAGCTCGATGGGAAGGAACCTGCTTCCATCCCGTATGTCGGGGCAAATGGGGTTTCTCCCGTGGGCATTCGGCGATGTGCGGTAGCCCCAAAGTGCAAGGTGCGGCTTCTCGGGCCAATCTCGTCCTCGGGTGGTCATTTTTCGGATGATCCGTTCGAGGGTTTTGTTTCTTTGCTTCCACGGCGCCGTTTGTTTGTGGCCGGTAGGGAGAAGATTTGTGGCGTGTGATCTTGAATTCAGCCCGGCGATGCAGCCGAATTCCCCTTCGAAGTGTGAGCCATTGTGCTGATATGACCTCATTTGGGATGCCGTATCGGCGAGATGATGTTTTCCTTGAGGAAATGCGCGACCTTCTTGGAGGTGAGTACCTTGTAGGACTTGGCTTCGACCCATTTGGTGAAGTAGTCGATGGCTACTAAGATGAACTCGTGACCAGATTCTTTGCTGGCGGAGCGATTTTCCCGATGACGTCAATTCCCAGTGGCAAATGGCCAAGGTGTAGTCATGCGGTAGAGATCGTGGAGGCGGTAGATGATTGAGGTTGGAGAACCGTTGGCACTTGTCGCGGCTTCGGACAAAGTGGATGCAATCTGCCTCCATGGAGATCCGATAGTAGCCCATCCCGAGAATGATTTGCATCGGGGCTCTAGCGTTCATGTGGGGACCGCAAGCCCCATTGTGGACTTCGTTCATGAACTTGTTTGCTTCTTCTTGGGCGATGCGGCGTAGGAGTGGCCCGTGGTAGCGTTTCTTGTATAGCATGTCCCCGAGGATGACGAAGTGAGAGGCGAGGCGTTTTAGGGCCATGACGCTCTTGGTTTTGACCCCTTCGTGTGTGGGTCTTCCTTGTTCATGAAGGTGGTTTCCCGTTCTTGAGGTATTGGAAGATCTGGTTATACCATGGCTCATTGACGGGCTTAGGTTACGGTTCGATCTCACAACAGTAGGCGGGAATTTCCTTTCGTCCGAGCTTTGAAGGGTTTGATTGCTTTTCCTTCGGGGATTTCCACAAGGGAAGCCAAGGTGGCTAAGGCATCTGCAAACTGTTTCGGTCTCTTGGCAAGTAATGGAAGGTGACTTCCTCGAATTGTGTGATGAGGTCCTCCATGCGAGGCATGGTATTTTTGCAAGCCGGGTCTATGGTTTTCCACTTGTTGGAGACTTGGTTGATGATCAAGGCCGAGTCCCCATAAACTTCGAGTTTGGACATTCCTCTCGAGTGCGGCTTGTAGTCCGGCGGCGCGAGCTTCATATTCGGCGGCATTGTTGGTTACCTCGAAATTGAGCTTTATAGCAATTGGGGTGTGCTCGTCCTTGGGATCTACCAAGAGCATACCGATGCCGTTTCCCTTTTTGTTGGTTTGCTCCGTCGAAGAACGGTTGCCATCGATTTTCGCCTTCGATTGCGAAGATTCCCTCGTCTGGAAATTGTGGTTCGGGGCCTCGAGCCTCGTCGGTTGGGAAATCGGCCGGTTGTTCGGCCATGGCCCGTCCCTTGATTGACTTTTGGTTTACGTACTTGATGTCAAATTCCGCTAGGAAGAAAGACCATTTGGCGAGCCTCATTGACGAGAGATGGTTTGTCGAAGAGGTACTTGGCCGGGTCCATTTTGGAAACCAAGTGTGCGTGTGCGGCTTGCATGTAGTGCCGTAGTTTCCCGACAACCCATACCGGAGGCTGCGCAGGTTTCTCGAGGGTTGAGTAATTGAGTTCGCTGCCTTGAAACTTTCGGCTGACGAAGTAGATGGCGTTTTCGACCCGTGACTCCTTCTTTTCTTGACAGAAGCATGGCTCCCAACTGCGGTGTCGGTCACGATTAGGTATAGCAACGGTGGCTTTTCCTCGTGGGAGGACGAGAGAATCGGAGGACTCACAAGGTATGCTTTTATTTTCTCAAAGGCATCTTGGCATTCGAGTTCCATTCGATGTCGGCGTTCTTCTTCATCGGTTTGAAGATTGGCTCGCACATAGAGGTCAATTGGTTGTGAAGCGGGCGATATATTGCGTGGCGGCCCATGAAGCTTTCACCTCATGTCCGAGTTTGCGGTGGTCTCATTTCAATGATAGCCTTGATCTTTTGAGGATCAACCTCGATGCCTCTCTCGGTGACCATGTATCCCAAAAAACCTTGCCTCGGCTAACCCCAAATGTGCATTTGGCGGGGTTAAGCCTCATTGAGTGTTTTCGGAGGCGATTGAAGAATTTTCTCGAGTGCATGAGGTGTTGTCCATCTGATCCCTTTGAGTGAACGATCATGTCATCAACGTACACTTCGATCTCTTTGTGGATCATATCGTGGAAGAGGGCGGTTCTTTGCCGTTGGTAGGTAGCCCCAGCGTTCTTTAGTCCGAACGGCATTGCTGTGTAGCGATAGGTTCCCAGGGGTTGTGAAAGCTGTCTTTTCTTGGTCTTCTTCGGCCATCTTGATTTGATTGTTGCCGGCAAAACCGTCCACGAAGGACTTGACTTGAAATTGGTCAGTAGTGTCTACCAACATGTCGATGTTGGGTAGTGGAAAATCGTCCTTGGGACTTGCTTTGTTGAGATCTCAGAAGTCCACGCAACAGCGTACTTTTCCATTGGCCTTGGTGACCGTGACGATATTGAAGAGCCATGTGGGGTACTCGATCACCTTGATGAAGCCGACACGGAGCATTTTTTCGATCTCCTCTTTGACTTGTAAAGACCACTCTGGCTTGATTCGGCGTAGCTTTTGCTTGATGGGCTTAGCCTCGGGATTCAAAGGGATTCGGTGCTCTACAATGTTAGGATCTAATCCGGGCATGTCTCGGTAAGACCAAGCGAACACGTCCACGAACTCTTTGAGCGGTGCGATCAATGCGTCTTGCTGCATGCCGGTGAAGAAACTTCCGATTTGCGTCTCTTTTGGCTCTTGGCGGTTCCCAAATTCACTTTGGTTAAAACCTCCTCGGCGGCTTGGGCCCGGTTTTTCTCTCGTTTGACAACATGCTTAAAGATGTGCTTAATGTATTGTTCGTTTAATGTGTCTTCTTTATCAAGTGAATCGTTATTAACTTGTTTGTGTGTTAGTTAATTTATCGGTTGTTAAAGATGCAATGAGAGGATACTCGGAAAGATCGAAGCATTCATTAAGAGCATACGGGAATACATTATTGGCAATGAGTTCGTAATCTTACGGCGTGAGGCCATCGGATGACTCGATAGACTCAAATTCAAAGCTAATGGACTCGGGATGAGTTTTGACACTAGACTCTAGGACTCGAGGGGTCGAGACCAAGTTGTTCGATCATGTCCTTTTTCTTTGGCGGTGGGTCGGAGAAGGTGGCCCGGTTATTGAGTGGCAATGAGCTTGATAGGAGATGGGGCTTGAAAGGCTTTATGTCACCGTTCCCGATCATTGCTATCACAGAGTTATCGAAACAAAATCGATTAGATCGGCATCTCGATTTCTTCTTTGAAGAGCGAGGTGGAGCGGTGGCTCGTCCCAAGCATCATCTGCGGAGTCTTTTGCTTTTGTCTTGGGCATTACTAGCTCGAATGCGGACTCGTCCCGCTTGTTGAGGGCATGAGTGTTGACGAGAGAGTTTTCGAGTTCTTACGCCAAAGAGGGGTTTTCCGAACCAAAATTCATTGTGAATAGTGGTGGTTGTGGATCCGGCGGGGCGGTGTGTCGAGGAATGCTCTTCGGACGGGATTTGGCTTGAGGCCTCGAATCTTGCCGGGTTACTGCTGGAGCTTGTCCATGGTTGTCGGCCGGCTTTGTTTGGCGGCGATCGGCTCTGTTCCCTTTTACGGATCTTCTTCCAAGTTACCGGCCTTCTTTGTGAAGTACTTTGTCATGTCGAAGCTGTAAGGATGAAGATCGGAGATGGCGTGCAAGCCTCTTTTGTTATACGTGGAGCGTTTTCGTGCGGCTCGCTTGTCCTCCGCAATGTGTTCGGGAGTAGGATAGTATCCCGGGCCGTGCGAGGTATTGTTCTTTGATATTGATGATCTGTTGAGTGCCACGATGGCGTTTTCCCAAACCAAGCCCGGGATGTAGTTCATGTGCTTCATCATTTTCATCGGGAGGGATCTTGTCCCAAATCAAAGGCAAGTCTATGTGGCACACTTGGGCCTTTGGGCTTTCGATAGTGAACCCTGTTAGCATCATGCCATCATCGTCGGGTTTGATCTCTAAGACCGGGACGCCGTTTGTGTCGGTCCTTTCGTTGACTACGCTATCACCGTAGATGATGGTAAGATCTGTTCCTTGGACTAACTTTACGCACCGATGGAGAGTGGATGCCACCCCATTGATCCGTGTAGCCAAGGGCGTCCCAAAATGGCGGTGAATGTGATCGGGATGTCGATGACTTGGAAATCCGTCGGGACCATTTGTTTTCCAAACCACGGTTCAAGGAGGCTATTCCCAAGGCGGGCGGGATGTTGAGTCGTATGCCTTGATTGCACGAGTCGAGGGCTTTAGATCGGTTGCTTTGATCCCTAGCAAATCCATCATTTTGGCTGGAAGGACGTTCATGGATGATCCCCATCTACCAAGACCCGTGGGAGACGACGCTCGTCCGGTTGAGCTGTTATGTAGAGAGGCTCGTTATGGTCGGCCCCAAATTTTGGAAGGTCGAGCTCTGTGAAGTGATGATATTGCTTTGTAATTGACGTTGCCAATCATCCGAACCGCTTCATCGGGTGTCACCGTGATGGGAACCATAGTGCAGGCCGGAGCTTTCCTCCAACTTGAGCTTGTGCGGGTAAGATGAAGTGAGTAAGGACCGAGCGAGATGTTAGCCTGAGTGCGCTTGAGCCGTGTTAAGACAGGATCTTGACCTTTGGGTCCAAGGTTTCGGCTTCTTTGGCGTAGGGCCCCTTTTCAATTCGTGGCTCGGGTATGGCTGGCCTTTTATCTGTCCGTGGAGGATTCACCGGGATTTGGCCGGAACGTGTCGGAACATTCACCTCTGGACTTATGGTTTTGCTTGTCTCTCCTATTTACGTAGTGGGAGGAGCACGATTAGCGTAAGGCCGGCTGCGCATTTCAATTCGTTCACTGTCATAGCCTTTGCTTGAAGCATCAATAGTGGCTTTGAGATCTTCCCAAGACGGGGTTGGATTATCTTGACCTTCGGGCCTTCGGTGGCGGTGCGAAGCTTCGTCCCAGTGATCATGGAGCAAACATTGCCATGGCCTTGTGCGAGAACTAAGATTTCTTTGGAGTAGATGACATAGTAGTCAAACTTTCCTGAGGGTTCTCCAAGGGTTCCGACTGTGGATCACCGGATTCGTACCTCTTTTTCAGTTTTTGTTGAGAAGATAGCTTCTTCTTTCGTCGAGGACGGCCCTCGTTCATTGCATCCACGGAATTCCATTTCCGGACAAGCACTGCTGTCGCAGACGTCCCACCGAATGTGTTCGTTGTTCGGCGGTGAGTACCGGGACCTCAAGAGGCTGAATGGGCAAGCTTTCCGAGGGTCTTGTGGCCTTACGTCATAACCTGCATGGCTCGTATGAGGGTAACGAGGTTGACTTACGGGAAACAATGAGAGACGTTAGAGGCCGTAGGAGCGATCATGACTTGGGAAGCCCCGGGTAGTTGGGTGGCTAATGTTCCGAAGTGGTGCATGGCACCTTCGATCCGAGCTTGTTGCTCACCTTGACGTTTCTCAATAGCCATGAGGACTGCCAAACTTCTTCCAATGTTGGGAAATTTCTTGGGGGTAAGGTCCCGTTCTCATCGTTGTTATCCACCGACTTGGCCATGGGGAATTGACGGTGTCTGGTGACAGGGGAAGGAGGTAGGACCTTGCTTTGTTTTGACCGGGAGACGGGTTCCGGGTACTCTCGACCACTCTGTTAGGCTGGAGGGTGACGGGCAAGGTTTAGACACGGGAATGGCCTAACGGGATAAAGGGGAAAGCTTACGTGGCATGCGGTTTCCGTTTCTTTTATTTTACGATTTTTTTTTGTTGTTTTAATTTACTTAAAACAGTGTTTTCTCGAGAATCCTAGGTAGGTTGGAAAAGATTGCTCTTCTTTTCGCAACTATGCTAGATCACTGGGTCGATGGGAGACCATACGTGCGGCTATAAGCCCCTCGTTTTGCACACTGTATTTCGACATCCCGGGGTGGGACGGCCCGGGCGAGGTCCTATAGGGCAAGCGGTTTCCACCGGCCTAAAGAAAAATCGAACCTAAGGACCGAGCTTGTCATGTTCGTTTTGATGCGTTAGCCATGTGAATAGTGAACCGAGCCGGCCACTGAGTCAAGATCAAGTCAAGAGTTCGGCATGACCTCTCTTTACCTTGCTTGCGCAAGGGATGCAGTGACGTTAGGCGTTAGGTGGGTCATATTGTCATGGGCGACGTATCAAAGGCGTGATGACATGGTGTCATGTGAGCATGGATGTATATCCGGGACGGAACATCGTGCAGGTGTAGCTTCGGAAATCAAGATCGGAGTCAAGATTTTAGCATGACCTTTCATCGCTTTGCTTGCGCGAGGGATCTTGAGTTCCGAGCCTTGACTCGAAAATGGCCGGCATGGTATATGTATCCAGTGTATGACACGGGCTGGTAAAAACCAACCGAGTCCGGACAGAGTGTGACTCAAGACTCAAACGTGCGGGGTTGACGCTTGGCTAGGATGGGATGTTTGGAATGATCCGTGCGCGTCCAAGAGGCCTAGGAAGACCAAACGGACTGCAAGCGAGACCACTCCGGGTTGAGGGTTGTAGTGTGCGGTGTATCCGAGGCATCGGTGCGCGTAGCGTGCGGTGTAACCGAGGCGACGGTGTGAGTAGTGTGCGGTGTAACCGAGGCGACGGTGCGCGTAGTGTGCGGTCTCTAAAATTCTTTTACGAGTAAAACAGAAGTTTTTGAAGAATTTTAAATGTATGCACATATGTATATTGATGCATTTTTTTTGTATTTTTATTTTTTTTGTAAAATAAAAAGTAAAGCACGTGCACACACACACAACAGTTAAAGAAAGGGGTAAAATGAAAGTTTGACCCTCATCATCGTTTTAAAAATCTTTTGTTTTGTTTAAAAGTTTTTAAAACAAAAATTCCCCAGCGGAGTCGCCAACTGAAATTACCCGGATCCGAGAGGCTCGCGCCCCGGCATCTGGCATCTTTCGCGTTGGAGCGGTTTCGTCTCGCCGTTTTGTTTTCGCATTTGTAGAGTCGCCACGCCGTTTTTATTAAGCCCAAAACATTGAAAAAGGGCATCAGTTTAAAGATAATTTTAAACTGTTTTTGTGTGATGAGATTTTGAGTTCGGAGGTCAGATGACTCCTCGGGAAGAGAATATTAGAATATTAGAGCTCACCAGTCGCCTCATAAACGAGTCTTTCGGATACCCCTAATATCCTTTAAATGTTGTGTGTGTGTGTGTGTGCTTTTAAAAATGCATCTTTGTATCGGATGTCTACATTGTATGCTATGTATGGAAATGTATTGAAATAGTGTAGGAAGGAAGCCTTACCAATGTTGGTTCGCGTCTGTCTTCCGCTGGGGAATAGTGTTTGAGGTCGGAGTAGCGTTCCGGTATGGATCTGGATTGCTTCGGGAGGGGCCGGTTGTCTGCGGACAGAGTTTCGGCGTGAGTTGATGTTGCAGGCTGCGTTCGGGCAGAGGTTCGGCGTGCGTGGGGATCGTCGGGATCACTCGGGCAGAGGTTCGGCGTGCGTTGTGGTGGCGGGAGTCACTCGGGCGAGTTTCGGCATGGTTTGGGATCGCCGGTTTGACTCGGAAAGAGCCGGGACACCGTGGAAAGACCGAGCAAGGCCTCGGAGTACCACGAGGGCCTCGAGTACCTCGAGAGTGCCCCGGGGCAGCGCGGGAGCATCGCGGGAGCGCTCGGGGAGGCTTCGGAGCACCACGAGGGGCTCGGAAGGCCTCGGAAGGATCCGAAAGGGCCGGGAATGCCTCGGAAGGACTTAGAGGGGAAGCCGAAGGCCTAGGGAGGAAGAGAGAAGTGGGAGGTGTGTCAAAATGAGGAGGGGGAGCCCTCTATTTATAGTGCCGTATTTGGTGCAAAGAGGTCCGTACGGACCTCCACAGTAATCCCGGTTTTTGGTTTTCCTCGATTTGAGGGAATATGTGATGATGGAGGAATATTTGCAATTATGATGTTCCCTGTGCAATAAGGTCCGTACGGACCAAGTTGACATGCAAAGAGGTCCGTACGGACCAACTCTGCAGGGAGGTAATCATTTTCCCCGGGATTTGAGGGAATATTGTGGACTTTAAGAAGATTCGGTAATTATTAAAGCAAAGAGGTCCGTACGGACCATTATTGCTTTTCCAATTTCCTGAAAATTCCCAAAAGGTCCTTTTGTCCCTTTTTATCCCAGAAAGGCTCCTCCCTTGATTTGGCTGGGGGTTTAGAGAGGGTTTTGAGTGAGAGGGGTCGTCGAGACTGCGTTGATGAGTCTGCGGTGCTTCCTGTGCGTTTGAAAGGGTGTGATCCAGATTGGGGTACTTACATCTCCGCAAGATCAAATGTTGTCTCTATGTGCTCAAGGTCCTTCTGAAGAGCCTCAGACATAGTGGCAAGCATAAGTCATGCAACATCTGTAGAATCATCATTATGTTTCTTATGTGCATCCCTATTTGTCCTAGAAGCATTTGCAGCAGGTTGAGGTAGAACAGGTTCATTGAGAACGTACAGTTTCTTCTCTTGCTTTAGAATAATTCTAAGGCTTCTGATCCAATCAGAATAGTTTGTACTATTTTCCTCAAGCTTGTCCTTCTCAAGGACTGATCGCAGTGACAGGGGTTGATTATTGTGATTAGCCATTCTACAATAAAATATGCAAACAATATAAACATAAATCAACATCAACACATTTATCACCTAAGAGCAAATAACGTATTTCATAAATACTCCAACTGAATTATACACCTTCAAATACAAACATGTATCATATAATCATAGTAGGCTAAGATCCATATTTCACTTGATTTTGGTTTAACTGAGTCAATGCCTGAAATCAAGCTATTTAGGTAGAAACATCAATCATATCACTATATGACTCTTAGATCTTTTATGAGATTTTCTTAGACATCATATGTCAAAAACATGTTTTAAATCTCATCTATGCCTTGGATAAAATCTCATTTGAAAGCACCAATTAAGTCAAAACCTTTTTCAAACGCATGGGACATGGAACGATGCACCTAACTGAGTCAAAACTACATCAACCATTATCTCATCTTGATCACAAATTAAGATATAAGATGCACCCAACTGAGTCGAAACTACATCAAATACCCTAAAATATAACAAGTGTTCGAATCAAGGAATGTCATAAGACTTAAATATTTAGAAGGTTTTCATATTGTAACAAACATCGCATGGTTGTAACATAGATCTCATATGAACATAATCATGAACATAGGGCTTCACAAAATTTCATACAAACAATTTGATTTTAATTTTGAGAAATTACAAATCCAAATAATCATATTAATAGATCAATAACCCGTGTGATAAACTAATCAAATTAATTCATCATTAATCATGAACATGGTATATCATATATACTTGTTTTTCATAAAAACAAAACACATAAATCTAGATCTATTTCATATAACACGGTAGCAAATAATCAAATTAAATCTATCATGCAATTTCAATCCTAATCATGGCAAGACAGGGCTCTGAAACCACTGTTGAGTTTCGGGGTTACAAACGCAGTGGAAGATTTAACAAAGAGCATCAAAACCCTAGCCCTTAGATCCGTCTAGCGTGAAGAGATTAGAAAACCACGAAATAGAATTACATACCTCGAATGCGATTTGGTTTGTCAAAATAGATCTCAAAATTCAAGCCTTGAACTTTGATGTCGAATCTTCTATTTTCCTTTTTCAACCTTGGTGATGAAATCAACAATGGAGATCTTAAAGCATTAGAAGATAAAGTAACCTCCCTCTAATGGTGATCCACACGCAAATGAACCAAGAACTCTTCTTGTTGGATTGCTAGATGATCCTCTTGATTTTTGAATCAATATTCAATAATCGGAGCCAAAACTATGGAATTATTTGGGTGCCTTTTTATTCAAAATCAAAACCAAAATCTAGAGTTTCTTAAACCTAGAATAATGATGTGAGAGAGAGGTTTTATGGCTGCACAAGATTATATTTATATCCCATATAAATTCTCTAACCTTTAGGGTAGAATCCTTGTTTAACAATAAAACCAATCCGGCCTTGGAACCGCAGTACGGACACTTTTTTGCATTGGGCATGACTCGTGCCTGAGGGCACGAGTCGTGCTTATGGAAAAACACTTGTGATACGAGTCGTGCTACAAAAATAAGTCGTGCGGGTTCCGGGAATGACTCGTGCCCAAGAGCATGAGTCGTGCTCAACGCCGGGAAAGGTATGTCACTCGGTATACTAAGCCAGGATACGAATTTTCAATAAGGCTAAGTATGTCGCACGGTATATCAAGCCAAAATTCCAAGTTTCAGCCAGAATCAAATTCATTCTTTGTGTGTGACCCAAAAGAAATTATATTATGTTGGTAGTGAGTCAAAACATGACCTCACAAGACATAAGTGGTTTCTAGCAAACCATTATATCCACCCAATTAATATAACACAAAGCTTGATTCCTCGATAGATCAAATGTCACAATCCCTTTGTCCACGATGTCCAATTGAACATGAGGCATGGTCTAAGTCAACTCATTCCGTTCAATGCTTTCTCGATTTCGAATATGTTGATAATCCAAATGCATTTGATCTCTATCAATTCACTTGAGTGTGGCCACACATTTCATCAACATCATTCATCGAGGGGCCCAAGCAAACATCTCTCTTTATAACAGGGACAAATCCCATCTTGACTTATCATTCTTCCTTACATGAATCCGATCATGTTAACATAGCCCTTATTGCTATCCGATTAAAGATAGTGTTAGACTATATTAAACGCAACGTTCATCATGTGGAAGACGATGATAATCTTAGGTACAAAGGATTCCAATGACACGACTATCATGAGATTTAATCATGACAACAGACCATGTCATAAATCTCATAAGTAGGTCATGTCCAATACTTGTTCTCTAGCAAGTATCCATAAGTGTAATGTGTATCTCCATGCATATAATCATCTCCATGATTATCCATTACCCACTTATACTAGTTATTCATAACAACTAGGGACGCAATTCATTATAATAAACATGCAAACATATAATGAACTAAATAAACATGTACTCTATAATAAATGATAAAGATGATACATAACGGTTCAAGTTAAATATAACTATAGCCTAGGGCATTACACCAACAAAAGCAATCTTTATGGGGTATTTCACAAATAGTAGAGCTTATAGGGTTTTCAATCTGAAAAGTAAAACTATTATGGAATCAATAAATGTTGTTTTTTATGACTATTCTGATCTAAACATCAAAACTGTTGAGGATGACCATTCAGGTTGTCTTGATGAACAAAGGAAGGCAGATGATGAATCTGAAGGTGGTCAGAGACTGATAAACAAACAGAAAAACAGAAGGTGCAATCTGCTGAAAACACCAATGTCCAGTCTGATGATCGTGGTGATGATCAATTAACTACTGAGAAAGAAAAAACTACTGCTCAAGAACCATCTTCAGATTCTAGTAGCAGTGAGACTGATGAGCTGGAGACTACTGATCTGATGGACAGATCAACTGACGTACCTTAAAAAATTCAATGGAATCATCCATCTTCCCAAATGGTTGGCAACATTTAGGAAGGAATAAAAACAAGAGGGGAGAAGGGTGAACTATCGTGATCTTGCCGGTTTGGTGTGCATGAAATTCGTATACCATCAAGTAAATTCTTGTTGTTATGTTGCCAACTATGAACCAAAAAATGTTGTAGAAGCTTTAAAAGATGAAAATTGGATAATTGCGATGCAAGAGGAATTAATGCAATTTGAAAAGAATGATGTTTGGTTCTTGGTTCCAATGCCCACTTATGGAAACGTGATTGGGACAAAATGGATATTTAAGAACAAATCAGATGAACATGAAAATATAACTCGAAATAAAGCACGTCTAGTGGCTCAGGGCTACACTCAATTGGAAGGGGTTGACTTTGAGGAGACATTTGCCCCCGTAGCCCGGATTGAGTCCATTAGATTGCTATTAGAAATTGCTTGCTATTTGAAAATCACTCTACATAAATTGGATGTCAAGAGTACGTTCCTAAATGGAGTTCTTAATGAGAAAGTTTTTGTAGAAAAACCTAAGGGGATTCAAGATCCTCACAAACCCAACCATGTTTACAAGTTGAAAAAGGCGTTGTATGGTCTCAAACAAGCCACAGGTGCTTGGTATGGGAGGATAACTGAACACCTTATTCAACTTGGATTCAAAAGAGGATAAGTAGATAAAACTTTGTTTATCTTGAGAAATAAAAAGGATATTCTTATTGCTCAAATTTATGTGGATGGCATAGTCTTTGGTTCTACTTCTAAAGATATGCTAAATATGTTCATTAATAGTATGACATCCTCATTTGAAATGAGCATGGTTGGAGAGTTGAAATTCTTTCTTGGATTGCTAATCAATCAATCAAAACAAGGAATTTCCATCATTCAAAGCAAGTATACTAAAAATCTTGTGAAAAATTTTCTCTTGAACATGCTTCGCATATGTAGACCCCTATGGGATCTTCATAGAAATTATGTAGAGATGAGAATGGTGAAAGTGTTGATCACACCTTATTCAGAAGTATGATAGGAAGCTTGTTGTACCTTACTGCAAGCCGTCCTGACAACATGTTTAGTGTTTGTCTCTGTGCTCGATATCAAGTTAATCCCAAAGTATCTCACTTAACTGCTATCAAACGTATCATAAGATATGTAGGGGGTACCAACCATTTGGGATTAAGCTACTGAAATTACCCCCGATCCGAAATGGCCCGGGCGCATCGGATTGTTTGAAATCACGAAAAACAGGAACGTATAAATTTTTAAGAAAAAAGAGAGTCACCACGCCATTTTTATTATACGTTAAAACTTTGAAAAAGGCTGAAAATAGATTGTTAGGTTCGGAGGTCACGTTACGCCTCGGGAAGAGAATATTTGTGCTCATCTGAAACGCCTTGTGTTTACGAGTCTTTCTACCTTTCTCAAAAACTGTGCGTGTGTGTGAAAATTAGTTAAAAATAAGTTTGGATGGAGGATTTAAAATGATAGATATTTTGATGGGTGAAATAATGACATAATATATATATAGATATATATATATATATGTCAAGATCTTCCGTTATTCGATCCGAGATTACTTATCTCTAAAGAGTAAAGTGTAGAGAAATTTTAGGAATCATTTCTTGATATGAATCGGGCATTATAACAGCACCCTTTTAATTAAATGACAATAATATAGACGTTAAGTAAATGACAATCAATAAGTCAAGATCTTGACTTGGACGGTTTAAAATAAGTGGCATAATTTAGATGACAATCAACAAATCAATTCCTTGACTTGGACAATTAAAGTAAATGACATAATTTAAATGACAATCAACAAATCAATTCCTTGACTTGGACAATTAAAGTAAATGACATAAATGAAGACATTTAAGTAAATAATAATGATAAAATGAATATCAACAAGTCAAGATCTTCCCACTTTTAACTCTAAATTACTTATCTCTAAAGATAAAAATAATAGAGAAGGGATCATTTCTTGACTCGGACCGGGTATTATAGCATTACATTTTAAGGAAATGACATAAATAAAATGACAAGTAAGTAAAAGATGGAAATTTAGGGTTAGGAGGAGAGTTTACCAATATTTGATTTTGGCTCTATCTTCTTAGGGTTTGTAGGTCGGATATGAGAGTGTTTGGATTAGGGTTTTATTTGGGAAAAAAAAGAGATTTTCACGCAAATCGAGGAAATTTCTCTCTCTGGAACTTCTGGACTGAAGGCTATAAAAGGGGGTAAATTTTCTGGGGTGGATTTTCTTGGGGTGAAAATGGAAATGAGGTCGCTATTTATAAGTACAGTTAAACATGCAAAACAATGGCCGGCTTTGTTCTTCAACATGAGGGCATTTTAATCATTTTACATTCTGATGTGATTTTTGACCATTGATTTGACCATTTGACCACTTTTGAGGCAAGCTTATCCAAAAATTTGGTATTATTTCGTCTTTCATCGGGATTTTGACAGTTTTGTTACTTAACTGCCCGAATAAATGTCGAAACAATCTCGAAAATCGTGTATTTTTGAAAAGTAATATTTTTAACGTGTTCGAACGTATTTTTAATACACTTTAATTTTAAATGATCCGGACAGTCCAGGAAAATCTCGTTAATTTGGAAAGTGTGAATTAATGTATTTTTAATATACTTTTACAAACGGGATTTGGATACTTTAGGTAGCCCCTCGGCGACGTTACTTACGGAGGAAGTGGGGTCGTCGAAATAGATAAGGATCCCAATCTGGGAAGATGCCTTACGAAGTGACCTGAATGGTCAAATGACTGGACCCTAGAGAAAGGATTCCTACGTATCCACAGTGGGAATCAAGTCGATCTTAGTTCTCGTTCGTTAAGTATAAGAGACTTAACTGACTGACTTTAGGTCATGAGATCTTACGTTGGAGATCTAACGAAATGACAGGAATGGTTGTGTCAAACGGATGTTATGACAATACGATCTAAATTCGAAGAAGAGATTGAAGTTCTAACGACACAGTTAGAAACGGAATTTAAACTCGGGAGAGAATGGTATGTTGCTAGGGAAAAGCGTCTAAAGTTCTAACAAAAATGGTTGGAAACGGAGAAAAACGTTTAACGTTCTAACGAAAGTGGTTAGAAACGGAGAAAAAAGTTTAACGTTCTAACGAAAGCGGTTAGAAATGGAGAAAAATGTTTAACGCTCTAACTAAAGTTGTTAGAAACGGAAGAGATGATTGAACTCTTGTTTAAAGGGGCGGGCTTACGATGATGGCCGAAATTTAACATTGGGAGAGGCGAGAAATAATTTAACATCGAGAGAGGATGGCGAACGATAATTACGAAATTTAACATAAATTTTAACCTCAGGAGATGGTTTTTAAGAAATTATTCGGAAAAATTTAATCTCATGAGAGGGGTGACGAATTATAAGAGCATTTGAGCAAAAAAGCATCAAATTGGGAAAATAGTGGGCTGGATGGTCAATTTGGCCAAAAATGGCCCAACTGGTAAATCAGGCCGACCGGCCTCTTCTTCAACATGGCCTGGTTTAAATCAGGCGAAGAACAGAAACAGAAAACATAAAGTTTTCTATTTTTTCAGTCGAGAGAGAAGAGAAAAAGGAGAGAAAAAACTTCAGATTTTTCTAAATTCTTGCCAAATCTTGAGATATTAATGCCATGGAAGGAAGATTAGTATGAAGGAGCCGCCATAGGAGGACCGATAATGAGAGGAAGAAGCTTAAAAGGATGGTGCGAGCGACTAAGCTTTCTTTGGATCCATCCGAGTTCTACAAGGCATGGGATAATCACAAATCTAAGGAGGGAATTGCGAGGAGGGCAAGTATTCTTTAATTTTTTGATCAATTTTGGAGTATATTCAATTTTTCCTTGTCTCAAATTTTTCAAATGTGGTAAAATAAAGAAATATGGGGGAGATGATGCTTGGTTGTTATTTGGGCATTTTATTTCCCTTTGAAATATGCCATCTTTTGTGATCAATCTTGTTGGAAAAAACTCCGAATGGGACGAATTTTTTTTGGAATGATGTGGAAAAAACTTCGAATTGGGATGGAAATTTTTTGGAATGATGTGGAAAAAACTCCGAATTGGGACGGAACTTTTTTTTTAGAATATGAATTATATTTCTTTGTGATGATATATTTATGTGCTTTCATTTTATGACATATATATCTTGCATACATTATTTGTGTATTAACATACCTTCGCTATGTCTTACCTGCAGGGGCAAGGTCCAATAGACTTATTCACTACAAAGAGTAGGGGGAATGCTGAAGCAGTGAGCGAGTTGTGGGGTATGCTCCCAGATGTGGCTCGGGGTGAGGGTGAAGTCCTTGACAGATAGTGGTAGATTCCGGTCTGGGGGCTTCATCAGTGCGATGGCTGTAGTGGCTTCGACACAGAGGATCAAAATCATTCACGTGTCCTGAGTGAGTGCTGGTGGGATACTACCCACACTTTCCATTTCAGGTGGGGGGAGGCTACGATTACTCCTACGGACTTTGCTGCTATTACCGGGTTGTCCTTCCGGGGCAATCCTATAGAGTGGTTTGAGGAGTTTACCACGGAGCAGCTCACGGGTTTGTTGGGTTTTGACATT
>JAFEMH010004613.1:0-200558 GCA_022495995.1 Adenophora triphylla var. japonica
TTCTTTTTTTTTTCTTTTTTTTTTTTTTATTATTTTTTTTATGTGCAACCCCTCGTTTTTTGCCTAGACCGCCCTTTTTGGGGTTTTCACTTTAACTGGGCATTACTCTTTTGCACTTTTTTTTTTTTTTCTTTTTTTTTTTTTTTTTTTTTTTTTTTTTTTTTTATTAGACATATAGTATCTTCGAGTTTATCACCGTTGACCGGGTGGACAAAGGGATTGCCATCCAAGTCTCGCAAGCTTCATTGCTCCTCCCGACGTATTTTCTTCGCACCACATAAGGGCCGATCCAAACGGGTTCCCATTTTCCTGTGGGGTTGTCTCGTAGGGGGCTTTACTTTCAAAGACTAAGTCGCCCTCTTTGATGTCTCGGCCTCGACTTTTTATCAAACGCTCGGCCATTCGCCTGTAGGCTCGGCGTGTTCCATGGCTTTTAGCCTTCTCTCATCGAGCAAGGTGGCTAACTCATCATGCCGCCGCGCAACCATTCCACTTCATTGACACCGTTTTCCAGAGGACCCTTAATGACGGATTTCCAACTCCACCGGTAACACCGCTTCCATCCCGTAGTTAGGCAAAGGAGTTTCTCCCGTGGCCGTTCCGACAGACGCTTCAGTAGCCCCGCAGTGCTAGGTGCACTTTTCGGGCCAATCACGACCACGGTGGCCATCTTCCTGGATGATCCGCTCGAGTGTCTTATTAGCAGCTTCCACGGCTCCATTGGTTTGAGGTCCGTACGGGACGACTTGTGGCGAGTAACTCGAATTCTCGACCAAAGCTAGCCTATCGCAGCTCTCCTTCAAGTGTGACCCATTATCGAAATGATCTCGCTGGGCACCCCATATCTCGCACATTATGTTTTCTTTGATGAATCTGGGCCACTTTTCTCGGGAAGTGAGGACCTTGAGACTTGGCCTCTACCCACTTGGTGAAGTAGTCGATGGCTACCAACACGAACTCGTGCCCATTGCTTCCCGCCGCCGGCTATTTTCCCTATCACGTCAATGCCCCAAGTTGCAAAACGGCCAAGGTGAGTCGTCATGCAAGAAGATGTGTCATGAGGTGGGAGATGGTTGAGGTTGGCAAACCGCCGGCATTTGTCGCAGTTCTGACGTGCCGGACGCACCGTTTCCATGGAGATCCAAGAGTAACCCATTCCGAGGATCACTTGCATCGTGGCTCGGCATTCATGTGAGGACCGCAAGGACCATCATGTGGACTTCTTGGCCATCAACTCTCTCGGCTCTTTCTTGAGTGACACATAAGAGGAGTGGTCCTGATACCGCTTCTTGTATAGGTTGCCTCCTAGATGACATCGGGAGGCCAACCTTTCGTGGCTTGCAAGCTTTCGCTCGACTCCTTCTTTGGTCTACCTTCTTCGTCTCCTCAAAGCCGACTCCGTCTTGAGAATTGGTAACTGATTGCGCAAGGTTCCTTTATAGGCTCAGGGTCCCAGTGTCCACTTCACAAGGCCGGGGCTTCTCTTCTACCCACTCGAAGGGCTTTATGGCTTTTCCTGGGATCTCTACCAATGAGGCTAGAGTAGCTAGGCATCTCGCGAATCTGTTCTTTTCCCTCGGCAAATAGTGGAAAGTCACTTCTCCGAACCGTCCACCAACTCCTCCATACGGGCATGATACCGCCGCAGACAGGTCTACGCCTTCCACTTGTTGAGACTCGTCGATGATCGTGGCCGAGTCTCCGTAAACTTCGAGCTCCTTGACATTTCTTTCTAAGGCAGCCTCCAAACCAAAGAATGCAGCTGTACTCGCGACATTGTTCGTGCGCAGTGAAAGTTCAACTTAGGCTGGGCTATGGGGTATGCTCATCTTTTGGATCGACCAACAGCATTCCCACACCATTTCCTCTTTGCTTAGCGGTCTGGCCAAAGAATAACCGCCATCTATTTTCAGGCTCAACTGCAAAGATCCCTTCATCTCGGGAAATTCTGGTCTGTGCCCTCTGCCTTCATTATCGGGGAAATTCGCCAGGTGATCTCGACAATGCTTGACCTAAGGGCCTTTTCCGTCACATAGTTGATGTCAGATTCTGGCCAAGAAGAAGGGACTCACTTCATGTGACGCATCGCATGTGTGGAAGGCTCATTAAAGATTTACTTGAATGGGTCCATTCTCGAGACCAAGCTTCACAGAAAAGGCTTCGATATAACGCTTCCAACTCACGCACTCACCTGCACTGGGCTCCCGCACGTGTCTTTTCACATCGCCGACATTGAGCTCACTCCCGTAGCTTCCGGGCCGAACAAAGTAAATGGCACTTTCTACCCGAGAATCTTTCTTCTCTGAGCAAGGGGCATAGCCTCCAATCCGGCCAGTGTCTCAGGATATAGCTAGATAGAGCAAGAGGCTTCGTCCATGTGGGGGCATAGTACCGGGGATGCACTAAGTATGCCTTGATCTCGGTCAAAGGCGTCTTGGCATTCTTCGGTCCATTCTCAGTGTCCACATTCTTCTTCATGAGCTTGAAGATGGGCTCGCACATAGTGGTCAACCGATTGACAAAACGGCCGATGTACTGTGCAATTTACCCATGAAACTCTTGACTGTCTGGAGTTTGAGGTGGCCTCATATCCATGATAGCTTTGATCTTTCGGGGTCAACTTCTATACCTCGCTCCGTGACCATGTACTCCAAGCACTTTTCCCCTTGTCACTCCGAAGGTGCATTTGGCAGTGGTTTAGTCTCATGGAATGCCGTCTCACCTCTCAAAGAATTTTCGTAGGTCAACAAAGTGCCGCCCACCTTCTCCTTTGGAGTGGATTATCATGTCGTCTACGTGAGACCTCAATCTCCTCGTGGATCATGTCATGAAAAAGTGCGGTCGCCGCCCTTCGGTAAGTAGCCCCGGCATTCTTGAGCCCGAATGGCATTACCGTATAACAAGAGGTTCCCACGGTGTGGTAAAGGTCATTTTTTCTTGGTCTTCTTCGGCCATCTTGATCTGTTTGTAGCTGCAAAACCATCAACGAAGGATTTGACTTCGTAGTTGGCGTGGAGTCCACCAGATGTCTATGTTTGCGTAGGGTAGTCGTCTTTGGGCCGCCTTGCTCGCATCTCGGAAATCCACACAAAGAAATGCGCACCTTCCCATTGGCCTTGGTTACGGTACGATGTTGGACAACCATGTCGGGTATTCAATGACTTTGATGAATCCTACCCGTAGCTTCTCAATTTCTTCTTTGACCCGTAGACCATTCCGCTTGATTTTTCTCGCTCGCTTTACGCTTAGCATCTCGGTGCTAAAGGGATTCTGTGCTCTACTATCGAACCGTCTAGCCCCAGATATCTTTGTATGACCATGCAAACACGTCGACGTATTCTCTCGGGAGCAAACTCTCAATCAATCTGCCCCTTTCAACCCCGGAAGAAGCTTCCAATCTGTGTCTCTTTAGGTTCCTCAATAGTACCCAAGTTCACACTTATCAAAACCTCCTCGGCACTTGGGCCCTGCTTTCCTCTTTTTCCTAAACCCGCTTAAAGATTTCTTTAATGTATTGTTCGTTTAGTGTGTTTGCATCTTGTTCAAATGATTCATTATTAACTGTTGTTAAGTTTTGAGTTAATTTATCATTTGTTAAGTTGGCAATAAGAGGATAATCGTAAAGATCTGTCATTTCATTCAAGATAAGGGGAAAGATGACATCGATTACATTTTCATAATCCTCGTGCGTGAGGCCTTCGGATGACTTCCGAGGACTCGGAATTCGAAGATTCCCGACTCAACTGAATAGACGACAGGGTGTTTGACACAACCGGGTTGAGGAGGACGGGGTACCAATCCAAGCTCCGTGATCATTTGCCGTCGATCCGGCTATCGGCCCCGAGAATGTCTCCCAATTCTTCAATGGCATTTCGTCTTAGTCACCAAAGTGCGAGGATCAAAATGACTTTCACCATCGTCTCCAATAACGGCAACTATCTCATCATCTCGAACTCGAAGTCGATCAAGTCCGGGATTTGTGCTTCTTCACAAACAACTCTCGCAAACCCCACCGACTGCCTTCACCGTCGCAGCTTCTATCTCTGGCTGATCTTTGGAAGAGCTAACTCAAAGGCGGAGAAGTCCATTGTCCCGATGCCGACCTTTTGACACCGGCCGGATTTCCTTTGAAGACGTACTCATTCTCGAACAAGAGTGGTAGCCCTGTGGATATCTCGGCAATCAAGGAACATTCTTCGAATGGGATTGGCCGGCTTTCCCCTAACTTTCTCAAGGTTCTCTAGAAGGATTTTCTCGCAAGGAGATCTCGGTGATTACTTTCATGATATTGTGTTTCTCCTTTTATAAAGTAATGGGTCGAGACAAACTGTAAGGATGGAGCCGGACCCCTTCACCTTTCTTGCCTTTTTAGCTTTTCCGCATCCCGAGAGTTTGGTTTGTACCCCAAGCCGTATCTAGTAGTCTCGCTTCCTTCACATCAATGATGGTGTTACGACCTTGAAGTCTTCTACCCAATCCAAGTCCCTAAGATAGCTCATTTTTCGCATCATCCTCACGGCAGAGGGATTTTATCGGAAGTAGTGGTGAGGTCAAAGGCAACACACTTGTGCCTTGGAAGAAGCTACATGGAGAATCCGGTCAATGCTAACCCTTCATCATCATGCTTGATCTCCAATATCGGGATGTCCCCGTGCCGGTTCCTTCTATCGTGACACTGTCCCCATAAATGGTGGTGATAGTTCCATCACTCGACCGAAATTTGACGCACCGATGCAAAGTGTAGGCTACCCCGTTTATCCGGTGGATCCAAGGCCGTCCCAAAGAAGGCAAGAAATGAAATCGAATGTCAATAACTTGGAAAATCAACATCCATGACCTTTTTCCGAACCACATCTTGAGAGTGGCGATCCCCAAAACCGATCGTGCAAAGGAGTCGTAGGCCTTAATAGTCCGACTAGAAGGCTTTAAGTCTCGTTGGCTTTAGATCCAATAAATCCATCATCTTAGCCGGCAAGACATTCATTGCACCCTCCGTCAACTAGTACTCGTGGCAATCGACGCTCTTCTAACTGGACTGTGATGTAAAGAGGTTCACGTGACTAGCCCCATACTTTCAAGCGTGTCCAATTCAGAAGGTAATGATGTTTCCGTAGTGGATATTTCCAATCATTTCGACGACCTCGTCCCTGGGGTGACGTCTATGGGCACCATGGTCTTGGCCAAACTTTCTTCTAGTTTCAACTTATGAGGGTACGAAGAGGTTAACAGTGACCATAAGGAGATATTGGCTTGGGTACACTTCAACCGAGTTAGGATCGATCTTCCTTATCGAACCGCTTTTCGCTTCGTCTTATGTGGTCTTTTATCTCGTCTTTGGTTCCGAGACGGCATTCCTTTTGTCACCCTTAGGCTGCTCAATACTCATTTGTCTGTATCGAGTCATCACATAGACATTGGATTTTCCTTGGTCGTCATTCCTACCGGAGGATTCCCCCAATTCTTTCAAAGTCGAGGCGGATTCTTCACCGGCGTATGGCCAATTTCGCTGATTGATCTCGATTGACGGCGCCGTCGGAAGCATAGGCGGCTTCCCGAATCTGGTCCTGTGTTACCGGCTTTTGACCTTTTCACATTCTCCGTTTAAAGCTTTCACAGCCTCATTCAAACTTTTCAAAGTCAAAGCATGCAACAAGAATTATCACTTCCGGATTTTGAGCTTGGCAAATGGCTTTCTCATCCGATCCTAGCAACTTCTTTAATAGAGTAGGATCACATTCCTCATCACCGTCAAGCATGTCTTTTCTTTCTCCTGGGGTCAACCTTTGACGGCATTTTGGACATTGGCTAAACATTTTCGAAATGGGAAATTCCATCATCAATAAGGATTTCGCGGGGTCGAACCTCATGGCGGGTTCCTTTTCCTTCCCATCGCAGATATTTTCCGGCTTCGGCTTCGGGCTAACCACTCCTCTATTGTCCCTTCCGGCACTTCGACCGTGTCTTCATCGCTGTCACTACAAAGTAGCTCTCGTGGGAACTTTCGTCTTGGCTCTTATGACCAATGAGGGCAAAAGCAGGTCGGGATACTTGACGCCATATGAGGGGTATCTCGCACTCTTCCTCGGGCTTAGGGATTACCAGAAGACATCATTATCATCGTAGGACATAAAGTGGACTCGGGGTCGCCTCTAAACTCGTGACTCTTTCCAAGGCATCCATACATTCTTCTTCGTACCAAGTTTCGGAGTGACTACTAACACCGTAATAGAGTCTACCCTTCCCGATGAGAGTTTGGCTTCGGCGACACTTACATGTTCTAGATCGGTGGGAGGAGCCCACTTCCTCTCTTTGGCTAAAGCTTCGATCAAGTCTCTCCATTCACCTACCAAGTCCTCAGACGGAGTATTGAACTCTAGGATATAGGACTCATACACTACCTCATTCTTTCCGAGCCTTCGTATAGGCCGCCACACTTTGAAGTGACTTCATCCCCTGTTCGTGTCCGCGGCTTTCGCCTCATCTTGCCCTTCGGGTTTCACTTCCGTTGGCTCCAAGTCCATTCCTTCTACCGAACCGTCATCATCACTATAAATCCACCCATTCCTATTCTCATTCCCGATCGACTCTTCGCCGTAGCTATCCGAGAGGTAGGCAAATTCACAGCGTTGACAAAGTTGGAAAGGTCAAACTGCACCGGGATTCCAAGGTAGGGAAATTTGGCTCGCCGAAAGGAGGAAAAGGGTCCCATGGAGGGATTTAGAGGAAGCGAGGGTGTCGGGACCCTAACAGCTTGGGGTGTTGGAGGAGACTGAGAAAGGACAGTCTTTGGCAATGGGTTATATGAGGATGGGGGAGGGCATTGGTTATAGGCTAGCTCTTTTTCCCCGGTCATCTCGTTACCCAAACCAAGATCGTTCTCTGTCAAATCGGTCATTCTCGACTCCGAACCGATGAAACCGAGGATTCTCGCGAACCGTTCCGAGGATTCTCGCGCTAACAAGTCGCCGACCCGGTGTTCTCACCCACTTCTTTCTCGGGCTGGAAAGGGATAGGAAAGGTTTAGACTCGGGGTAGGTGTTTAGCCGAAGGCTCAGAGCAATATGCAAATTAGAATCTTCAAGTTTACTTAAAACGGTTGTCTTTTATTAATATCTATTTGGTTGGAAAAGGGATTCTCGCCCTTCTTTTTTCACAACTACTCTAGATCCCGGATCGCTGGGTTCCGTCACTACGTCTATAAGCCCCTCGTATTCCACCCGTATTTCGACCTCCTGTGGTGGATGCCGGGCGAGGGTCCTATAGGGCACGCGGATCCCACCGACCGAGAGTAAAGAACGCTCCTATCGGGTCTAGCGGGTCATAGGACCTTTCAACGCACGAGCGATGCGGATTATATTTAAGGCAATACCGTGAAAGTCTCGTCTCTCGCCTCGACGGATCTTTGACATGAGTTTCGCTTGAGCGAATGACGGTTTTTGACTTTCGGTAATGTCCGAGAATATAATAGGCATGGGTCGGGCGGCAAAGCCGGATGACGCAGTTGTCACATTGAACTTCGTTGCATACGCAAAGGCGTGAGTCGGAATCGAAGTCAATGCCAGTCAAGATCTTGCCAATTTTTCCTTGTCGGAATTTTGGCGTAGCTTCGCTTGAGCGAAAGATCTTTTGATTTTTGGCAAAGACTTGGTCTTGACGCTTACGCATTTCGTGCGGGTCAAGGTCAATAGTCAATGTCGGAGTCAAGATCCCACCGATTTTTCCTTGTCGGAACTTCTTGCGGGAATTTCGCTTGAGCGAAAATCTTGGTTTCCGTTATGAGCTAAGGCTTGACCTTTACGTGGGTATGCAATCGGGCTATATGACACGGACTAGACCAAAACCAACCAAAAGTCACGGATTTTTTGAAACGTGTGACACCTGACCGTGCATTGGTCGACACCGGCCGCCATGGGGAGGTTGGGATGATTCCGTGCGCGCCCGGGAGCATCGTAAGGCCGTCCGTGATCGCACTGGAACCACCCTCGGGTTTGAGGGACGTGCGTGCAAAAGTGTACAGGATATATCGTGCGCGTAGTGTGCGGTCTCCTAAAATTGTTCCTTTTTGAGTTAAAACAGAAATTTTCATAAATGTGTTTTAAAGGAATGATTTTCGGGACGGGGAAAATGCAACACGTAAGCACGTAAATTTTTCTCGGGGAGCCCCGGTCATGGAGCCGAGTAGCCCCAAGCCGCTAGGATCGCCGGATTAACCATGATTTTTCCCGGTGGAATTGCCACCGAGGTCGTATGGTCGTAATCCTATGAGGATTAGCCGTACGACCGCATGGATCAATTTTCCGTGTTCCACTCCTTTTGCTATTTTTCTCGGGTTATTTCCCGTTTCAAGTATGCACAGATTCCAAGATGCAAATGATGCAATGCATGGTAAAAGAAAGCAAGCACGATTAATGAAATCGGCGATGGGAGTCTAACCCGCTCAAAGGGAAAAGCTTTCTGTATTTTCAAAATTATTTTTTTTCGAAAAGGGGATACTGGTACGTGGGATTGTTAAACCACCTTGTTATCCCAAGCCCCGGTTAGGGAGCGATACAGAAGTGGTAAGTGGGGTCCACCTATATACCAAGTATCGACTTTTGTTTTGAAAATAAAGCTTTTCTCCTTTGGGATGATCCCCAAGTGAGTCGCCAAACTGTGAATGTGTGCCCAAAATTTTTGTTTATTGGAATTCACGCGAGTTTGAAGACATCCGCGTTATTTGAAAAACGGAGTCGCCACGCCATTTTGATTACCTCAAAACTTTGAAAAAAAGGTTTTATGGGTTCTGAGGTTAAGTTACCCTTGGGAAGAACGTTTGGCGTTCACCCAAAGTGCCTTGCCGGAGCAAGTCTCCCTAGATTTCATTAATCGTGTTTGCTTGAGTGCTTTCTTTGTGTGCATGTGTTTGAAAATAAGGAGGGGGGAATGTCCCAAGTTATCTTCCGGACGTACAAACCATTTGTTGGTTGTCGCTCGGGATTCCTTGGAATTTATGTATTTGGGATTATGATCCCGTCCTCATCTTATGACTTATGATCATCGCATTTTAAACCTCGGGACCCTCGGGACTTGCGTGATCGAGAGAATGACTCTCTTTTGGGTCAAAGATGAGGTTCTTTAGGAAGGAATGTCCTTAGCCCATCAATCCTACGCTTTAAGACGGTCGAGCTCGTATAGAGGCTTCATACTCATTCTTAAGCGATAATCGGAGATATAGGGTTCAAGGTTATCCTTTTCCTAAAGAAATCATGAACCTTTAATGGAAGGAACGATGCAAAGATGAGAACTTTTACACCGGTCCGTTCCAAGGTTGGGGAAAGGGGAAATGCATGATGAAAAATGAATCTTTAATGAAAAGATGACATTTTTAGGTTGCAAATGATGCTTTTTGATTGAAAGAAATGATCTTTATGCAAATGATGCATAAAGATTTGATTTTTATGCAAATGATGCATTGAAAAAGGGGGTTTTGATGCAAAGGATGCATTTTTATTGAAAAGATTTGATCTTTATATGCAAATGATGCATAAAGATAACATTTTTATTGGAAAATAGGGATTTTAGGTGCAAAGGATGCACCTTTATGAAAAAAGACTACATTTTTATGATAAATGAGGTCTTAATGCATGCAAAGGGGGAAGGGGATGATAAAGATGTGATCTTTAAGCTACCAAGTCCCAAGCAATATAAAGACAATGCAATGAGCAATTTATAAAGCAATTAGGATGCAAGGATAGGGTGTGCGAGGTTACCAATGACTTCCTTTGCTTCTCGGGACGGAGCTAGGAGGAGAGGTCGATCTTTGGTCTTCAAGGAGGAGGGATGAAGCTTCTTGGCCTTCCTTCTTCTTCTTCTTGAATTCCCAGCTTTCTTCACGTCTTTCGTGAGTGGATTGAGTATTTTTTCTCATATATTCTGTGTTTTGAAATGGGTAGAGGAGGGCTCTATTTATAGGCAGTCTGGATAAGGCTAATGAAGCCGTGCGGCTGCAGGCTCTTTGCAAATGAGGCCGTGCGGCATTATCCATTGTGACTCAGCATTCTAGAACCATGCAAGGTGGCATCATTCTAGAAGCCTCTCCCTAATTAAGAAAAACGTGTTTTCTTAATTAGGAAGGCTCCTTACAGCCATAATTTTAAATTTGGACTGTTCCAGGACATTTCCGGAACACTAGGAAGGTCCGGGGAATTACCGGGAAATTTACCGAAATGTCGGGAAAATTAACCGGAAGGCATGAGCCAGATTTGGGTACTTACAGGCGCTGTCAATTACATCCAGAATGAGAAAGTGGGACAGAATTCAAGCCAAGTAGTTGCGAAACCGAGACCTCGTTTCTATACCGCAGAAGATTTTGGAATGCCACTGGAGAAGGTCTTTGACGGTTTGGTAGCCGAAGGACTCATCAGAACTTTGGAAAACTGGAAACCCAGAAACCCTAATGTCGAATGGACGAAACCAAACATTGCCGCTTCCACAAATATCATGGGCATAACACCAATGATTGCACCTACTTGAAATTCCCGATCTCTCGCCTAATTGAAGAAGGCAAGTTGGAACCACCTCGGGGTCCTAATGTGGTCAAGAACCCTCTTCCAGCCTAACAATCAGTCAACATGATTGAGTTCGGGAGACAAATGCACCAACTTTGGAAATCCAGAGATCATAGACATTCGAAGTTCAATGTTCCCTATGCCGAATTGCAAGGAAAGTGGAAAGATTTGATTAACGCCGCCGCCATGGAAGGACGGTTTGGGCCCATAGTCGGAACCGATTTTGTTAATGTTGTCGAGCTCGACCTCTTTTCTATGACATCGAACCAAGAACCATGGTCAAGATTACGTAAGAAAGGCTCACTTATGAAGACTCGCGAGTTTGAAGTGAAACAAGCCATGTTAATGAAAGTTTCCTCGTAACCCTTCATCACCCATGATGAGCATAATGTATTTGTAATGGCTCTTACCACTCCCGAGGATCGGTCCCACTGTTTAGGAAAAGGTGGAAAGAAGAGTGAACCGGCCGAAGACTTTGGGATGAAGAAAGCCGTATCTCGGATGCCGAAAGCAACAACCGGTCCTATCGCCCCCGAGGTACCGACAGATAAAGATAAGTCCGTAAAGGAGATTCCGCTGCACGTCAGGTATTCCCCATGGAAATGGTGTCAACAAAGGCAATTATGATCCACAAAGGGATGAAAACGGCGACAAGACTGCTACTCCCTGTGGCAACAAAGCAAGAAGGAGTGAGATCCCGGTCCAACCCTTGTCAAGCCACCCTCGAGTCAATAAGTAGTGTAGGGTCCAGAGTCGGTAGCATACTGTTCGCCTGAGTCAGAATCTTTGAATTCCGGGTCCTCTCCGAGTCATCCGAAGGCCTCACGCCTGAGGACTATCAAAATGTAATCGATGTCATCTTTCCCCTTATTTTGAATGAAATGACAGATCTTTCTGAGTATCCTCTTATTGCCAACTTAACAAATGATAAATTAACTCAAAACTCAACAACAGTTAATAATGAATCATTTGAACAAGATGCAAACACACTAAATGAACAATACATTAAAGAAATCTTTAAGCAGGTTTCAGAAAAAGAGGAAAACCGGGCCCAAGCTGCCGAGGAGGTTTTGACAAGTGTGAACTTGGGTACTGTCGAGGAACCTAAAGAGACACAGATCGGAAACTCCTTCCAGGGGGGTTGAACGGGACAGACTGATTGATCTGCTCAAGGAATATGTCGACGTGTTTGCATGGTCATACAGGGATATGCCGGGGCTAGACAGTTCGATAGTAGAGCACAGAATCCCTCTAGCACCAGATGCTAAACCAGTAAAGCAGAAACTGAGGAAGATCAAGCCAGAATGGTCTCTACAGGTCAAAGAAGAAATTGAGAAGCTACTGCGGGTAGGATTCATCAGATTCATCTAATATCCGACATGGTTATCCAATATTGTGACCGTCACCAAGACCAAAAGAAGGAGTCAGAGCCAAGAGCTTGCAAGCTCTGAAAAGGTTGGCCTCCCATTATGTCATTCTAGGAGGCAACCTGTACAAGAAGCGGTACCAAGGACCACTCCTCTTGTGCGTCACTCAAGAAAGGGCCAAAGAATTGATGACTGAAGTCCACAATGGTCCCTGCGGTCCTCATATGAATGCCAGAACCCTGATGCAAGTGATCCTCAGAATGGGTTACTACTGGATTTCCATGGAAACAGACTGTGTCCAGCACGTCTGAGCATGCGACAAGTGCCAGCGGTTTGCCAACCTCAACCATCTCCCGCCTCATGACCTGTACTGCATGACGACTCCTTGGCCGTTTGCAACTTGGGGTATTGACGTGATAGGGAAAATAGCCCCGGCAGGAAGCAATGGGCATGAATTTGTGCTAGTAGCCATCGACTACTTCACCAAGTGGGTAGAGTCCAAGTCTTACAAGGTCCTCACTTCCAGAAAAGTGGCCCAATTCATCAAAGAAAACATAATGTGCAGATATGGGGTGCCCAACGAGATCATTTCCGATAATGGGTCGCACTTTGAAGGGGACTGCGATAGGTTGCCGTCGCTAATTCAGAATCACTCGCCACAAGTCGTCTCCGTACCACTCAGACTAATGGATCCGTGGAAGCCGCTAATAAGACGCTCGAACGGATCATCCGGAAGATGGCCACCCGTGGTCGTGATTGGCCCGAAAAGTTGCACTTGGCACTGGGGCTACGTAACGTCTGTCGAATGCCTACAGGAGAAACTCCTTTTGCCTTAACCTACGGATGGAAGCAAAGTGTTACCGGTGGAGTTGGAAATCCCGTCATTAAGGGTCCTCTTGGAAAACAAAGTGTCAACGAAGTAGAATGGTTGCGCAGCCCGGCATGATGCGTTAGCCCCGCTTGACGAGAGAAGGCTAAAAGCCATGGAACACACCCGAGCCTACCGAAGCGGATGGCCAGAGCGTTTGATAAAAAGGTCAAGGCCGTAGACATCAAAGAGGGTGACTTAGTGTTGAAAGTGAAGCCTCCTACCGTAGACAACCCCGGGAAAATGGGAACCCATTTGGATCGGCCCTTATGTGGTGCGTAAGATACTATCGGGAGGAGCCATGAAGTTTGCGGCACTGGACGGCAATCCCTTTGTCCACCCGGTGCCAACGGTGATAAGCACAAAAGATACTATGTCTAAAAGAAAAAAAAAAAGAAAAAAAAATAATAAAATATAAAAAAAAAAAGGTGCAAAAAGAGTAATGCCCGGCTAAATAAAACCCCAAAAAGGGCGGTCTAGGCAAAAGACGGGGTTGCACATATAAAAAAAAAAAAAGAAGAAAAAAAGAAAAATCTTAGTGCAAAAAGAGTAATGCCCACTAGGCCGAAACCCCAAAAAAGAGGGCGGTCTAGGCAAAAACAGGCCGCACATAAAAATTTTTATAGTTCACTGTAATGAACTACGAAGACCCGAGCCCCTTAGTCTTTCTTGTAAAAGGGGAACGTAGGCAGCCCATATATGGTTCGGTCTAAACAATAAAAAGGACGATTAAGTTTCCATGAAATGTGTCCTAAACAATAAAAAGGACAATCAAGCTTCCATGAAGTGCGTCCTAAATAATAAAGGGTATTTCAGTTTTCATAAAACGGGTCCCAATCAATAAAGACATTTGAATTTCCATGAAATGTGTCTTGATTAATTTCTAAGATAATATTTCTTGTTCATTACAAGTTAAAAATTTCTTGATGAGTTCAAGCACGGTCTACCTCTTAACTCTGCTAACCTGCTACAAAGATCTAAAATACAATAAAATGCCTAAATAAACTAATGTGTTTGCAAAATGGCAATAAGGGAATCCTAAGAAAAGATCTGTCAGTCGTCATTCGCTGAGTCTTCTTTGGTCTTTTTCCCTTTTCCTCGGCCCCGTCGAGTCTTCTTCCTCTTTTTATCTATGATGTCGGTATCCCTCATCCCGACCTCCGGTATCCTCACTGGAGCCTCTACCAAACCCGTGTCAATAAGTGCTCTCTCTATCCGAGCACGAGTCCGCACCTCCTCCCTCTGAGCCTCAGTCAAAGGAGCGACCTCGGACAACCTCTTGTACCGAGCCTCCATATCCCTGACTAAGTCACCTGACTGGTTATGGCGACTCGCCTTAGCCTCAGTCTCCCTCAAAGTCCTGCTCGAGTCGTAGTCAGCTCCCAATAAAGCTTGACGTCTCTCCTCCAAGATGACCTGAGTCGCTCCCATTTCCCTCTCGTACTCATCAAGTAGATAAAGTGGTCAAGATAGTGCTCTTCCCGCTTCCCGAAGATAGCCCCGGGTGGGAAAGCAGCATATGTCCAAGCCCTCGAGAAGAATGAGAAGCTGGCTGGATCCCTCATGTCCAATGACACCACCTCCATGGTCCGGATGTCCTCCCAATCACCCAATGGCTCCTGTAAAGCCCCAAACTGCCTGGATACTAAGCAGGGTATGTAGAAGGATGACCAGCAGAATCCTGGAACCCTCACAGCATAGGACTCCTGAAATATCCTCCTGGTCTGCAACCTCCAATGAGGTATATACCAACGGATGTCCGAAGTGGATAGCCTAGCCATCGTCATCTCCCAGCTACTCTGGTCATGTTGCCTCGGTGCACCCCTCCGAGAAATCACCCAAGGGCACTGAGTCGGCAAAGCCCCTGGCAAAGCCCCGAGCCTCTCCCCGCAGCCCATAAGGTCAACACAGCCGGACTCCGGATCTCATGAAATGGTCTCCCGAGCCATCCTGTCAATCCCATGGAGTGTCTCTCCCAAAACCAGCGGGACAATATCCTTCCCACTCCTTGCAGCCTCTAACCATGTCCAAGAGGCCACTATGACAGATCCCCACTGACTCAGAAGGAATGCAACGTAGAATATGCAGAGAATGAAAGCATCCATAGCCACCATGGTCGCAGCCATATCTGGAGACCCAAACCTGCCCGGGATATCAGAAAGGTCAATCCTGTCCGGGGCTACCATCATCCTCTCAGCCTCTCCCAAAGGAATCTGCAGAAAAGATGCAAGCTTTGCCGTCACCGGCATGTCTCCGATCAGCGGAATAGATATAGCCTCAATCTCTGGACCCCCAATCAAGGCTCGGAAGTCTTCATGCGTCGGGACAATCTCGTTATAAGAAAAGCAGTAAACATGTCTCCGGACGTCCCAGAACTTTGCTGCGGCTCTCAAAAGGTCCCAATCGGGCAGGAGATCCCTCAAATGCCATAAAGACTTGATCTTGAAGGAAGAATCAAGCAGTCCCCTATGAGATTGGAAGTTGTGTCTCACCCAAGATTGAAGATCGGACAGAAAACGGTCTCGTTTCCCCCTTTGCAATCTGACGGGCTTCTCCATCGCAAAATGATCAAAGGTGGTGCTTTTAGGTCCAAAATGTGCTCTGGGAACAATTGGGACAAGTCTATGTTGAAAATGAAATGAAATGGCCAAGCCTTGCTTTTATTCAGAAAATAACCAGTTCAGACAGAACTGTGAGCCGCACGGCCCTATTTACCCTCAGGACCTATCCGCACGGCTACATTAGCCCTCTGCAGAAAAAATTCTGCAGCAACCAAAGTTACTGCCCAAGGGAGTTTTCACCCCACTTTTTCAACCAAAACCTGTACAAAAACATATCCAGAAGCCATTCAAGCATTTATATACCATTATAAATCATTTTGGCCCAGTTTCAGCCCCGATTCCAAGCAAAAAAGTTGCCCCAAGGCTCAGATAATATGCAAATTGAAAAAGCATGAATTAGAAAAGCAAATAAAACATAAATACAATGTCTTCGCCCCATCGGCGCCCAAATAAAGCAAAAAATAAACAAAGTGTGCATAAAAATGTGTTTATTGTTTGTTTTTGTTCCAAATCTACTCTAGAGACCTCCTAGGCCTCCGATTCTTCTTCTTCTTCATCACTGCTCAGCTCATAAATGCTAGCCTCCCTCATCAGGTCCTTCTGGTTGCTCACATCAGACAGATGGTGTAACGACCCTAACCCTAGGCACAGTTTTAGTATAACATTATATACTTTAATATTAATATCAACCTTATGTGATTATTTTATATCTTTAAATTTCTTATATTAGGATAAAATGATAAGAAAATAAATAGTGTTCTAAAGGAAAAATAATAATTGGAAATAAATAAAGTAATAGAATGAAGTGGTAATAAATTGGACAAATAAAATGTTATGGGTTGGGGAATTAATTTAAAATAATGAAAGAATTTTGGTAGGGAATTTGGAGTAGGGGACAACTTCCCTAAAACCCTCCCCAAATCCCTCTTGTGACCGGCCCCCCCCTCTCTCTTGACCATTTATACTCCTCCCTCCTTCTTCATCTTCTTCATTCTTCCTTCTTCCATTTTTCCATGGAAGCTCCATCCTCAATTCTCTCCTTCCAAAAATGGTAGTTAATGCAATTCTTCTCCAATCGACGATCCGGGTGTACTTTTGGGTTCGTGGAGTCGAGAGGAACACATTGAGCTAAGAAGATCTTTGATCCACTTCATAATTGCTAAGTGAGTTATTATGACCCTTCCTTTCTTTGAATGTTCATGATCTATGGATGTTGTTATTGTTATTATGATGATTGTTAATGCTTTAGAAACCTTCTTGGAAGTGGAAGAATTGATTTATGAAATGGGTGGAGTTAAATTAGGAGATTTAGCTTGAAATGAAATAATGAAATGGTTGGGGAACTTTATAAGAGATGAGTGCTTGGTTAATGAAATGGAAAGAGGTTAATGTTCTTGGAAGATGATCTAGGGTGTAAGAAATAGATGGAGATAAATTAATGGGATAAACTTGAATGAAGTAGTGAAATGGGTGGAAGACTTGGTGATAAATAATCTAGATCTACATGATCTTGGGTTTAGATGATTTAAGATGAGTTATGTAAGGTTAGAATCCTCCTTGGTGTTCTTGAAATGAAGAAAGATTTAAGGGAAAGTAATCTATGTGAAAATAAGTTGGAAATTCGAAATGTGCTGAAAGTGGTCTTGGGCGGTCGCCCAAGTGGTGATGAGCGGCCGCCCATCTTGGCAGTTTGTTGGATTCCTTTTGAAACCTCCTTGGGCGGTCGCCCAAGTGACATGGGCGGTCGCCCATGTCACCAGATTCTCCCCAGTTTTCCCTTTTTGCTGAATTTTGCTAATTTCCTCGTGAGATGATCCTTAACCATTATAAATTAATAGAACCTAACTCAACCCGGGTACAAATCAATCCTTCTTAACCTAAGTTAAAATGGAATACCTTGGCTAGGCCATGATGTCTTTATTGGTCAAAGTGGGATTGTGGAAGTAGTTAAATGATGGTTCGGAGAATAGTTCCAACTTGAGAAATAGATCTTGAATTTTTATTAAGGTTGTTCGAGGTAGTATAATAACTATGTAAGAATGGTTTACGATACATAGTGGCCTTACTTACTCCATATCTTTAGTGAGTAGTTTGCAATAGAGTAGAAGCTATAGGTTTCACTATTGAGCTAATTGGTAATGGGTATGTATCACCTTGTGGCATTAGTTCCAAGTTGTGGAATTATTGATTATATGGGTACCTTAATATCCTAAGTATGGACTAATTGGCAAGTGTTATGTGGCATCCCAAAGTGTGGATTATGTGTTATATAGTGGTGTTATATTCCAATGGTGGATTATATGGCATGGTATTCCGGTGTGGATTATTTGGCAAGTTATTGCATTGTTATTCCAAGTATGGATATGTTTACTATGTGGTTGTATGGTTATCCCAATTGTGGATTTATTTGTTATCATTCATATTTATTGATGATACTATGCATAGTGTATTAAATGGTTGTTGCACTATGGTATTGATTTGCATGAGTATACATTACCATGTTGTTATATGATTATCCCTTTTTGTGGATTATAATTCAAGTATCTATTATGTGCTTGAATGTGTTTATGTTCGGGTGGGTATGATGAAAGTCAATCAATTATTGATTTGTTCTATAAGTGATTGAAGGTTCATCATGCCGGTGACCCTCCCCTCCTCTGTGGCCACAGAGTGGGGCTGTGCTAGCGACTGTATTGAGCATGAAGAAGCCTTACAGACCTGCTGCGATTGGTGTACCGGGGGAATATATTATTTTGGATACTCTATTATAGGTATCTTTTCTTATATGGATCTCTGGGGTATGAGTCCTATAAGAGGTGAATGTGCTGGAGGCAATTCACCAAAGAGTGGAGTTTTACTCCCACGTTGTACGACTTATTGTTCAGACGGGAAAAGGTAAAATGAGGTAACGTAATGTGTTTACCGCTTTCATAATGTGTTATGTGCTACCATGCTATGTGTTGCACTTTGTTTGGCATCTTGCTGCATTCATAATAGCTCATTGAGATTTATTCTCACCCCTCTCCCTTTACTGTTTTAGATTCCGAGACAGGTGGACCAGCCAAGTAAGGGCGGTGAGGAGTTTGGAAGTTATATTGTGGGAATTGTCGGGGTATGATTAGGTTGGTATAGAAAGTGTACGTTGGTATAATTCATTTGTGGAATTGTATTTATAAATCTTTACTTTATGTTATAACCGAGGCCCTTTTGTAATTAAAACCGTTTCTTACTTTCTAAGTTAGTCAATTATTTCTCCGTTGTGAAAAGGTGTAGACTTATTTTGAAAATGGTTATAATACTTATGTTTATTTTGGAAGTTTAAATAAAGATTTTTAAAAGTTTTTGATATTTGGGTTAGTTTGAGGACGCTCCAGCTTGTGACACGTGTAGGTCCCGGGTTGGGGTCCTCACAGATGGACATTATCGTGCCCATACTCAGCCAGCTGCTCCAGAATGTCAGCGTTGGGTCCCCGCCCCCGAGGCATGGCACTGGAAGAGTACTCCGAGGCCGATGAAGAGGACGATGTGCCCCCGACATGCCGTCTCTTGCGCCCAGGCTCCTGTGCATCCGCTGCTGCCTTCAAAGCGCAGGCCAGCTTCCTCAGAAGGGACCGGCACATGTCCTTCCAGCCCCTATTCTGCCTGACCAATCTGTCATAGGTGCGAGCTGGAACCTGAGAAAAAGAAGAGAAAATCTCGTAAAATCTCGTAAAATTGCAAAAAGCGTAAAAATCGAAAGCCGAAAAGGGAAAGACCCTAAAAGTATACTTACAGTCTTTGTCGGGCGGCAAGGTGTACCGGGGCTCCCTAGCATCGGGGACAGTATGCTCATCCTCCCTCGGTACTCCATGGACCACGTAGGACGGATGCGCAGGAGGGATCGGCGGGTCAAGAGGCTCATCCTCCCCATATCCCCGAGTGACCGCCGCCTTCACTAGCTTCGTGGCGTCCTCAGCGCCGCTCCACAAACACAGCGTAGGGGGTGTCCATGTCGAAATACTCCTCTCGCAGCCCACGCCCGCCCGGTACTGCAATCTCATCCTCTGGCCAATCCCTGGGCTGCAGCATCCGTGCTGGAGGATCGTGGGGAGTAATGGCGTCCAATGGAGGGACATGGCCATGCTGCCTCGAGAAACGATCCCCCAAGTAAATGACATCACATGTCAGCCCAGTCACCTCCGTTAATTCCGTTATAACGGGATAATGCTAGGTGACAACCTTCGAATTGTCAAAACTCTAAACTTAAGCTACCTCTATCCCGAATAGTGATGTATGCTAAGTTCTCTTAACTTAAGCTACCTCTATCCCGAATAGTGACGTATGCTAAGTTCTCTTAACTTAAGCTACCTCTATCCCGAATAGTGACGTACGCTCAAGTTTCTCTCAACTTAAGCTACCTCTATCCCGAATAGTGACGTACGCTCAAGTTTCTCTCAACTTTAGCTACCTCTATTTTCTCGATAGTGACGTAAGCTCCAGTTTTATCAGGTGACAATCTCCATTAATTGTCAATCAGGTGACAACCTCCATTAATTGTCAATCAGGTGACATCCTCCATTAATTGTCAAACCCTCGAGGATCCTAGACATCGTTCCTACCTATCTAGTGATGCTCGAACTACGATCAAGGCTTGATTCCTCCGGGATACGTAGGTAGCCTTTTATAAAAGGTCCAGCCATCCGACCACTTTGGTCACCCTTTTCCTCCGTCACTCCTCAGTGATGAAGTAGTCTCTCATAAGAGACCTTGCTATCTGACCACCTTGGTCACTCCTAGCATATCTCCAGTAGGATCAATTGCTTGACCTCCTAGGTCATTCTCTCTTCTATTTCCCCAGCAAGAGACCAGTTTCTCTTCTCCATTCCCCAGCGGATCCTAATTCCGAACTACGGCCTGGCTTGATTCCTCCAGGATACGTAGGTAGCCTTTCATAAGAGGTTCAGCCACTCGACCACCTTGGTCTCCCAATCCGTCTCGGCATTCGCCAGATCGGATCCTTTTCTATCGACAACCCCACTCGCCTTGCAAGTGACGTTGCCGAGGGGCTTCTGTAAGTACCCAAATCTGGCTCATGCCTTCCGGTTAAATTTCCCGGCAATTTCGGTAAGTTTTTCGGTAATTCCCCAGACCTTCCTAGTGTTCCGGAAACATTCCGGAACTGTTTTTAATTAATTTAGGGCTGAAGGGGATCCTTCCTAATTAAGAAACACATTTTTCTTAATTAGGAGGAAAGGTTCTAGAATTTGCCACCTTGCATGGTTCTAGAATGCTGAGTCATTGTGGATAATGCCGCACGGCTGCATTAGCTTGCTGTCCTTAGCCGCACGGCTTCATTAGCCTTATCCATACTGCCTATAAATAGAGCCCTCCTCTACCCATTTCAAAACAACAATCAACACACCAAATCATCCACAAACACTCCAAATACGTGAAGAATACTGCTGGAAGCTCAAGAAGGTGAAGAAGAAGGCCAAGAAGCTCCCTCCCTCCTCCTTGAAGATCCAAGACCAACCTCTCCTCCTAGCTCCGCCCGAAGAAGAAGGAAGCCATTGGTAACCTCGCACGCCCTAACCTCGCATCCTAATTGCTTTATAAATTGCTCATTGCATTACCTTTATATTGCTTGGGACTTGGTAGATTAAAGATCATATCTTCATATTCCCCCTTCCCCTTTTGCATGCATTAGACATCATTTGTCATAAAAATGTAGTCTTTTCCCATAAAGGTGCATCCTTTGTACCTAAAACCCCCATTTTCAAATAAAAATGTCATCTTTATGCATCCTTTGCATATAAGAATCAAATCTTTTCAATCAAAGTGCATCATTTGCAAACCAAAAATGTCATCTTTTCATTAAAGTGTCATTTTTACATACATTTTCCCCATTCCCCCATTAGCAACCTAGGAACGGACCGGTGTAAAAGATCCTATCTTTACATCGTTCCTTCCATTAAAGGTTTCATAATCTCTTTAGAAAGGGACAACCTTGAACCCTATATCTCCAATTATCGCTTAAGAAAGAGTATGAAGCATCTATACGAGCTCGACCGTCTTAAAGCGTAGGATTGATGGGCTAAGGACCCTCCTTTTCTAAAGAACCTTATCTTTGACTATAAAGAGAGTCATTCCCTCGATCACGCAAGTCCCGAGGGTCCCGAGGTTAAAATGCGATGATCACAAGTCCAAGATGAGAACGGGATCATAATCCCGAATACATAAATTCCAAGGAATCCCGAGCGACAACCAATAAATGGTTTGTACGTCCGGAAGACGACTTGGGACATTCCCTCCTTATTTTCAAACACATGCACACAAGAAAGCACGCAAGCAAGCACGATTAATGAAATCATGGGAGACTTGCTCCGGCAAGGCACCTTGGGTGAACGCCAAACGTTCTTCCCAAGGGGTAACTTAACCTCCGAACCCATAAAACCTTTTTTTCAAAGTTTTGAGGTAATCAAAATGGCGTGGCGACTCCGTTTTTCAAATTAAACCGGATGTCTTCAAACTCGCGTGAATCCAACAAAAACAAAATTTGGGCACACATTCACACAAGTGAAAATTTAAATATAAAAAATATTAAAATTGTGTCAAATATATACATTAATAAAATAAGATTCATTTTTTATAGAAAAATATTAAAATTATGTCAAAAATTCAAAATTAGGCTCTATTAATAGAGAAAAAGAAATTATAAACATAATTAATATTTTCATCCAAATAATATAATTTCATTTCAATAGTGAAAGTACAAAATACACAAATAGCTCGAACCAATTTCGTTCACAAAATGAACGAAACTGATAAACGAAATTTTCGTTCATGGCCTTGAATGAAATTTCGTTCACCACTAAATGGCATGAAACAAAATTGGTTCACCATTAAACATTCTCTAAAGGCTAGCAAAATTTCTGACTATGCTCAATATTTTTAATACTATTATTCTTAATACGGAGTAATAGCAATAATCAAAATTGACTTTTTTTTTGTTGTTGGTGGCATTGTAATTACTGTACTTCATGTCACACATAAACATTCTATAAAGAGTGTTACATTTTTTTAATAGTTTTATTTTTAATTTTAAAATTAGATTTTGAAATCCAAAATGGATTCCATGTATTTCTTAACTGATTCTGATATTTGAATAAATTGAACTCCATGAATTTGATTGAGTCATATAAAGAATGGATTTATGAAAATTTAAATTCGTCGGACTCTTCTAATCTTTCTTTTCTCTAATTTAGTTATTGGAGGATTTTTAATAATTTTAACAAAATATTTGGAAATAAGCTAATAATGTTATATTCAAATTTGAAATTTGAAATAAGAATATTCAACATTTTATAATTAACCTGTTATTATAAAATAAAATCAGAAATTTGAAATTTGAAATCAGAATATTCAAATTTGGGATTGAAATCTGAAATCAAAGTATTTTGAAAATACAAAGTGGCTCTTTTTTTTACCTTAGTAAGGTCAGACATAATTTTTTTTAATGAATTACATGTTTTATTTCTTTATTTAACATAAAAATATATACTCTCCCAAGTATCAATCATCAAATTTTAATCCCAGCTTGCAAAAAGATGAATTCATTTGAATATATTACTCAGATATATATAAAAAAAATAAGTCCAGGTGTTTAACTATATTGTTACATTAGTTGAGATCCATGCGGAGTCAAAGAGTCAGTCATTCAAACTTCACAAACATGATTTATATTTAATATAGAGTCCCAATTCAAGCTTTAATTCTTTCCCTTAATCAAGAATTATAACTATGTTAATAACAACATGTTCATTCTTCCTAAGGAAGTGATCATGACATGGTTTATAGTGTTTCTGACAAGATGAGATTATCAGGAGGTTTAAAAGTATATAAACTCATCCATCTCACATCCAGTTCCTCACGGGGCTCCTTAGCAACTGAACATAGCCGTTTAGGCATTAATGTAAATACTTGGGGTGCATTTAACTAAAATTTGCATTGACCGAACAAAAAGAAAGCCTCATAATTTGACACTCTTCCCCATTCGACTCATAGATAAATCAATCCAATGAATCAAAAGGGGGAGATTATGACGTTGCCATTCAAATTAAAAGTGAGGAAGACTTTGAATTTGTTATTACTTATTGTTCAATGAATTAAAGAGTGAGCAGTGTGAGATATGGTGTGTTTATATATATATATATATATATATATATATATATAGTATTGAGTCCAACCATAATTAATGTTATTTTAACAAAAATACTCTTAATTAAATATTCATTTTCAATGACAAGCAAACATTTATTACACATTGAATACCGGGATATGTTAGCAATTTTATACATTTTTATTATAAAAATAAAACAATTAACTAATTTAACTCCATGAATCAAAACAATTCAGGCTTGATCCACATAAGCCCATAACAAAAAAAAATAACCCAATTCAATTCATGCTTGATCAACCTGGGCCCAAAAGAAGTGGGAGATCTAACAAAAATGTGGTGAATTGTATTATCTCATGATAATGTTGAATCATGTAGCAGATCCCATGGAATTCAAGGATTTGAGAACTGTAAATCGCGTTGTTCATTCCGATTTCAAATCTGCATGTTACGCTCTGGGATTATTAGATGATGACAAGGAATATGTTGATGAAATTATAGAAGCGAGTCATTGGAGGTTGCCCGATAGTCTGAGAAGACTATTTTCTATGTTGCTACTATCTAATAGTATGTCTAATCTGGGAGAGGTATGGGAGAAGACTTGGCACTTATTATCTGATGATATAGAGTACAAGTATCGGAGGATGCACGATAATCCGGGTATTCCATCCCATGTTTACATATTTGTTTTACAATAAATATCAATTATGATTTTATTTCTACTTTACAGTTATACAATATGATTTTATATATTTATTTATATTAATATATTTATTTTGTTTTTTATAATTTCAGGTTTGAAATTAATTAATGAACAGGTCCAGAATCTTGCTTTGGCGAAAATTGAGAAGTTACTGATCGAAAATTGCAGCAGTCTCCATAAATTTAAAGACATGCCTAAACCGGTGGGCAATGTCATTGGTGATGCGATAAATAAGCTCATTCTAGATGAGACATCTTATGATATTGATGAGATGAAAGCTGAGCACTTCAGATTACATCCTCAGTTAACAGCCGAGCAAAAGAGTGTTTATGATAAGATTATGTCGGCTGTTGATCGAGGAAACGGTGGTGTGTTTTTCCTCTATGGTTATGGTAGTACGGGAAAGACCTTCTTATGGAAAACACTGTGTTCTGCATTAAGGAGCAGGAGAGATATTGTTCTTCCTGTTGCTTCCAGTTGCATAGCTTCATTGCTCCTTCTGAAAGGTAGGACCACGCATTCTAGGTTCGGTATCCCGATACAGGTAAACGAGAGCTCAACTTGCAGTAAACTAAAGTCGGGTACGGATGAGGCAGCACTTCTACAGAAAGGTAGGACCACGCATTCTAGATGATGACTATGCTCAATATTTTTAATACTATCATTCTTAATACGGAGTAATAGCAATAATCAAAATTGACTTTTTTTTGTTGTTGGTGGCATTGTAATTACTGTACTTCCTGTCATACATAAAACATTCTATGAAGACTGTTACATTTTTTTTAATAGTTTTATTTTTAATTTTAAAATTAGATTTTGAAATCCAAAATGGATTCCATGTATTTCTTAACTGATTCTGATATTTGAATAAATTGAACTCCATGAATTTGATTGAGTCATATAAAGAATGGATTTATGAAAATGAAAATTTAAATTCGTCGGACTCTTCTAATCTTTCTTTTCTCTAATTTAGTTATTGGAGGATTTTTAATAATTTTAACAAAATATTTGGAAATAAGCTAATAATGCTATATTCAAATTTAAAATTTGAAATCAGAATATTCAACATTTTGAAATTAACCTGTTATTATAAAATAAAATCAGAAATTTGAAATTTGAAATCAGAATATTCAAATTTGGGATTGAAATCTGAAATCAAAATATTTTGAAAATACAAAGTGGCTCTTTTTTTTACCTTAGTAAGGTCGGACATAATTTTTTTTAATGAATTACATGTTTTATTTCTTTATTTAACATAAAAATATATACTCTCCCAAGTATCAATCATCAAATTTTAATCCCAGCTTGCAAAAAGATGAATTCATTTGAATATATTACTCAGATATATAAAAAAAAATAAGTCCAGGTGTTTAACTATATTGTTACATTAGTTGCGATCCTTGCGGAGTCAATGAGTCAGTCATTCAAACTTCACTAACATGATTTATATTTAATATAGAGTCCCAATTCAAGCTTTGATTCTTTCCCTTAATCAAGAATTATAACTATGTTAATAACAACATGTTCATTCTTCCTAAGGAAGTGATCATGACATGGTTTATAGTGTTTCTGACAAGATGAGATTATCAGGAGGTTTAAAAGTATATAAACTCATCCATCTCACATCCAGTTCCTCACGGGGCTCCTTAGCAACTGAACATAGCCGTTTAGGCATTAATGCAAATACTTGGGGTGCATTTAACTAAAATTTGCATTGACCAAACAAAAAGAAAGCCTCATGATTTGACACTCTTCCCCATTCGACTCATAGATAAATCAATCCAATGAATCAAAAGGGGGAGATTATGACGCTGCCATTCAAATTAAAAGTGAGGAAGACTTTGAATTTGTTATTACTTATTGTTCAATGAATTAAAGAGTGAGCAGTGTGAGATATGGTGTGTTTATAAATCGGTTCGTGTACCATGAGAGTGGATAAATATTTAGTTATATATATATATATATATATATATATATATATATATATATATATATATATATATATATATATATATATATATATATATATATATATATATATAGTATTAAGTCCAACCATAATTAATGTTATTTTAACAAAAACACTCTTAATTAAATATTCATTTTCAATAACAAGCAAACATTTATTACACATTGAATACCGGGATATGTTAGCAATTTTACACATTTTTATTATAAAAATAAAACAATTAACTAATTTAACTCCATGAATCAAAACAATTCAGGCTTGATCCACATAAGCCCATAACAAAAAAAATAACCCAATTCAATTCATGCTTGATCAACCTAGGCCCAAAAGAAGTGGGTGATCTAACAAAAATGTGGTGAATTGTATTACCTCAGGATAATGTTGAATCATGTAGCAGGTCCCATGGAATTCAAGGATTTGAGAACTGTAAATCGCGTTGTTCATCCCGATTTCAAATCTGCATGTTACGCTCTGGGATTATTAGATGATGACAAGGAATATGTTGATGGAATTATAGAAGCGATCATTGGAGGTTGCCCGATAGTCTGAGAAGACTATTTTCTATGTTGCTACTATCTAATAGTATGTCGAATTCGGGAGAGGTATGGGAGAAGACTTGGCACTTATTATCTGATGATATAGAGTACAAGTATCGGAGGATGCTCGATAATCCAGGTATTCCGTCCCATGTTTACATATTTGTTTTACAATAAATATCAATTATGATTTTATTTCTACTTTACAGTTATACAATATGATTCTATATATTTATTTATATTAATATATTTATTTTGTTTTTTATAATTTCAGGTTTGAAATTAATTAATGAACAGGTCCAGAATCTTGCTTTGGCGGAAATTGAGAAGTTACTGATCGAAAATTGCAAATAGCCTCCATAAATTTAAAGACATGCCTAAACCGGTGGGCAATGTCATTGGTGATGCGATAAATAAGCTCATTCTAGATGAGACATCTTATGACATTGATGAGATGAAAGCCGAGCACTTCGCATTGCATCCTCGGCTAACACGAGCAAAAGAGTGTTTATGATAAGATTATGTCTACTGTTGATCGAGGAAACGGTGGTGTGTGTTTTCCTCTATGGTTATGGTGGTACGGGAAAGACCTTCTTATGGAAAACACCGTGTTCTCGTATTAAGGAGCAGAGAGATATTGCTCTTCCCGTTGCTTCCAGCTGCATAGCTTCATTGCTCCTTTCGAAAGGTAGGACCACGCATTCTAGGTTCAGTATCCCGATACAGGTAAACGAGAGCTCAACTTGCAGTAAACTAAAGTCGGGTACGGATGAGGCAGCACTTCTACAGAAAACCAAACTAATTATATGGGACGAAGCTCCAATGGCTCATAAACATTGTTTTGAGGCTCTCGATCGTAGCCTCCGAGATATTATTCGTACACCCGAGGGGAGATATTCCAATAAACCATTTGGTGGTTTAGTTATTGTATTCAGTGGTGACTTTGCACGCATTTTACCCGTTGTTCCTAAAGGGAGTAGGCATGATATTGTGCATGCTGCACTCTGTTCATCCATAATATGGAATGACTGTGAGGTTCTCAGATTGACGCATAATATGAGATTGCAGGTAATTCTTAAATAGCCTTTATTCATCTACTTAAATATTTTTATTTCAATTTAAGTAATTTGTATATATTTAACTTAATGTAGGGTGATTCTACTTCTCATAATTTCGAAGAGATAAGAGATTTCGCTCAGTGGCTCTTGAGTGTCGGAGATGGGATTGCCGGTGGAGATAATGACGGGAAAATTGACATTAACCTTCCTGATGATATATTGATTCGTGAGGCTTCAGATCCTATTGCAAAAATAGTCGAATATATATATATATCCTGACTTATTGCAAAATAAGGATGTCGAAGGATTCTTCCAGACTAGAGATGTGCTTGCTCCAACAAATGAGATTGTCGATAACATAAATGATTATGTCATGTCACTCTTTCCGGGAGACGAAGTTGAATATATGAGTTATGATGCCATTTGTAAGAATGAGGATGATGAAAATGGTGCTGAAGATATATTCTCACCTGAATTTCTAAACACTATCAAGTGTTCTGGATTGGCAAATCACATTATTAAACTGAAGGTTGGGTGCAGAGTAATGCTTTTAAGAAATCTTGATCAAGCTACTGAATTATGTAACGGCACCAGAATGATTGTCACTCAATTAGGTAAATACAGTAATTTTTTATTTTTTACATACATATAATTTAATACTTAATTTTGTTAGATATATGTAGGTAAGCAAGTAGTCGAAGCCAAGATGCTTTCGGGAAAGAATGCTGGCATGAAGGTGCTTATTCCTAGAATGATAATGTCTCCGTCCGTCAGATGTGACAAAATTTCTGGTAAGATTCCAAAGAAGGCAATTTTCACTTGCCGTTTCTTTTGCTATGACAATCAACAAGAGTCAGGGACAATCTCTTTTCCATGTAGGACTATATCTTTCACAACCTGTTTTCAGTCACGGACAACTTTATGTAGCATTTTCCAGAGTAACCAGCAAGAGAGGATTTAAAGTTATTATTTGTGATTCAGATGCTCAAACATATGACAAGACGCTGGATGTAGTCTACAAGGAAGTTTTCGACAGACTCTGAGAATTTATGTCGCACAATTTGTGGTTAAACAAAAGTATTGTAATTTCTTATTATTTTCTTTGTTTTTATTTTGTTTTTTTAAAATATATAGGAGATGGAAGAGATTATGTTGACACTTAGGCACACACTATTAAACTCACGCTATTGTAACCATATCTCTTCATCTTCCAAAGTTGTAACACTAAAATCTTAATAATGTTTTTTGGTTAGGCAGGGACCTAACCACCCGTGGTTTTGTGCCGGCGAGATAGTTGTCTCAAGGACTTTCCACGTTACATCATGTGTCAACATCTTTTTTTGTATTAATTATACTCCTAATATCCGCTACATATTGATTATCAATTTCGATTTATATTGTTACTTAAAAATCAATTAAAACACATAAATAATTATTTACTTAATCAAAAAAAAAATTATTCACCGTCGGGTACCGACGGGTTACTGACTAGTATACTTTTTAAAAATAAAAGTGTGTAGATCCGATCGCTCCCTTTATTTCGTAGAATCAACTCAATCAAATTTTGACATATTTTTATAAATATAAAATTAATTAATTTTTTAAAAATAAAAGTGTGTAGAAAAATAAATATAAAATTAACTAACATGGATTTTTGTTACTTTTGTAATATATTTTTTAAAAATAAAAGTGTGTAGATCAGATCGCTCCCTTTATTTCGCAGAATTATAACTTTTTTTACTTAGTATTATATGGGTATGCAAGGTTATCGAGAAGAGGGTACTGAGTTGGGTTGAGAATTGCCAAAAAAGAGAAAAGTAAGTGGGGGACGAGAGGGGTTAACAGGAATGAGGAAAGCGAGTGTTGGCGGGGGTAACGGAATGAAGAAAGCTCAAAAATAACTTTCTAATGACTTTAGATAAAGAATGGTTCAGATTAATCAATAACCGCCTTTATCTAATAGCTATTATTAAACGATTTTATTTGTTTTTAATTTCAATCTTTGAATAATTTTTTAGTAACTCTAATCTAAGGGCTGACAGTGAACGGTTTCCTTTATTCACTTCTTTTTTAATTTTTGGCAAAAACCTTATTTTCATCACTGAACTATAACATTTTTCAAAATGTTCTCACTGAACTATGTTTTTTCAAATGTTTTCACTGAACTTTTACATTTTTCAAAATGTTCTCACTATGTTAACAAATTTGCTTAAAATTTAACGAAACACATTTTTGTTATTTTATATAACCTCCATCCCATAAAGTTTATAACATTTTTGAATCCTTTCAGAGCTTGAATCAAATATTAAGATTGTATCTATAATACAATACAAGGGAGGTTATAAGTGGTGGTTCATATTTAAAGTTAGAAAATTAATCCAACGGCTGAAATTATTTTTATAAATAATTAAAGTTCAAATCTAATATACAATAACCGCTACGATCGATCCATAACCGCTATGATCCAAAGGCTATTATTAATCAGTTTTAACGTTTTTTTTATTTTCAATCGTTTGATTTCTTTTCAATTTGTCTAATCCTACGGCTGTAGATTGGCAGTTTCTATTTCACTACATACTCCCTCCATCATGAGACTTTTAGTCAAATTGCAATAATTTTAACTATTAATTTAAATAAAAAATAATAATTCTTATAAAAATCTAAAAATCATTATTGAAAATATTATTAGTTTCACTACAAGAAAAATAGGTTTTAGCGACGAAAAAATCCGTCGCTAAAAGACAAAAATCCGTCGCTAAAAGACAAAAATCCGTTGCTAAAGGCATTTAGCGACGAATTAGCGACGGAAATTTTCCGTTGTTAAAACCCTTGTCGCTGAATTACAGCGACAGATTTTTGAGCTGTCGTTAAATTAACGACGGATTATTCCGTCGTTAAAGTCAAAAAATCTGAAAGGGACGACAAATTTTGATTGTATTAGCGACAGATTTAACGACGAAAATTTCCGTCGCTAAAAATTATTACATATTTTCTCATTTTTATTAATTTTTTTAAAATTTCTTTGTTCAATTTTTTTTTTATATACCAAATTACCGACGGATATTTTCGTCGCTAATCCGTTGCTAAATCCGTCGATATCTGATTTTTTTTCGTTTTATTTTGCTTCCTTCGTTATTTCGTCGCTAATAGCGACAGAATTTGGTCCGTCGCTAATTTCCGTCGCTATTTGACAATTTTCTTGTAGTGTTAGAATAAAAAAACTTAAATTTTTATTAGAATCACTAGTGTTTATTTAAATTATTGATCAAAGTTATATCAATTTGACTAAAACTTTTCATTCACATGGGACGGGAGTATAATAATGTAGTAATAGTATACATAACTATTATTTGGAAATTGGGGTGTACAAAGCAAGTGGTCTGGTGGTTCAGATTTAAAGTTAGAAAATTGATCCAACGGCTGAAATTATTTTTAAAAAGAATTACAGTTCAAATCTAATATACAATAACCGCTACGATCGATCCATATCCGCTGCGATCCAATGGCTATTATTAATCAATAATACAATACAAGGGATGTTATAAGTAGTGGTTCAGATTTAATGTTATAAAATTGATTCAAGGCTGAAATTATTTTTAAAAAGAATTAGAGGTCAAATCTAATACTTAAATTTTTATTATAATCACTATTTTTTATTTAAATTATTGATCAAAGCAATTAATCAGTTGGATTTCTTTTCAATTTGTTTGATCCTACGGCTGTAGATTGACGGTTTCTATTTCACTGCATACTCCCTCCATTACGAGACTTTTAGTCAAATGGCAATAATTTTAACTATTAATTTAAATAAAAAATAATAATTCTTATAAAAATCTAAAAATCATTATTGAAAATATTATTAGTTGTGTTAGAATAAAAAAAAACTTAAATTTTTATTAGAATTACTATTTTTTATTTAAATTATTGATCAAAGTAATTACATCAATTTGACTGAAAAATTTCATTCACGTGGGACGGGACAGGAGTATAATAATGTAGTAATAGTATACATAACTATTACTCCCTCCGTCCCTGTACCCCTTTACTGTTCGGCTCGGAAATTAAGAAAAGTGGGTAATGGAGAAAGTGTTGTGAGTATAAAAGTAAAATAGGAGAGAGAATGAGTAGAGGGAATAGTAAAGTTGATTGGTGTTGTGAGTATAAAAGTAAAATAGGAGAGAGAATGAGTGGAGGAAATATTAAAGATTCTTTGTCATTTTAGGAAAGGGGTATGTTATTATGGGACGCCTAAAATGGCAAAATGGGTATGTTGGTTTGGGACGGAGGGAGTATTTGGAAATTGGGGTATACAAAGCAAGTGGTCTGGTTGTGTGTACCGACTGTCTGACTTTCTCTCAATTTACAATTTGATTGACATGGATTTTGGTTACTTTTGTAATATATTTAAAAAAAATAAAAGTGTGTAGATATTTTCATGAAATTCTAAAAATTGTTTTTAACAGTATTTCTAATTGTGAAACAATAATAATTTTTATAATTGCATAAAAATATTTAAATTTTCATAAAATTATGAACAAAATTCGATTTAGTTGACCATTAAAGTCAAAGTGATCTAAATTTTACGAGACGGATGGAGTATTTTTTTCGAGAGAATTATTTGGTACACGCCAATTTTCAAATAATCGTTATATATACTATTATTACATTATATATATATATATATATATATATATATATATATATATATATATATATATATATATATATATATATATATATATAATGCTCAGGAATAACTGCAAGACAGTGGCCAGGATCTATCTTCAACCACCGTAAAAAGCGGCTATGATTGTCTCCAGGAAAAACTTTCTATTGACTTTAGACAAAGAAGGGTCCAGATTAATCCATAACCGCCCTAATCTAATGGCTATTATTAAACGATTTTATTTCTTTTTAATCTCAATCGTTGGATTATTTTTTAGTAACTCTTATCTATGGACTGATAATGAGCGGTTTTTCCTTTATTCATTTCTTTTTTTTTTTGGCAAAAAATATATTTTCATCACTGAACTATAACATTTTTCAAAATGTTCTCACTGAACTTTTACATTTTTCAAAATGTTCTTACTCCGTTAACAAATTCGCTTAAAATTTAACGAAATCTAGCCACATTAAATATGCATGATTAAATTTTTTTAAAATTATTAACTGTATTTTAATTGTGCTTCAATCAAAGTTCTAAGATTTTTATGTACATATAAAATATTTTAAATTATAATTATAATTAGTCACTTTAGTGATATTTTAGAAGAGAAAAAACAAATCGAATTGAAATGTTGTGACAGAAATAAACAACTCGAAGATAAAAATCAGAGGTTCTGCATAAAAGTATTCATTACAATAACATAATTACGTTCGAATGTCTAAGACATTAGGTATTCAGTGATTGTTACTTAACAGTGTTGTAAATTTGTGTTGTATGATTTCTTTCAGAGATTGAATCAAATATTAAGATTGTAGTTTAACAAAAAAAAATCCATTCTTTCACCGAGTTAATAAATTTAACTATTAAGTTCAAATCAAGTAAGACTAAATATTATCTCAATGATGCTACTGATGTTCGGGTGATGATATAAAACTTTAACCATACATTCAGGCAATCAACCTCTCTATCCTCCCTATCGCATAATACGTTATACACTTTTATAGGATCGATCAAATTCATGGTATCACCGTGCAAACTAGTAATATAACAAGAAGTAATGCAAAGACTTTAAAATCTGAAAAATGATGAATACCGAATTATTTTTGTGGTGAGATGAATGATTGATGCTGAAATGTTGATTAAAGTTGTGATTGCAAGAAACAAATCTCCTTTTCATCATGCAATCAATAAATAAGGCTAACACCAATTTCTTTATTGATAGAAAATAAGAATTTTCTCTTAATTTAAATATTAATCATTGAATAAATCAATGATTAATGTTTAAAGTAAGAATTTTAGAAGAACAAAATCAAACAAACAGGCGGCCGTAATCAAACTAGGGAGAAAGAGAGAAGTTTGGAACGGTTTTGGGATGAATTGCAGAGAGAAGATGGAAAGGAGTTTTTAGAAGATTAACTAGATCAAAAAATTCTCTTCATTTCTTAAAAAAATTAAATTTATTATTCTCTTCATCTTTTAAAATAAAATAAAATAAAATAAATGATATTTAATTCTCAAGTTTAAATGAGATGAGTTTAATATCAAATAAAAAATAAGCAGCCCCTCCCAATTCAATAACTGAAATTTAATCTGTTATAAATGAACAACTTTTACTAAGGCTCCATTTGTATTTGTTTGGGGGAAAATATTTTTCGAAAAATATTTTTCCCATTTTTCGTTGTTTGGTAAACATCGAAAAATGGAAAAAATATTTTTCTTCATTTTCTAAGTAAAATGACTTACGGATATTTTCTAAGTAAAACATTTTTCGAAAAATGATAACACCCTCACATTTTCCGGAAAATAGTAACATGATTAGAAGAAAAACGACAATTTTATTTTAATAACAGAATCAACCGTCAGAAATCAACCAAATTACGTACCTTGCCATTCAATAACACCGTCCCAAACTCGTATTCTCCAATTCTAAATCCTCATGGGTTTATTTTATCTTGGTGTAGTGTACGTAGCTCTCACCATCTCTATCACACAAAAAAAATAAAAAAAAAATGTTACACCATTTCCATTATTTGCTTGTTGTTTTCATTGATAATGCGTTGTTTGAGTGGCTTTGCTTTGCTATTTCTACCATTAACCATGCTTTTGCGTCAACGGCAGGTTACTTAATTTATCCTTTATAGTTGTTTTGTTTCCAACTTTTAATTATGTAGCTTCTAAAAATGCTAGTTAACTTGGAGATATACTCTCTGTCCTATAATTAATGATAATTTCATTTTTGATTATTCAAACATTTTAATAATTTATTTACATTTACATATTTAATCTTAATGAATTACTTACTCCCTCCGTCCCATAAAATATTACCCCTTTTACTATTTTGGGCGTCCCACTTTAAAGTCCCACTTTCCTAAAAAGAAAATTTTTTATTACTTCTTTATTCATGGGACCCACTTGTCATACTCACAACACTTTTCAAATTTACTATTCTCTCCACTCATTCTCTAATTTACTATTCTCTCCACTCATTCTCTCTCCTCCCACTCACAACACCTACTTTAATAACATTATTCCTTATTTTCCGTTCTCAACAGTAAAGGTGTAATGTTTTATGGGACGGAGGGAGTATTACTTTATTATCTCCCTCTTATTCTGCTAAATAGTTTTAGCTCAAATGACATTCGATTTTCTTTCCACATAAGAGGTTAGTGGTTCAAACCCTAGCTACCAAATGCAATTTATAGCACTTTCAAGTGTCACTATTGTAATATATTTAGGCCTCATTGATAAAAGGGCAAATTGCATTTGATTACCTGAGTTTGTCGAGATGTTTCAATTGGTTATCGAATTTGCATTTGTAACAAGTTGGTTATTGAGTTTGTCTTTTTGTTGCAATCAGGTGTATTTTTGGATGAAACGTTAAAAATCTAACGAAAAACATAACATGTGAGTTAGTTAGGGGTGTTTTCGTCATTCTCATTAAATTTTTAATTAACTTTAATTTATCATTCTCTTCAATATTATATTTTCAATATATAAGTATTATTAATATGAAAAGTAAACTAACAATTATTATGTAAAATAATAAATTCATTAATGAAAAAATATTATATATAAATATATATATATATATATATATATATATATATATATATATATATATATATTATCTAGACCATCAACCCACCCCCACATTTTCTCCCCACATTTTCTTTCATATCCCGTCACCATCCATCTCCGCCATCAACCCACCACCATCTCCACCCTCAACCCACCCCCTTCTCCACCACCATCAACCCACCGCCATCTCTACCACCATCAACCCACCGCCATCCCACCACAATACTCATAATTCTCAAATCCCAATTCATTAAAAAGAAAGATAAAAAAAAAATTGCTGAATCCATTACACCCATAAAAACAAATCAAAATGCAACAACTATTGAAGCAAATTTTGTTGGAACAATTACGATCCTTTAAATATGAACCGACTCATTACTAGATTAAGAAGAGAAGAAGAAGAAGACGGAAGCGTGTAAATACCTTGTGATTCCATGTTTGTTCTTAGTCTTGTTCTTGTTCTTGAATAAAGAGGATGAAGTAAGAAGATAGACTTTAATTTATGGAGGAGTAGATCTTCTAAATGATGAGTGCCCTTTACTCTCTTTGATCTTCAAGTACTTAGGAAGAGTTTTGACTGAATGAGAATGTAAATGACTAGTGATTCATAGGCTTGATGGATAGGCCTTTATATAGGAATCCAAGGGGCACTTCATTTAGGGACTACACCTATTGATATATAAGATATTACCATTATGCCCATCATTTAATGGTATACTTATAATATGGAATTCTACATATTATATTGAGTTCTATACTTTATACCATATGTTATAATATTGATCATTATATTATTAAGTATTTATATGTTATATTAATCCATGTTCTTACAATCTCTCACTTGGATTATTATAACATATACCTTCACTTAATAAATTTCTTCAATCATATTTATAACAAAAATGACAACCCTTATGTGCACTTTGTTGTCATTCGAAAACAATCCCGTCCATTAGTCATATAAGTATAAGGACTAAAGGGACATTCGTTGTAATTGATTCGCAACTAAACCCACATTAATCACATATATATATCCAACTAAATGACATAGATAAAGTATAGATATGTAGCATGGAAAATTAATGAATATATATGAAGAATGCATATATATATTCTCCAACTAGTCCTACTTTAACCAAATGAGATCAATTTAAATGAAAACAACACAAGGAAATAGAAACATTTAAAACTCCCACTGATTTAGGCATTATCAAAAGTCATTACACCCATATGAGCAACATGCTCGTGAAATACTAAAGGAGATAACGCCTTAGTAAATGGATCCGCTAACATGGAGTTTGTACCAATAAGTTCTATTTCTATTTGTTCATTTTGTACTCTTTCTCTCACAACAAGAAACTTAATATCTATATGCTTAGATTTAGATGAACTCTTGTTGTTGTTGGAGTACAATACCGCGGCCCGATTGTCACAATATAACTTAAGCGGTCTTTCAACACCTTTGGACATTCGCGGCACTCTTCTATGAATTTTCGCAGCCATATAGCTTGATTGGATGCCTCATAGCAAGCAACAAATTCGGCTTCCATGGTGGAAGTAGTAACTAATGTTTGCTTGGCACTTCTCCAAGATATCGCTCCACTGGCCAAAGTGAAGACATAACCCGATGTCGATTTGCGACTATCTTGGCATCCAAAGAAAGTCGGAATCGGAAAAACCAATGATCTCAAGATGATCCGACTTTGTATATGTAAGCATGTAGTTCTTCGTGTTTTGTAAGTATCTCATCACTCTTTTGGCTGCGACCCAATGTTCTCTTCCCGGATTGCTTTGATATCGCCATAGCATGCCAACAATAAAAGCAAGATCTGGGCGAGTACAGACTTGAGCATACATTAGGCTTCCTACTGCCGATGCGTAAGGGATATTTTCCATATACTTGGATTCAAGATTATTTTTAGGACATTGATTTAGACTGAACTTATCTCCCTTAGAGACCGGGGTGTCATGTGGTTTACAATTTTCCATGCTAAACCTTTGTAATACCTTCTCTATATAACTCTTTTGTGATAATCCTAACATACCTCGTGAGCGATCACGATGTATTTGGATTCCTAATACAAAAGAAGCTTCTCCAAGATCTTTCATCTCAAATTTGTTTGAGAGAAATTTCTTGGTTTCCTTAAGAAGGTCCTTATCATTACTAGCAAGTAAAATATCATTCACATATAAGACCAAAAATATAAATCTACTCCCACTGAACTTATGGTACACACAATCTTCACCAAGATTCATTTCAAAGCCAAATGAAAGAATAACTTGGTTAAATTTTAAGTACCATTGACGAGATGCTTGCTTGAGCCCATAAATGGATTTCTTAAGTTTACAAACTAGTTGACTAGTTTGATTCGAATCAGTCACCATTTCTGGTTTCTTCATATAGATAGTTTCCTCAATGTCACCATTGAGAAAAGCTGTCTTTACATCCATTTGATGAAGCTCAAGGTCAAAATGTGCCACTAAAGCCATAATGATCCTAAAAGCATTTTTAGAGGATACCGGTGAAAATGTTTCTTTGTAATCAATGCCTTCCTTTTGAGTAAACCCTTTAGCGACAAGACGAGCCTTATGTCTTTCCACATTACCTTGTGAATCCCTTTTGGTCTTAAAGATCCATTTACATCCGATGGGTTTCACATTCTTAGGTAATGGGACAAGATCCCAAACGTTATTGTCATTCATGGATTTCAACTCTTCATTTATGGCATCAATCCACTTATGAGAATTTGGACCACTAATGGCTTCATGGAAGGTGATTGGCTCATCTCCCACTAAACCTAACGGTTCCTCATTCTCGGTAAGATATACATCATAATAATCCGGTATAGCACTCCTTCTTGCTCTATTAGATCTTCTTAATGGCACCGGTTCTTCTTGATTTTGAGGGTGTTGAATTTCCTCATCAACATTTTCATGTTGTTCATTAATAGGAAAATTAACGCCATTTTGAATATTATGTTCTTGTCGAATTTCAGGCACAACTGCTTGATTTTCGATAGGAACTATAGGAAGAGGTATAGAAACGAATTCCTCTTCCATTTCTTCAAATTCAAAATTACTATTCAAATTTTCCCCTCTAAATTCAACATCCTCAAAGAACCTAGCATTTTCCGTCTCGAAAAAGGTTCTAGTTTTTGGGTCATAGAATTTATATCCCCTAGATCTTTGAGAATACCCTACAAAATAACTACTAACTGTCTTAGCGTCCAACTTTTCTTCGTTAGGTCTATAAGGCCTAGCTTCGGCTGGACAACCCCAAACATGAAGATGATTAAGGGACGGTTTCTTACCGGTCCATAATTCATAAGGAGTTTTGTTAGTAGCTTTTGAAGGAGCTCTATTAAGAAGGTAGGTTGCGGTTTTCAAAGCATCGCCCCATAATGAGTGAGGTAAAGAAGTACAAGAAACCATACTTCTTACCATATCCTTAAGGGTTCTATTACGTCTCTCGGCTATACCATTCATGCTAGGTGTCCCTGGCATGGTGTAGTGAGGGACAATCCCACACTCTTCCAAATAGCGAGCAAAAGGACCCGGACGTTGTTCTCCCGAACCGTCATTCCGACCGTAGTATTCACCACCACGATCGGATCTAACGTTCTTAATAGTCTTTTCAAGTTGATTTTCAACTTTGGCTTTAAAAGACTTGAAAACGTCCAATGATTGAGACTTTTCATGAAGTAAATAAATGTATCCATAACGAGAGAAGTCATCTATGAACGTAATGAAATATGTTTGTCCGTTCCATGAAGGGGTAGGGAACGGTCCACATATGTCCGTATGAATTAGTTCTAAGACTTTTGTAGCTCTCAAGGATTCATTTTTGTTTGTATTTGTAAATTTTCCCTTAAGGCATTCAATACAAAAGTTATTTTCCGGAGTATCAAGCTTATGTAATATTCCCTCGGACACAAGCTTGTCAATTCTCCTTTCGGAGATATGACCCAAACGCCTATGCCACAAGGTATAAGAGTTTTTACTTGAAAACTTTCGTTTTATGCCTCGAGAGTTAGTTTCATTATTATGGGACTCATTTAATGAATTGACTGTGTCAAGTAAATATAGATTATCAATATAAGACAAAGAACTAGTACCAAAAAGCTTTGAATTAAAATATAAATTGCATTTATTATTACCAAAGATGCAAGAATAACCTTCTCGATCTAATGTAGTGACGGAAATTAAATTCCGTCTAAATGATGGAATAATAAATACATTGTTCAAAACTAAATAATATCTGGTACTTAATGATAATCTATAGGTCCCTATGCCTTCCACCTCTACCGGCTTTCCAGCTCCCATGTAGATGAATCTTTCACCTTCATTGGGTGTTCGGTAGTTCAGGCAACCCTGCATACATGAACTTATGTGAGTAGTTGCACCGGAGTCTAACCACCATGTATACGAAGGAATTGAAACTAAATTAGCTTTAGTACAAACAAAGCTAAATGACATACCTTTCTTAATTCGCCATTGGCGATACTTAGAAGCGATCGGGCTTCATGTGAGTGGGGTCCTTGCAAAAGAAGCACTTTTTCACCTTTTGATCATTTGATGATCCCTTAGGCTTCTTTGATGCAACCGCAATCTCCTTACCTTTTCTCTTAATCCCTCGAGAAGAGGTAGATGCATAATGTGCACTTTCGGGTTTGGTGTGTTTCAACCTATCTTCTTCCTCTGTGACATGTGAAATTAATTCATTAATATTCCACTTGTCCTTTTGACAATTATAGGTCGTTTCAAAATGACCAAATTGTGAAGGAAGAGAAATTAAAGCCAAATGCACAAGCAAGTCTTTCGATAAGTCCAACTTGAGTGCTTTTAATTTCGATGATAGATGAAACATTTCCATTATATATTCCCTTAGGTTTCCAGTGCCCTTGTACCTCATGGAAACAAGCTTTCTTAAGGTAGCACTTGTTTTCGATTTATCGCTTTTTGCAAAGCGTTGTTCTAGGGCATCTAGGAAACCTTTTGCACCATCATCCTCGGAGACACCGTTCGAAATGTCTCCGGATCGCATTCTTAATTATGCTTAGGCCGACGCGATTAGAACGCTTCCACCTCTCGAACTTAAGCGGTCTTCCGCAGTGCTTTTATCGATTAGAGGGGCAGGAGCTTGTTCTCTTAATGCGAGGTCAAGGTCCAAACAGCCCTAAGACCATAATAATCTTGTTTTTCCAAGTTTTAAAGTTTGTCCCAGTTAGCAAAGGAATTGAGTTTAAGGCGGTAGTAATGTAAGAAGCACTGATCAAATCTGAATGAAGAGAACAAAAGAATGAAACAAAACATGTATAATAATCTACACAATGATTAATTATATCAAAATGAATTCCATCAAAATAAAGATAATCAATATGACATCAAGACTAATCTTTGGATTTCGAATTGACTCACAATTTGATTTATCTTAGGGTAAACAAATAGCTTAAACAACACATTTCATGTACTTGCCTTCCTTTGGGCCGGATCAAGTACAAGAAGTGTCCTAAAGTTTAAGGTACTTGTTCCCCGGTAATAAAGAATAAACTACTCATTTTAAACACCCGCCTTCCTTTGGGATGGTTCAAGGTTTTTAGAATGACCTAAAGTTTAATTCAATTATTACTTATGAATGTAAATATTTAGTCAATAATAAGGTCTCCTTTGGGAAACAAGCATATTATCACATATTAATATTTACATTCATCTTTTAACAATTTTGGATTTAATTAACAAGGTCTCCTTTGGGAAACAAGCATGTCAATTATATTCAAAATGTTAAGGATATAATTAATCAAAATTAAGGCCTTAAGGTAAATTTGAAACTTTAAAGGGTAAAAACAACGAAAATTTATTAATAAAAGACAATATCCTTATGTTCTACCCGTCCATTCTTAAAGTTTAACAACTCTAAGAACCGCCAATCAGCGTGACTGGTGTCCAGATATCATATTTTATCAATAAATTATCAAAATTCTGGAAAAATTTGAGACTGAAGTCTCTCTGGACGACTCGTCCCTTAGGGCACGACTCGTCCCTAAGGGGAGGACTCGTCCATGAAGGAGGGACGAATGAATCAGAAGCAACCCTATTCTGGAATTCCAAAGGGGACGACTCGTCCCTTAGGGCACGACTCGTCCCTAAGGGGACGACTCGTCCCTATAAGGGGGACGCCTGAATCGAAAGGTCCCATTCCGTAAAATTGATGGGCACGACTCGTCCCTACGGGACGACTCGTCCCCAATGCCCAGAATTACGAACAGTCACTATTTTCAAACCCTTTTATGAACAGTTTTCCAACCAAATTTCCCTTTTAATGCATTATAATTATTGGCTATGTAAATGGGACAAGTTTGCACTTTAATTAACATGATTCAAACAAGTAGACCTAGATTTACACACTCCAAACACATGATGTTGGCTATGTAAATGGGGTAATCTTGTATGAACCATTGTGTCTCTTAAAACTTGATCTTACCATTATTTCCATGGTGACTCAATTTTCAATCAAATTAAGTAGATCCGCATACTCACAACACATTTAAAAAATGCGTGGCTATGCAAATGAACAAACTCACAACACATCCAAGGATGGTGGCTATGTTCAAAATGGGATAATCTTACATTAAGGATTGAAAGCCTTTTGAGTAAAACCAAAATGCAGAAATAGAATGAAGTTATGAACATAATACTCTTAGAAAAAATGAGTATTATGTACAAGAACAAAACTAAGTGTAATTATACATGGATTTAAAACAAATTAAAGCACAAGACTTTATAAGAAATTCAAACTCAATCTAGTTTATGAGCAGGCTCTGATACCAATTGTTGGAACAATTACGATCCTTTAAATATGAACCGACTCATTACTAGATTAAGAAGAGAAGAAGAAGAAGACGGAAGCGTGTAAATACCTTGTGATTCCATGTTTGTTCTTAGCCTTGTTCTTGTTCTTGAATAAAGAGGATGAAGTAAGAAGATAGACTTTAATTTATGGAGGAGTAGATCTTCTAAATGATGAGTGCCCTTTACTCTCTTTGATCTTCAAGTACTTAGGAAGAGTTTTGACTGAATGAGAATGTAAATGACTAGTGATTCATAGGCTTGATGGATAGGCCTTTATATAGGAATCCAAGGGGCACTTCATTTAGGGACTACACCTATTGATATATAAGATATTACCATTATGCCCATCATTTAATGGTATACTTATAATATGGAATTCTACATATTATATTGAGTTCTATACTTTATACCATATGTTATAATATTGATCATTATATTATTAAGTATTTATATGTTATATTAATCCATGTTCTTACAAATTTCACCACAATATTGAAAATCTAAACTATTGTCAATCAATCAGTAATTACCGGTGATAATTCCGATTAAGGCCTACTCATCATCTTCTTAAATTCCTCGAAATTGACGCAACCATCTCCGACAGCGTCTATGGAGAGGTTGTTGATGGTGTCAAGGAGGAGATCTTCTAGGGTTTGGTTAAGGAAAGGAGGGGCCTGGAGAGGGGATTGAGACCGGATTTGGAGCTTTCCCAATAGGGATTGGAGGAGGAGATTGTCGAAATTGGGGGGTGGAATTGTATGAACTCATTGGAATGGTTTTAGAGAGAAAAAAATACAGGGGCTTTAGAGAGAGAAAGGTGTTGGGGATGAAAATGGAGGGGGAAAGGGTTTAAGTATATACGGTGTACTCCTAAGTAACTTGGTCTTTTTCATGCAAATTTAATTGAGAATGACCAAAATAACCCTAAGTAACTTAGATGTTATGATTTTCGTTAGATTTTTAACTGGGCATCCAAAAATATACCTAATTGCAACAAAATGACAAACTCAATAACCAACTTGTTACAAATGCTAATTCGATAACCAATTGAAACATCTCGACAAACTCAGGAAACTAAAATGCAATTTGCCCTTGATAAAAAATCAAATTTTAAAAAGAAATTGACTCTCGTCCTCTTTTCTTTTTCGTTCGTTAATTGACAATTTTGAAAGTTTAATGATTTTAACCTAACAAATCTAAGAAATGGGATTATCTTTTCGGGACAAACAAAATGGCTAAGGAAACATCTTTATGAGCGAGAAGGATTATTTATCTTGTTTTTTTTGTTACTTAAAATAAAATAATTAGCACAACGATTAGATTTTGTTTTCTTTTTCCTTTTTCAGAAAGGGAGTAAAATGCTTAAAATTAAGTCTCAATAAATAGTTGCTCTTATGAAAAACTAGTTTTTTCATAACAGTATGGAAAAACTAGTTTTTCCATACCCGATTTACACACACAACTCACTAATTGAATCGGTGGGTGGGTTCATTAACAAAACAAAATCGGTCTATATAAACTTAATTCCAACGAACACACACAGTTACGTCGCAAAATAAGATAAATTCATCTAGCTGAAACATAATTCAAGTCATAATCATTATGTTTCAATCAATCCAGGTACTATGGCAATCAATGACAACTTCTTCGTATAGAATCGATTATCAATTGAAATATTAACAATCATTCCTAATTGTTTCATTCAATTCAGACGCTTTTTTATTAGGTTAAGATGAGCTTACAGGATTTTGAAAATGAAATTGGTATTAATTTGAATTCTTCATTACTCGAAGAGCCAGTACATTCACGAAATTGATTAGTCAACATTATGATTGAATTATTGTAGATAATGCTACTGTAATTGATCAAATTCCTCACGCAGTTGATGATGATCATGAAACAGGTAAGCTAATATGTAGTACTAGAGCTTGGTTTTTGTAATGTCAGTGTTTATGTTTGTAATTGATTTGTAATCTAATTTACTTGTGCTTATGATTTGCCAGTACATCTGTTTTGTTATACCAGTGCATGTTTTTTTAATGTGCCAATGTTTTTAGTAAAATGTGACATTGTTTTTATTTAAGAATGTGCCAACACCTCATATATGTTCTGCCAATGCATGTTCGTTTCTCATTCCCAATTGCCAGTGTTTTTAAGGTGCTAGTGTTTTAATAAAATGTGCCAACACACATGTTTCTGTTGTGCCAGTGAATTTACTTGTTTCCAAATGGCCATTGCTTGTTAAAATAAGGTGCCAGTGTTTGTTAGTGAATTTGTTAGCACACTTGTTTCTTTAGTGCTATTGCATTTGCTTCTTTCTCAAAGCCATTGATTGTGTGCTTGTGGTGCCAATATTTCTAATATAATGTGCTAGCACAGTTGTTTCTGTTGTGTCAGTGAATGTGATTGTTTCAAAATGGCTATTGCTTGTGAAAATAAGATGTCAGTGTTTGTAAGTGAATGTGTCAGCACACCTGTTTCTCTAGTGCCAGTACATGTGCTTGTTTCCCAATGCCAATGAATGTATTTTTAATATAATGTGCAAGCACATATGTTTCTCTAGTGCCAATGTTATTGTTAATCTAATATCTTTTTTTTTTTTTTTTTTTTTTGCAGCAAGCCAAGTTGACATTTCTTCATTGCTGTTGGGAGTAAAAGCAAAGGCATGGTCAGTATTTTTTAATAAACTAACATATGTTAATAAATTAACTGAACTATGAATGCCAACATTGTAAAGTACCAGCATTAATTTTTTAAAGTGACAGTATTGGCTTGTTAATAGTGTCAGTATCAGTGTTTCCAAATGCCAACATATGTGTTTCAATAGTGTCAGCATCAATGTTTGTTAAAAGTGCCAACATATGTGTTTCATCAGTGCCAACATCAGTGTTTGTTAGTAAACTAACATATGTTACTAAACTAACTGAACTAGGAGTGCCAACATTAGTTTTTTAAAGTGGCAGCATTAGTTTTTTAAGTGTCAGCATTAGTTTTTTTAAAGTGACAATATTTGTTTGTTAATAGTGTTGGTATCAGTATTTCAAAATGCCAACATATGTGTTTCAATATTAATAGTGCCATCATTAGATTTTAATAGTGCCACCAACTTTATGAAAATACAATTTTTTGTACCAGTGTTTGATATTACTATTACCAGTGAATGCATTTCATATTGATTGTGATTGATAGTGCAAGTGTTCACCCATATCAGCTAATAATATTCAAATGTGTATCAAAATGTTAAAATGAATCAATAATTAAATGACCTAAATAACAACATTAAATACAAAAATTTCAATTAGAACATTTTGACTTCAATGAAGTTCAAAATGAAGTTAAAAATGCAATGATTCATGCTAATCAGAGTTCAAATCAAGTAAAATAAAGTTTCGAAAGCATACATTCGTTTCATCGCTTGCTCTTGATTTCTTTGGTTTGTTTGGTCATGTTTTCATAAAACAAGTGAAAAACAGGTCGGAGAAGATGAATAATCAACGAAAATCGATGAATAATGGAAGAAATCCTTGAAGAACAATTCAGAGAATTCAAATTGAAGAGCGAAATGACGAATTAAATTCAAAATTTTGGGTTGTACGGTTAAAAACGAAAGCTGGGATCCAGACTGGAAAAATGTGATAAATAACTGTCTGTTAAATTGAATCGGGGTGGAAAACACATTTTTTGTTAACCTTAACAAAAAACCTTAATAAAATGGCGAGGGGTAGGGGAAGACCCAAACAAACTTGGATTAGAGTAATTGAAAATGATATGAATTTACTTGGAGTGGATGAAAGTATGGTGTTGAAGAGGCCGGAGTGGAGGGCAAAAATCCATGTGGGGGGTTGATTTTTTGTATTATTTTTTTTATTTTTTATTTTTTTATTATTATTATTATTTTATTTTTTATTTTTTTTATTTTTATTTTTTTATTTTATTTTATTTTAATTTATTTTTTTTATTTATTTTTTTTTTCACGATAACATATGAGGATTCATGTTAGCCGACCCCAAATTATTTTGGGACTAAGGCTTTGTTGTTGTTGTTGTTGTTGTTGTTGTTGTTAACAAAACGCGTTTTTACAAGATTTTAACCTCAATAAAAAGTTTTATATTTGAATTTTCCAAAAATAATTGAGTTTAGCCATATTGATATGCGTACTATTTGGGGATTGTCAATTTCATACACGTACTTACTAAACATGAAATGTCATCTGCGTCTTTTATTTTCATTTTCAATTTGACCACCTTTTTAACACTCATTATAAAATTAGTGGACCAGTATATGAGAGTTAACAATTTAACAAATTAGTTAGTTTGTAGTTGATTTTCATTTTGAGGGGTTTATTGAGAATTCCATAAGTAAAAGGGTTGTGAATAAAAAAATGCAACATTAATATATTTTATTTATTTATTTCATAAATAAAAAATCATATATTAAAAATAAAAATAAAAATTTCTTTTCTCATGGGCAAAAATATTTCTTTTTATAATAATATGAAATGATAATAATAAATTAAGTCATTAACTATTACCTTAATACGGAGTATATAATTAGTAAATGTAAAATATTGAATAAAATAAATAATTTGGTTATAAATATTTTTAACAAAATATAATTATCACATTATAAATTAAAAAATCATATGAATAAAATATTTTCACCCAAAATCTAAATTTTTTGCCAGTTAAGGGCTTTTTGACGATTTCGTTAAAAATATGGTTAAATAGCATGTGCCACTCACGTGATTAACAGATTTGGTTAAATTGATTTGACACTAACTTTTAAGAGGTTAAATGACATATTTTATAAATAAGGGATCATAGAACAAAAAAAACTTTTATTTTATTGAATTTATTTTTAATTTTTAATTCTTATCTTATCATAATTTATTAAAAAAAATATCCAAATTCAAATATTTAGTTTTTTTTAACAAAAAATAATTAGTAAATGTAAAATATTGAAAAAAATAAAGATAATAGTTAATATGATTTAAAATAATTTAAGATATTAACTATTATCCTTTTTTCTAATAATTTAAATTACTAATTATTTTGCATCAAAAAAATTACTAATTATTTTAGATTGGATAATTTATAAAATATATAAATAAAAATAGATTAAATAAAATAAATATTTACAAAAAACATGCTTACCCAATTTATATTTTTTTCTTAATCATGTTTTTTTTTAAATGAAACACAATTTAACAAAAAAAAAAAAAAAAAAAACTCATTTACAGTTTCTTTTCCCCCTTCCAAAAAAAAACCTTAAAAAAAAATAATTTCTTCCCCAAATCTCTCCCCCCCCCTTCCGCCCCGTCTCCTTCTCCTTCTTTTTGATTCCATGACTCCCTCATACCCCCTAAAAAAACCCACCTTCTCCGGCCACCCAACCCAACCCCTTCCCCTATTGTCTCTTTCCATCTTCCGACACTTTAGCGCTTCCATTACCCCTCCCCTTTCCCCTCAAGCGAAATCACCTCCCCACCAAATCGTCCTCCACCGATGACCCTTTCACCCGCCACATAATCGAATTTTGAAATTAGATCCGGAAGAGGAAGCGACGGCTTAAAAGGCTTGTGACTTGATTGGTTTTGATTTTGAATTTGTGTTTTTAATACTTGAATTTGGTGGTGGGGTTGTGGATTTTATGTTGATTGTGTTGAAGGGTGAGGCAATGATGTTGGTGACTTTGTTTTAATGATGGTGAATTTGTGTTGATGGGGGTGTATAGGCAGAAGGGGTGTTTATGATGGTGTGTGGTGGGTGGTGTCGTAGGTGGTGGGTGGTGGCTTGAATTTTAGTAATTTTTTTGAAGCACACCGGAAATGACGAAAAGACTCGCCGGAAATCACCAAAAATGGGCTGGCCGGAAATGGGGAGAGAGAAGAGAGAGAAGGTTTGATTTTGGGGAGAGAGAAGAGAGAGAAGGTTTTTTCTTCACCCCCACTTTTAATTTATTTCACTTAGCCCCTTAAATTTAAATATCAATGCAAACTAACCAAATCAATTAATCACGTGTGTGGCACATACTATTTAACCGTATTTTTAACGAAAATTGTCAAAAAGCCCTTAACTAGCAAAACATTTAGATATTAAGCTTTGATTTGACAAAAAAAAAAATATGAAACCCGCTTGGAGACCACCCCCTCAAGTTCAGGCCCTAAATTACAATTAACCCAAATAAATAACTCCAACCCATTGATGCGACCATATAAAATGAATTGGGCCCAAGCACCAGAGCTTAGGCCCATTGACTAGTCATGGGCCGATTCCAATGGATAGGGGCCCTCCGAGAGAATAATGGCAATGGAGCGACATTAGAGGAGTAGGCGACATGAGCTCTACTGTGGTAATAGTAAGGAGGCGCGTGAGAGTACAACCATGCATGCACCAGGGTCATGCGAGAAGCACGGTAGAGTGGCTGTATTTTATTATGTTAACGTGTATAAATGGGGACCCGCTTTCCGCGGGACATATGGTTTAGGGCGACATATAGAATGTCGCCCTCGTTCCTTTGGTTGTCGCAAAAGCGACATTGGACGTTTGGGTATTCCAGGGGCCTAGTCCCGGTTGGCGCCTGAGCCCCTAACCCTAGCCGCTTGTGATGGGTGATTGATGTGACAAGGTGAATAGTGAAATCCCACTAACTTAAGGTTGGTTGAGAACCCCTTTTGGATGATTGACAAGTGTCCCCCATGTGCAAGGCACATGGGGGGTTTGGGAGTATATAAGAATGAATTATATCACTTACATGGTATGTCTCTCTCTCTCTCTCTAGGGTTTCCATTGATATTATCATCACCTTGACCATCTAACCTTACTCTCACGCCGGAGGGGGTTCGCCGGAGTCACCCCGGCCTAGTTCACGTGTTCTCTTGTGTGTAGGCGACCATTCAAGGAAGGAGCAAGCCGGAATATCCTCTACAATTCAGTTCCTGTGCAACCACAGTATTTTTTGGTAGCATCAGTTGGTTCCGTTGCTGGGACCTGAATTTCTTTCCTTGTTTGGGTTGATCAGTTGTTGATGGTGGTGGTAGCGTCCTGATTGAGGTGGTTGTAGGTGGAGGAGTGGTGTTCTTGAGGTTGACGTCACTGTTGAAGTTGCCCAGAAGTTATGTTTGAAGTTGTTGTTGGTGTTGGGTTGGCTTGCCTCGGCTGGAGGTTGTTTGTAACCCCAAAAAGTGATCAGAATGGTACAAGAAAAGAGAACTCAGGCTAGAGCTACCCAGAATCCGATGATGGAAACTCCAAATACGAAGGATTCCCGCTGGGCGAGATCGGGGACTGCGCGGGAAGGCGAGGTTCACACTCCCGAAACGGATTCGGCAATCAGGATGGCAAGGGAGCAAGGAGAGAGGGTGCGAGCGGGAAGGGGAAAAGCTCTAGCTGACGAGCAGGATCCCGCTCCCTCGAAAGCGGATAATGCGAAAGCAGTGGCCGAGCAGTTGAGGAAAGAGAATGAGTTCATGATGAAGGTTCTCGCCAATAATGAGAGGTTGAGAAAGATGGGTCAGATACCCACAGAGATACCGCCTGAGATATCGGTGGAAGTTGATGGGCGAGACCAGGGAGGAGAGCGGAATGTCAGTCATGATGCGTCAAAAAGAGATGGTAGGCAAGCGAAGGACATGCCGCCGCCTAGAGGTGTAGAAGGTCATAGAAGGCAGGATATGAGCAAAGAGAGATCTGGGGGTGATAGAGGTAAGAGGAAATACTTAGACCGCGATGATGAAAGGAGGAGAATCTATCACAAGTTAGGGAACTCGCGTGATGACTCTTATTATTATGGATATGAAAGTGATGAAGGATCGACTGCAGACAGAGATTATGTGCCAAGTCGCTCAAGATATTCTGACGAGGAGACGTATGTAAGAGAAAGGTCGCAAAGATCAAGGCATTCTGATAGAGCTCACCGAGATGAATTGTCGCAGCGCGATAGAGATCGTAGGCGGTGCGAAAGGAGGGACAGGGAAAAGGCGGAAAAGGCCGCGGAAGCCGAGAAGGTCGCGGAAGCAATTAGAACTGCAGAGGCTTTGAAAGTCGTAGAGTTGGCTAAAGCCGCCGAGTTAGAAAAGGCCAAGAAGAGTGAAGATGATAAATGGAAATCCGAGATGGCAGAATTGGCAAAGAAAATCAGAGAACTAGAGGCGGGATCCAAGCCCACAGATGCAAAGGGCTCTTACTTGGCCTCATTTGCAAAGAATATTCAGATTGTCGCCCCCGATCCGTCTTTTCGTATGCCGAATTTTCCAAGTTATTCTGGGGTTTCAAGGGCAAACACTCACATTGGAGGATTTGAGGTAACGTTGTCGCTTTTGACTAATAATGAAGCCGTAATCTGCAAGGCATTTGCGAGCACTCTTGCTGATCACGCCCTGGAGTGGTTTTTGGCACAGCCGGCGGAATCAGTGCTCGGATATCAAGATCTTAAGAGTAAGTTCCTAGCGAGATTTAGTGGGTCGGGAGCCCAGCCCGCGCAAAAAACCGAATTGTGTAGCTTAAAGCAGAATGAAGGGGAGAGTATATTGGTTTTTACAGATAGATTTATGGGGGTTGCAAATCGGATTGCTGATGTTAGCCAGGGCGAGATCATCATGTTATTTAATTCGGGATTGTTGCCTAGACACTTCAAAGCAGAATTTTGTATGCGATTGCCGAAGACAACTGGCGAGTTGTACGAAAGGGTTAGGGCGTAATGCAGCGGTACTAAGGAGGAAGTAGTCAAGGTCGCTCATGCAGCAGCGGGATCTGGTAAGAAGAATGTGAAGGAAAGATTTGAGGTTGTGAAAGATGATAAGAAAGTTGATAAAGGAGGTCGCGGCGGGAATGGAGCCGGCGGGAGCCGGGATAGTCGTAACAGAGGACAAGATCAGAGAAAGATTATCAGGTTCAGTAGGTTGAACACTACTTTGAGCGAGATCTTGAGTAAGGAGGATTTCCCGCCGCCTTATGAAATCAAAGAAGGATCCTATGGTGCCAGGGACCAGAATAGCTATTGTGATTTTCACAAAGACAAGGGGCATACGACAAATGATTGCTATAATTTGAGGAAGATAATCCAGTCGAGAATTGATAGGGGCAACTTCAAGCAGTATCTCGAAGGAAGTAAAGGGCGAGATGAAGGGGTGCGACAAGAGAGAGCTCAGGATCGAAATGTTGTTGATGTCATTCAGGATCCATTGCCCAACGTTGCTCAGTTGGACAATCAAATCATGATGTTATCGCACAGTTTTGATATCCCTCCGTTTGTCGCCAATGAAGACAGAGTTATCAGTTTCTCTAGAAGCGAGTTGGCAGCAACTAAGAGTCATGGGAGCCAACCAGTGATTATAACCATTTGCCCAGGAAATAACATTGTTCAGCGCGTGATGGTGGATTCAGGCACGAGCAGGAATGTATTGTACTATGAGGCTTTCAAGAGGATGAATTACACTGATGCCAACCTGGTACCCTACAAGGGATATCTAGAGGGATTTACCAATCACTCAGTAAAGGTGAAGGGGACAATCATGCTGGAAGTAGAAATTGGTGAGGGTGAACTAGCGAGAAGCGAGCAAGTGGAATTCATGGTGATTGATTTGGTTTCCGCATATAATGCTATAGTTGGAATCCCTTTTCTGTTAAGTTTTGAGATGGTGCTTTCCATCCCGCATCAGAGAGTGAAGTATCCGACTCCTAGAGGTGTGGGTTGTCTGAAGAGTGAAGCCATTACAGTGGCGAGAAAGAAGAAAGAGATGATAAAGGCCAAGGGGGCTTCTACTAGTTCGTTGACGACAAAGTCTGATTCTCGCCAGCTGAGGATTAATATGATTGAATTTGTTGAACCTGAAGATGATTGGGTGGTTACTGAAAGTATGGAGAATGGCACGGCCTTGGTTGTCGCGGATGCGAGTTTTGTGCAGGAGCGAGAAAAGGAGATGATAGATGCGCGAGATCCTGATTGTATAAGCTATAAGCAGGATGTCGCAAGTGAGTTGGATCTGGGTATGGAAATAGTGTGTATGGCGCCAAACACGAGCCACGTCGGGGCGGTTCAGTTTGTTCAGATGAGGGAGCCCAGAATAGAGGAGATAATGGTGGAAGAATTTGTTGATGATTCCGGCGAGGATTGTGAAACTGTGGAGGTCGAGGATAGAGATGGGCGACCTACGGGTAACATGTTTAAAGATCCCGGCAAGGTGATTCTCGCCAAAGGTTCAATTGGCAAAAAGCGAAAAAGATTGGAGGTAGAAACTTTACAAACACGAGATGAGCCTGAGATTCAGGCTGGTGAAGAGCTAGAAGAGGTGGAGATCAATCGATATTTCCCGGAGCAACGGGTTAAAATTGGGAAGCAATTGTTCAGGGATGAGCGAGAGAGGTTGGTTGAATTTCTGAAGGATAATTTGGATGTGTTCGCTTGGCGGCCAGAGGATATGAGGGGGATTGATGAGAATGTCGCTTTGCATTGCTTGAATGCCGATCCGAGGGTTGAGCCGTTCAAGCAAAGGGTTAGACACTTGTCGCCAGAGAAGGAGAGCGCGGTCATGGAAGAAGTTGATAAACTATTGAAGGCGGGAATTATAAAGGAGATTCAATACCCAGTTTGGTTAGCGTGTCCAGTCATGGTATTGAAGTCGAACAAGAAATGGCGGATGTGCATTGATTTTACCGACTTGAATACCGCCTGCCCAAAGGATTGCTACCCGCTGCCCAAGATAGATAAGCTGGTGGATTCGATTGCCGGTCATAGGGTATTCAGCTTTATTGATGCGTATTACGGGTACCATCAAATTAAAATGTGCGAGGATGACAAGGCAAAGACGGCTTTTCGAACTCCCAAGGGTAATTTCTGTTATAAGATGATGCCATTTGGCTTGAAGAATGCCGGCGCGACATACCAGCGAATGGTGAATGAGCTCTTCAAGTCGCAGATTGGGCGAAACTTGGAAGCTTACATTGATGATATGGTGATTAAAACAAGAGAGTATGATCATGTGTTGGATCTCGCAGAGACGTTTGAAAATCTAAGGAGGAATTCGATGAAGTTGAACCCTAGCAAATGCACGTTTGGAGTTACGGCGGGAAAATTTTTGGGTTTTCTAGTAAACAGGCGTGGGATAGAGGCCAATCCCGAGAAGATCCAGGCTCTATTGGACATGTCGCCTCCCAAGTCAATCCGCGAGATACAAAGGCTAAATGGGAGGATCATCGCCTTGGGGAGATTCATTTCCAAGCTGGCAGAAAAGTGTTTACCGTTTTTTAAGGTTTTGAAGGGGGTGAAGGATTTTGTTTGGAATGAGGAGTGCGATGTCGCTTTCGAGCAAATGAAGGATTATCTGGGCAAGCCGCCTTTGTTGTGCAGCCCAGTGGAGGGAGAAGAGTTGTTCATATATCTGGCGGCTCCAGATCATGCAGTGGCCGCCGTTTTGGTGCGAGAAGTTGGTGGCAGTCAGAGGCCAATTTATTATGTTTCAAAGGCATTAAGTGAGGTTGAGTCGAGATACTTTAATACCGAGAAGCTGGCGTACGCTTTGGTTGTGGCTGCACGAAAACTGAGGGCTTACTTTGTGGCGCATACCATTGTCGTATTGAGTGATGCCCCCTTGAGAAGAATCTTGCAGCGACGAGATGCAGCGGGAAGATTGTTGAAATGGTCTATTGAATTGACTGAGTTCGATTTAAAGTATGAATCTCGCTGGGCAATTAAGGCGCATGCATTGGCATATTTCATTGTGGAAACATCTTTCACAAGGTCGCAAGAAGAGGTGATGGAGAATGCTGCGAAGAAGAAGGTCGAAAGGGAAGCCAGACCCAGTGTGTTGGTAAGGGAAAGGCCGCCTGATTTTTGGGTTTTGTATGTTAATGGTTCGTCTTTGAAGGATAAAGGCGGAGCGGGAATCACTCTGACCTCGCCTGATGAGGAGGTTAAATATGAAAAAGCATTGAGGTTTAAGTTTAATATTTCAAATAATCAAGCTGAGTACGAGGCATTGATTGCCGGGATAGAGTTAGCGCGAGACATTGGGTTAACCAAGATAGTGATTCATTCAGATTCCCAGTTGATTGTTAATCAAGTGAAGGGTGATTATGGAGTCCTGAGTTCTGTTTTGGTGAAGTACTGCAACCTGGAGAGAAACCTTTTGGGAGGATTTGAATTTTGGGAGTTGGTTCAGATTGACAGGGCTGATAACTCGCGGGCGGATGAATTAAGTAGGTCGGCGGGATCTGAAAGGCAATACTCAGCTAGTGAGCCGCTATTAGAATATGTAGAGATGCCGGTAATCAACAGGTTGTTGGTTTCAGAGATTGTTGATGCCGAGAAGGACTGGGTTGTAGAGATGAAGGAATTTTTGCTCAAAGGAGAGTTGCCACCTGACGAAGAGAAGGCACGGTTGATCAAGGCGACATCACCGCGCTTCACAGTGCAATATGGAGTTTTATATATGAGATCCTTTTCAAAGCCGCTGATGAGGTGTGTGGAGCCGAGCATGGTGCAGAGGGTGTTGTTTGAAATCCACGAAGGGGTATGTGGCGGCCACCCGGGAGCGAGAACATTAGCGGAAAAAGTTTTGTTTCATGGATATTATTGGCTGAGTTTAAAGAAAGATGCAGAATTGTATGTGAAAAAATGCGAGAAATGTCAGCGATTTGGCAACATTCCTCGACAACCAGCTACTGAGCAGACTCCTATTGTGCCGACTTGGCCGTTCGACATGTGGGGGATGGATTTGATAGGGCCTTTCCCGAAAGCAAAAGGTGGTTGCCAGCATGTAGTTGTCACCGTGGATTATTTTACGAAGTGGACAGAGGCGAAGGCTTTGGCGACAATCAGTAAAGACCAGGTGATAAAGTTTGTACAAGAAAATATTTGGTGTAGATATGGAGTTCCTAGGGCAATCATTTCAGATCATGGCACTCAGTTTGGGAAAAAAAATTCGGCGGAATGTGCAAGGGTTAATGTCAAGCATTGGATGTCGACCGTGTATAGGCCGCAGTGTAACGGTCAGGCGGAGGCGGTAAACAAACAAATCATTGTCGCCTTGCATAAAAATCTAGAAGGAAGAGGTGGAGCGTAGCTTGAGGAGTTGCCTATAGCATTATGGTACGTGCGGACGACTGTGAAAGGCTCAACTGGAGAAACTGCGTTCGCCCTTACTTATGGGTCAGAAGCTATAGCACCCGCCGAGATGGCGTTGCCGACTTACAGAGTGGCCAGTTATGATGAAGCGAGAAACGGGCAAAGGCGATGTAATGATTTAGATCTGATTGATGAAAAAAGAATGTATGCGAGAATGAAGATGATCAACTACAAATAGAAAATGAAAGCCCAGCACGACAAGCGTGTTAACAAGAGATCTTTCAATGTCGGATATTGGGTCCTAAGGAGTGTGGAGGCAACTGGAGCCAAACCCGGATACACCAAGTTGAACGAGAAGTGGGAAGGCCCGTTTCAGATTTCGAGTGTGGTGCGAGAAGGAACGTATAGGCTGCGAAGGCAGGATGGAGAAGAATTGAAGAATGCTTGGAGCGTTGATCATCTCAAGCAGTTCTATCAGTGAAGTCGCCGCGACTTCAAATATGTTTGATCATTTCCCAGATGGCAAAAGTTGTATAACTTTTTCTTGTAATTTTTGTATTTTGATTGTCGCTCGGGGAGAAAGTTATGTAAAATTTGCTAAGTCTGGTGGAATGTAACCTGTATATATGATGAAACAGATGGCGGGATGGTTTTATCAGCGTATCTTGTAGCGTGAGCATATACTTGTGAAAATGAAAATTCTAATGAAATTGTTTCCTGTTTTGTGAAGATGGTGGCCAAGGAGGTTGTCACTAAAGCTTAAAGATGGCGGCCAAGGAGGTTGTCGCTAAAGCTTAAAGATGGTGGCCAAGCGGTTGCCGCAAAAGTTCGAAGATGGAGGCAAGTAAAGCTCGCCGCTGAATCGAGGTTGAAGATGGATTAAAGATTGAAGTACTTGACCGGGTAGGTCCCGGCGACATACTTGACTGGGTAGGTCCCAGCGCGTACTTGACCGGGTAGGTCCCGGTGACATACTTGACTGGGTAGGTCCCAGCGTGTACTTGACCGGGTAGGTCCCGTCGACATACTTGACTGGGTAGGTCCCAGTGCATACTTGACTGGGTAGGTCCCGGCGACATACTTGACCGGGTAGGTCCCGGCGACATACTTGACTGGGTAGGTCCCAACGAATTCGAGTCCTGGCAAAGGCCAGACACAGCGAGTCCTGATCATGATCAGGCGAGAAAGACCTGGCTTAAAGGCGCCAGGCACAGCTGGATAAGGATTAGTAAGTCGCCCAGAAGCTAAGAGAAGCTGAAGGGCGAGAAGCATAGCTAAGAAGTAAGGCTGCCTAAAGACAAGCCTCACTCTTTTGGAGGGAGTAGTATGTATATAGATAAGAGAAAGGGAAGGGAGTCTTCGATGAACTATCGAAGAAAAATGGCGACATATCATAAGCAAAATTTAAAAACAAGTAACAGTAAGCAAAGTAGTGACATTCGAAGGAAGACAATTAGATATCGTGAAAAAGATGAAGTCGCTCTGCGACAATCAAATAGCCAAAGCAAGTGTCAAAGAAACGTTCATGAGGGGTCCAAACCGGTTTGCCTATTAAATCCACCCACAACGTCAAGACATCATTGTCGATAGGGGTGGAAACGGTTCGGTTTAGCTCGGTTTGGGGTAATTTAGAAGTCAAACCGCTATACATCGGTTTGGAGAAATCCCAAACCGAGCTGAACCACAAAATAGTCCAAGCCGAGCTGCGCTAAACCATCACGGTTTGGCTCGGCTCGGTTTGAACCACGGTTTAGTTAAATTGGTATCAAGGGGTGCAGGTCAATGAGCTTGAGCTTTCACAGTAGGGATGTTTCAGAGTTATAGTTGCAATATAAATCATCAATAACTTAATGGTGACTAGATCCTAAACTGAGCAGTTGGATACAGAAAATATAAATCCAACACATGCTCCTCTCGCTTCTCATCTTTAGATGTAAAATCTACAACATAGATTACATGCATCAATCCCCTGATATTAATATGCTCATCAATATCTTATAATCAATTATATGCTTCCTCCAATGCTTGCAATCTTGCGTTCAAATTGCTAAGCAGACACATGCATTACTTCATAGAACACCTCAATGGTTCAGCTAGCTCGGCTCCACGGTTCGGCTCGTGGTTCAGCTTGAAACGGTTCGGCTCGGTTCGGCTCGGTTCGGCTTGAAGGGTCAGATCGTGAGCCAAACCGAACCATGTGGTTTATCAATTTTCTAAACCGAGCTGAACCATATAAGTTTAAAAACCGAGCTAAACCGCACGGTTTGGCTCGACTCGGTTCCGAACCGTGGTTTGAGCCGAACCATTTCCACCCCTAATTGTCGATCAGAGCAGGAGGGGTCCAAACCGGTTTGCCTAAGAGCTTATCTTCTGCAGCCAGGGCCTTAAGCTCGCCTTCCTCATAAGGAACTATGGAATGGCCGCGGCGGCAAAAATCACTATAGATCTGCTCGGATCCCCATTTGGCGAGAAGCTCGGGAGTGATGGCTGGGATTTCCTCAGAGCTAGCCGCTGCCGCCAGCATGACATGGAGTAAAGTCTTGTCGTACATGTCCATGGCGTCACCCTCCGCTTTGTCCTTGTTGGCGGCAATCTCTTGAACCAATTCAGCATTTGTTGTCGCCTTGGCTTGATTATCGGCCTTTAGGGACTGAATCTTCTCTTCCAGCGCTAGTTTTGTCGAGGAAATCTCTTGATCTTTGTTCTCATCTTCTAAGGCTTTATCCTCGCTAGCCTTAAGTATCGCAGCCACCTTCAGTTTTTCTCCTTGAAGTGTCGCCAGTTCTTTCTCCATCTCCACGCACCTATTCTTGTATTTCTCCTTCTCAGCCAAAGCTCGCTTGCGAGCTTTATCTATCTTCTCAGACTCACGAACCGCACGCTTGCATTTATCCCTAAACCCACGCAGAGTACTCGCTATCTGTAAAAAGTTCGGGAAAAAGTTTAGCACTTTGAGGAAAATGATAAAGCTAACGTAAAGTAAGAGGAGGCAATACCCACCCCACAGATCTGAAGGCCGGCGAAGTTCATAGACAGATCAGTGTCTTGTTCAATCACTTCGTCTATTGCCGCCTTGTCGCTTATCCGCTCAAGCATGCCGACACCAATAAGACTGTTGTTCGGGTCACGGGAATGAATATTAAAACCTTGTAGTGGGGGAACTGAGGCGATCTCCACACCTAGATCATAAAAGCCTTCCCTATCAGAGGGCATCTCAAACCCCTCTCTCAGCCAGCTCACAAGTTTGGGCTCAGCCTCAGTCGAAGCTTCTTCCACTGCCTCTGGATCCTCCTCCGTTCGCCCCCTTTTGTGGGGGCGGGAACCAGTAGGGCGGGGGGAAACAACCGGGGGGACAAACTCTTCTACAGCAACCTCAGCCTCCTTTTCCTCAGTTTCTACTTCCATCTCTTCATCTCGCTGCGAAATGGTGGATGATCGCAGCGGAGTTTTAGCTCTGCTAGATTTGCGCGTCTGGCCAGCGGCTTTCTCAGCAGCCACAGCAGCTTTCTCGCGAGCTATGGCCTCCGAGTCATCCCCCTGATGAGAGATTGGAAGCTCTAATTCAGCAGCCTTAGATAAGTCGGTTTGGCGAGCATTGGTAAGCCGCCTTCGGCGACTATCAGATTTAGCAGTAGCAGCAGCACGTCTATCAGACACGTCCATGAGTCGAAATCCTGAATTGGAAAGAAACATTTAGAAAAGAGAGAGAAGGGAAACAAATTAAAAAGTATAAAGGCGAGATACATACTCAGAACTTCGTACATGGTCTTGCAACAACGACCTTTCAGTTGGCAAGGTCCACATTCGGCGGCAAAGCAATTTCCATGATGAAGGTCCCAACCAGGGTAGGGATCAGGTTGCTCAATGACTAAGCGAGGTTCATTATCAGGATGGTGGTAATCGGGAAGGCCAACTTTCCTAAGCAGTGAAGGTCGAGCTAAAATATCTCTCCACGAGAATAGAGTCAATCCCGTGTCGGAGGCGTCAGCTAGAACCTTAAAAATTTTTGTCTGCAATCTAGTATCACCATCAACTAAGGCGATTCGGGTTTCGATTTTCGGGTTGATGTCGCCAAGATCACAAGGATGGATCCAACCTACGCGAGATGTGATGAAAAGAGGATTTGATTTCCAGTTATGGACTTTCCTAGGCAATGGGGTTAAAAGTCTGGGTTTCTTGTATTTGATAGAGAGGCGATTTTCCACGACACCTCCCCTCTGAGATACGGCGGTATAACCATCAAACAGATTGATAAGCAGGGGAACGGAAGGTTCCTGTTTCAGGGCTCGGCAGATCACTAAGTAGCAGGTGAGGACCCTAATAGCGTTAGGGTGGAGGTCAACTATGGCGGCATTAGCTTTGAACAGAACGGCGACAATGAAAGGATCAATGGGAATCCTTAAACCGGCATCTAATTGGGAGGGATAAACAATGACACCATCGTCCCTATGTCGCATGGAGGCCAGGGATAAGTCTCCTACATATGGCTCTACGCGATAAATGTCAGGGTTAATTTCATATTTAACGTGATAATGAGTCTGTAAATCTGTATAGGAAGAGCTGCTGGATCCGGCGACATCAGGGTTGGAAGAACCCTGCGAGATTGGTGGTCGCGCTGAAGTCTCGGCCGCCAGGGTATCCAAGACATCATGGTTGGAGGTTGAGTTGGAGGAAGACATGACCTGTGGATAGAAGGGAGGACTAAGTAAATTGGGGGCTGTGATAGTGCCAGAAAACTTAGCTTTAGGGAAAGATAAGAAGTCGCAGGCATGAGTGGGGTGCAAAGTCGTGTAGAAAGTGTGCATGGGATCAGATTCGTGCGGGAAACGGGGGACCCCTAGTTTCTAAGGCATTCAAAAGGGCGGCATTCGCTCCATGTCGCCTAGACATGAAGCTGAGATTTCCGAGCGAGATTCGGGCCCATGTCCCTATCTCTTTTCTCTAACAACCCCCCGCGCTTATTTTGCTTTGGCCAAGTTTGACAGTTTTTAGAAAACGGTTTTGTATTAGCCATGGCTTGGGATGGGGAGAAGCGAGAACTCAAGCGAGAATTCAAGCGAAAATGCAAGCGAGAATTCAAAGTTCAGAAATGATTACCTGGAGATTTGCAGAAAGGAAGGAAGGCTTGAAGAAGTAACTGGTAAGGGAGTTGGAAAGCTCTGTACGCCACCAGCCCTCCTTGAAAATGCCCTGAAACAGCCTGGAGTATGAAGGGAGCTCGGAAAGAAGGTCACCGGAAATCGGAACGCCCCTGGTCTCTGGAAATGGAGGATCAAGTGAATGCGGATGTGTGAAACAGATTTGGAGGAGGGTTTTATGCTCCAAAACTCCAGGAGTGGAAAGGTTTGGGGGATTTCCAAGAGATAGTTAAGAGGGTACGATTTTTGAAATTCCCCCCATTATTGTGAATATTAATGGGAAAAGACGGCTCGGTTTCCAAGAGATGTGTACGGCTGCCAAACCGTCTGACTCGACCCCATACTGACACGTGTCCCATAGATGACGGTTCAATCCTGTTTCTCGCCAAAGCGGGCAAAGAACCGCGAGAATCTTCCGACATCTATGAAAGTTCTCGCCTGGACCATAAATAGTCCAAGGCTTGAACTTGGGGGCTTCTGATGCGACCATATAAAATGAATTGGGCCCAAGCACCAGGGCTTAGGCCCATTGACTAGTCATGGGCCGATTCCAATGGATAGGGGCCCTCCGAGCGAATAATGGCAATGGAGCGACATTAGAGGAGTAGGCGACATGAGCTCTACTGTGGCAATAGTAAGGAGGCGCGTGAGAGTACAACCACGCATGCACCAGGGCCATGCGAGAAACACGGTAGAGTGGCTGTATTTTATTATGTTAACGTGTATAAATGGGGACCCGCTTTCATTGGGACATATGGTTTAGGGCGACATATAGAATGTCGCCCTCGTTCCTTTGGTTGTCGCAAAAGCGACATTGGACGTTTGGGTATTCCAGGGGCCTAGTCCCGGTTGGCGCCTGAGCCCCTAACCCTAGCCGCTTGTGATGGGTGATTGATGTGACAAGGTGAATAGTAAAATCCCACTAACTTAAGGTTGGTTGAGAACCCCTTTTGGATGATTGACAAGTGTCCCCCATGTGCAAGACACATGGGGGGTTTGGGAGTATATAAGAATGAATTATATCATTTACATGGTATGTCTCTCTCTCTACTCTCTCTCTCTAGGGTTTCCATTGATATTATCATCACCTTGACCATCTAACCTTACTCTCACGCCGGAGGGGGTTCGCCGTAGTCACCCCCGGCCTAGTTCACGTGTTCTCTTGTGTGTAGGTGACCATTCAAGGAAGGAGCAAGCCGAAATATCCTCTACAATTCAGTTCCTGTGCAACCACGATATTTTTTGGTAGCATCACCCATCTTCATATTCATGTCTATATTCATCCCCAACCCAAACACACATTTCCCCTCTCTCTATCTTCCTTATTATAACCAACCTCTTTCCATCCTCCAATCACCACTATAACCATCACCGTGAAACCATCGTGCAACCACCGTCATCACCACCAGAAAAATCATCACCAACAATAACAATGTTGAATTATCTCCAATCCTTCCTTCATCTTCTTCCGTCTTCTTTAATCACCACTTCATCCTAAACCCTAATCAATGTTAATTTGGTTAAAAACTAAAAAATAACTCTCTTTACATAAACTAGTGTTACTCCCGTGCGATGCACGGACAACTATTAACACTTACTTATTGACGAAAATTCATACAAACATAACAGGAAATAGAAATGTTTGTGTACATTGTAAAACACTTCTTTGAAAACTATATTATTAGTACAAATATCAGATTAAAGGTCACTAAAATAAATCTATATTTAAGGCATAGTTAGTTTGTACAAAACGCGATTTATACGTAAATTCCCGTCTATTCAATAATACTCACATTTGACATCCATTTTTCAATGCTATGGAATTAAACGCATAATTTTGATGTAAAACATATTTATGTGTATTGAACGTGATATGTGCTTAATTTGCCCACAGTATAACTTAGTTTCGCCAACGATTGGGAAAGCGTAATCTATCTAGTTATAAGTCTCCCAATCTTTCTCTTCAATTGCAATTCGGAACTCTTGACTCTAGTAATTCTCCAAACAAATAAATTTCATGAAATGAAACTTTCAAGTATTATCAATTTTGATTTTTGATAAGTGATTTTGTTCTTGAGCCGTATTCAACTTCTACATCCACGTTTGATTTTTACATATTTCATTGTTATATAATCATGTTTTTTTATATAGCATGTAATTAAATTTAACATTAGGATAAATTATTTCACTATCAAATAAATAAATGCTCCCTCCGTCCCATTTTAAACTTTCATTTTTTTTAATAAAAGGTGTCTCATTTTAAATTTAAAAAATTACAATGAAAATATTATAATATTTCTTCACAACAACTATTTACTAATTACTTTGTACCCCACTTTTTATACTTTATAATAAAACTATTCATCTCTTTAATATCCGATCCGATTTTTTAAAGTTTAAAATAGGACAAGAGTTGCAAAAAAATTTATTAATATTTCTATTATACAATGCTATTTTTTTCCTTTATTTCCTTATAAATGTAGAGATTAATAATATGACATAGAAAAATAAGAAAATACAATAAACTATAAATAAATAAATAATAATATACAAATATTATCAATATTTAAAATTTATTCTAAAAAAAGATGAATACTATGCGGGTTCGGGTTAAATGGGACGGCTCGAGCTAATCCCAAATCCATCCCAAACCCGCCCGATTTAAAAGAAAACATTTCCAAACTATTTTCATTAGAAGTGGATCAATGCGGGCTTAGGACGGATTCAAAATTTTTATCAACTCGTTTTTTACTTACAAAATTCTTTAAATAGGAAAATATCAAGTTAAAGCACATACTAACACTGTTTTTCTAGAATTGGGCCAAAAAAAGTAATTTGATTTCGCTACTTCAAAAATTTTAGTTACTTGAGACGGAAAATATAATTTTCCGTTCTAGTTAAAGCACATAATAATGCAATTTTTTGACAAAAAAAGTAGTATTATTTTTTGGTTATTTATTTTGAGTTGAAAGTAATATTCATTTTTGAAATGAAGGAAACAATTTTTTTATATAATGACATTTTTTAAAGTTTACTTGAGACGGAAAATATAATTTTCCCTTCTAGTTTTATTTATTTTAGTTTTCATTATTAAGACATAATTTTTATTTTGCAATTTAAAGTGAGACGTAGAATAACGAACCTTTGGCCATGTAGTTAGTGTAATTTGATTTCGATACTTCAAAATTTTAGTTTTTAATTTATTTCATTTTTTATAATAGCATAAATATTGAAATTTATATTTTAAAAAGAGGGTATTTTTTTCTGTGTCCAAATCAAATGAAAATAGGCTCTATTTATAGAGGAAAAAAAGTTATGAATTTTGCTGTAAAAATTTTTTTTTAAAAATTTAATTTATTATAAAATAATTGAGATAAAAAAAAGAGATAAAAAATAAAAAATTGAAATAAAATCGATCAATCAGACATTGCCAAGTGTCAAAATTTAAAAAAAAAAGAAAAAGAAAACTTTTTGGCTGGCATACACGCTCCTTTCTAGGCGTGTGTAATGCACGCGCCACATCCTGCCCAGTCAGCGCCTGCCACGTGGTCTTGTGTCCCTTATTTTCAAGATTGCCATCGTGTAAAATTACTAAACTACCCTTGGTTTTTGGAGGGAAAGCAAGACTATCTTGCTTTTATATATAGAGAGATTTACAACTTCTTTGTCGGCTCATAAACTGTACGAACTGGGCCTTTTGAGAAACTGGCCCGATATGTATAGTGGGCCTAACATTTCAGGCTACAAATCCAATTCAACATTACTTGACAAGCAAAGGATTATTCCCTCCGTCCCACCGAGCTTAGGAAAAATTGAAATGGCACGGGGATTAAGGAATATTATTATAGTATTAGGAGAGAGAATGAGTGGAAGAAGTGTTGTGAGTGTGAAAAATTAAATAGGAGAGAGAATGAGTGGGATGAATAGTTAGGAGAGAGAATGTTGTGAGTGTAAAAGTAAAGTAGGAGTGAGAATGAGAGGGGTAGAAAGAGTATAAAAATAATAAAAACTTTCCATTTTTGGAATTCTTAAGATCGGCGGGACGCCCAAAATGAAAAGTTTTCTTAAGATTAAGATCGGTGGGACGGAGAGAGTATTTCATTATTTGGTGTCAAAATGCATTAAAACATTTCGGTAGGGGTGTAAACAGGAACTTCTTAAACTAGAGGACATTAACTTAAAAAACAGAAAATTCTTCCTTAAATCCTCCCGCAAGAACAAAGCTGTACCACGGCAACGGCGATTGAGGAATCGAAACGGGGGTTTTTTTACGAAAATGGAGGAAGAAGGCGAAGACCCACCACTCGCAGTTGAAATAGAACAAAACCCAGGCCCTGTTTTCCCTCAATCTTCAAATCAATCCGAAGAAGACCTCAAAAATGCGTCGGTTGGCGTTACTGTCATCACCGGCTATCTCGGTGCCGGTAAATCAACTGTAATATTTACCTCAATCTCAAAATTTTTGTTTCGAGTTTATTAATTTATGTATAAATGTTGTTGTATGTATTAGTTTGAGGCTTGATTGTGGTCTTTTGTATTTGACTATGCATTTTAGCCGGCAAAATTGTGATAAATACTAAAAGTATGAGCTAAGATTGGCTTGTTTTAGTTGGGATTTAAGTTTTAATTCTATTGGTGGTGTTTATAGAGCCTCACTATCAATTCTATCTCGAGTTGACTTGAGTTGTTTGGTTTCTAATCTGATTTAAACTCATTTAGTTTTATCATTTAATTCTACTTACATAGTTAACCAGAGAAACCAATTTATCAACTCGGGCTCAGCTCGAATTTGCCTCGACTCTGGTTGATTTTAGTTTAAGAATTGAAACTCAAATTGAGCTCTAAAGAAGCGAGCTTGAGTTGGCTTGACTGGCTTTACAGCCGTGCTAGAACCGACATATAGTTAGAAATTACTGTTTCGTGTACCTCCGGTGCATGGAAACGGTAAATAGAAATGCATTGAACTGATTTGATGTTTTTGGTCAATGTATTGATGTGCATTTCCAAAGAAAATATTTTGATTTGTAGTTTCTTGATCACTTGCTTGCATTGCATTCTTTCTTCTAATAGGCTCTGATTGGTAATGACGCATTTTGGTATTTGGACTTTGACTTTCTTCAGCTGGTTAATTATATAATAAATGCCCAACATGGAAAGAAGATAGCCGTAATATTGAATGAGTTTGGGGAGGAGATTGGTGTGGAGAGAGCTATGATAAATGAAGGTGAAGGTGGTGCGCTTGTCGAGGAATGGGTTGAACTAGCAAATGGGTGCATTTGTTGCACTGTTAAACATAGTCTAGTCCAAGCATTGGAGCAACTTGTTCAGAGAAAGGAAAGGTGATGATTGCTCTTTTTACGTCACTAGATTTTATACTCCATCCCTTTCTAAAAGAGTGTATAGTTTCTTTTAAGCAATTTTAGTGGCAAATATACATAAGCACCCTTGCTATCTACCTTATAGACTTATAGTATTACAGTTTTAAATCAGAATATGATATTTTTTATATATTTTTATGAAGCAAGAATGGACAAGGAAAGAACTTTTGGAAAATGGACATTTATTTTTGGCGTAGGGAGTAGTAAATTTATTTTTTAGTATATCGCTGCCTTTGATGCATGTCTGAGTTCAGCATCTCACAAAATAAGTTAGTAAAATAAGGTGTTTTACGTGGTTATTTATGTATTTTGTTTTTAGTTTCAAATAATAGCAAATCTCAGATGAGGTAATCTAAAGTAGACTGGTTTTGGTTTTCTGTATATAGGCTTGATCATATATTACTTGAGACTACAGGGTTGGCAAACCCTGCTCCTCTTGCTTCCGTTCTGTGGTTGGATGATCAGCTGGAATCAGACGTCAAGCTTGACTCAATTGTCACTGTAAGTTTCCTGTTATAGCTTCGTAGTTAAGGACCTCTTTTGCTTTTATTAGGAGAGTGAAAAGAATTTCAGCTGTGAAACTAGGACTTAAATCATTTTGTTATTAATGTTAGCTCGAATTGAATATTTTTTCATAGCATGCATGTTGCTTGTTAATTGCCAAACAGCTTCAGAATTTCTTATCTTACTATCATATGTTCTTGTAATGATCAGGTTGTGGATGCCAAAAACCTTCGATATCAGCTCAAAAGGCGTCAGGATTCTTCTTCATTTCCTGAAGCCTTTTTACAAATAGCATTTGCCGTAAGCATAATTTTCATTATTTTTTCCTCATTATGGGTTTTGGCAAGTTGTCATACTCATTTGACATTCATAATGGTTACAAGGTTTATTTTTTTGTTGTAGGATGTTGTAATTCTTAACAAGGTTGATCTGGTATCTCCGGATGATCCTGAATGTTCTCTGGAGGAACTGGAGAAGGAGATACACAACATTAATTCCCTCGCTAATATTGTTCGTTCTGTGCGATGTCAAGTAGATCTTGACATGATATTAAATTGCCGTGCATATGATGCTTCGGTTTGTAAATTTCCCTCTTCATTTTCATAGTGGTATATACCAAGTTTGCATTTCTAATACAATTATTTCCATCTGCTGATCTTCAGCATGTCAGTCATTTGGAACACTTATTGGAAGAGACTAAATCTTTGACAACCAAAGATCTTCATGATACTGGTGTGAGAACTTTGTGCATCTGTGAACCGGGTCCCGTCAATCTTGAAAAGGTACTTCTTTAGAATGATAGTTATTCTTTTATTATGACCAACTTTTTTACCCATGGAGTAAGTTTTTATTTTGATATTGAAGGGGCTGTTATTGATGTCAAAATAGGTTGTTATTCGTTCATGGCCAATATTATCTGTCAAGTTTAGGAAAACATACCATTTGTCTCCCCCTGGTAGGGCTGCCAATAAAAATCGTGGAACCAAACCGGACCATTAAAAATCGGACCGAACCAATAGTATTGGTCTGGTTCTGGTTCCAAATTTGTATGGAACCGATCATTTGATCTGGTCCTGGTTTTGAAAAAAAATATGCACGGTCCTGGACCGAAACTGGGCCGGACCAATTATATATATACATATGTATGTATAATATATAAATTTTTAGTTTTTTTCCTGTAGCTTTTAGTTTTTTTTTTCTTGTTGACGGGTGATAATATTTAATTGTTATATGTTTTGTTTTTGTAATTTTTTTTAGTATATTGTAATTTGTAGAACCGACGGAACCGGATCAATGGGACCGGTCCTATAATGTATTGGTCTGATCCGGGTCCTAAATTTATAAAGAACCGAAGTATTGGTCCGTCCCGATTTTCTAAAATTTTGACAAAAACCTGACCAATCCGGACCATGAACACCCCTGCCCCCTGCTATAAAAATGACATGTTTATAATCATATTTGATTTTTTATCTCCGCTATTGTAGGTTCGTTTGTGGCTTGAAGAGATCCTTTGGGATAAGAAGTATGGCATGGATGTCTACCGATGCAAAGGGGTTCTGAGTGTCACTAACTCGGATCAACTTCATACTATACAGGTATTATTAATAAAAAAAAAAGATTAATTGCTTTCTCAAAGATAGAGGTTTCTAAAAGGTTTCTTTCTGGGTACACATTTTACGTTCTTATCCTCATCCTCATCCTCCTTTGCTGTTTGTATTTTCCATACAAAGTGTTGTCTCTTTGAGATGACTGCTGTTTTCTGGTTGATATCTCACTTTTCCCATTTACACGCTGGCGGGCTCTTAGCTTTGCTCCACAATTTTGCTTGTTAACTACTCCCTCCGCCCCTAAATGAATGTCGAAAAAAATTTCAAATTTGCTCTTGATCAAGAGAAAATTTGAAATCTTTTTGACATCCATTTAGGGACAGAGGGAGTATATTTTAGGTTCATATAGATGCATATACTGGCTTGATTCAGTGTAATTAGACCCAAATTTTGGTAATTTGTTGACAGGGCAAACTGCAACGGGAAAATGTTGTTGTTTCGCTAACAATATATATATCTCAAAGCCTAAATTGTTCAGAGTGGTCCTGGGTCCTGTATGTCTAGTATGGGTGACTTCTCTTTTACCTGCATGAGCAATGAATTAAGAAATTTCCAAGACAAAGTGGTGCTGTTATACCCCCTCCGTCCCAAAATGATTTTCCCACTTTTTTTTTATGTTAACACGAAAGTACTTTGAGCAATAATTTAAGGTTAATCTAAAAATCCTAACGAACATCTAAACATCGTTATTGATAGTATGTATAACGGTGTATCAATAACAAGTTTTAAATTTCCATTTGGATAATTAAATTATCCTAATTTTATTGCTCAAAGTACCTTCGGGTTAACAACAAAAAAAAGTGGGAAGATCATTTTGGACAGAGGGAGTAGTATTAGTATCTATGTCTCTGTGTTTATCTTGACCAGCCATACAAGAGTGACTGATAATGAGACACTATCCAACTCCTAATTTACCTCCTAATTTACCATTCATATTAACAACAACAACTAAGATTTAGTTTAAAATGATTTGGGGTTGGCTAACATAAATCGTCGTATGAACTCGTCAATGAAACAGGTGAGAAAAAAAAGGGAAAGATGGTAGAAAAAAAAATGAAGCCAAGAAGAAATAAGTGTCGGAAATGTGGAAAAAGGAAAAAAAATAGAAAAAAAGAAAATTAAACCCCACAACCACATGATTTTTTCCCTCCACGCCGTTCTCATCCACGCAATATCTTCTTGATCCAAGTGGATCCATGTCACTTTCAGCCACCGTTATCCATGTTTTCTTAGGCCTTCTACGCAACCTGGCAACTTGTATTCATGGAACTTGTGAACTAACATGCATCGGAACACACTCAAAATAGCCCTGTGCCCTTATAATTAGTTACGCAATTATGTAGGGCCACTGTTATATATTATGTTGACCTTCTTCCATACATGCTATCATGCTTGCTTCTTTGCTTTGGAGTAGATTGAAATCTCTCAGTACTACCTCCGTCCCAAAATCCATCCCAAAATGAATGTTCGCTTTGATATTCTTATCGCCTCATATTACAGATGAGATAGTTTGGTTACCATTTCATTATGCATGTAAATTCTCGGATTAAGGTGGAAGATTTATTCTCGAGTGATTAATTGGTGGCAGGGTGTGAGGGAAATATACGAGATAATTCCAGCTCGGAAATGGAAAAAGGATGAAAATCAAACAAACAAGATCGTCTTCATAGGTATTTGATTTTGCCGTCTTATTTCCTGTATGAATTTTAGATTTATAATTGATTTGAGAAGATTGTTGAGTTCCATTTGGTTTCCTTGTTAATGTTTGCAGGTCAATCGCTAGATGAGGATCTTCTTCTGGATTCATTTAGGGCTTGTGCATTAGGAACTTGATAGTTTTGGTTTTTCAAGTCAAGTGACTGACTGTATGTTGTACAAGATGATGAGCCAAATTAACTCCCTAATTTTTCGTCATTAAAATGAAACTATTTTCTTGGAACAAATCATTATTTTTTTAATCAAACGAACTCACTTATTAGCAACTGCAAATAACAAGGAGTTGGTTATCTACAAACATCGCATGCTCAACCCAAAAAGTGGGACTTACAAATGTAAAAGAAGCTTGAGAAATGGGGCCGATAATCAACTAAACGTATCGATAAATGCTTATAAACACGAAGCATAACTCGGTATATTTGAAGCCTAACTCGATATATTTGAAGGAGGCTGTCTAATTTAGTTAAACATCCCATTCACTTCATCATAAACTACTTTCATTTCATGAGCACATTCTTGCGAGGCTGATAAACGGATAACACATAATTTCGCATAAATCCGTAATTGATCGGAAATTCAATTAAAAACCTTCATTTCAAACATAAATCTGATGCATTGTTTGTTGATCGGAGTCAATCCATCATTCTTGCTGTGTGGTAGATTGAGATTAGTCGAGATACACAAAAATCTCAAAAAATGAGGGAAAACATAAGCACTCGATAAAGGAGAAAAATTAAAATCTCTCACGTGCGGAGGGGGGAGAAAATCAAACTAAAACTAAAACTAAGACCACCTCCAATGGGAGGTTGAATAAAATTTTTCAATAGTTGAAAATGGCAAAAACCATTGGAGGAGGTAGTTGAAAAAAAAAACATGTGGGCCATAATTGAAAATATTCATCCGGCTGAAGGGATTTTGGGAGGCCCTTCCGCCACTTGTCTCACTCTAATTGGGCCGGCCAAATTTATTTTTAATCCCATTTTTTTAAGCTCAATTATCGTATATCAAAATATTTTTTTTTTTAAAAAAATAATTACACCATAATTTATAATTTTTTATTCTCCATAAGTAAAGTCTTGTTTCATTTAATTTGGACACATAATTTTTTATTCTCATTTGATGAGTTGGAGGTATTAAAATTGAATGGGAAGTTAAATGATTAGGTGGATGAGAGAGAAGCTGATGTGGAGACAGTTGAATAAATTTGATAGTTGAAACCATTGGAGATGGTCTAAAAATTAAAAACATATGTACATACTATTAACTAAATTATCGAAAAACATTAATAAATACCAAGGTTCTAAAAAGCGCTAGGCGGATGCTAGGCGGCGGAGCTGGGCCTAGCGCCTAGGCGGAGACTAGTCGGGATTAGTCGGGGCTGGCGGGTTTAGAAAGGCGTTGGAGAGAGTGCAGCGCGCAGGCGGAGCGAGGCACTCTTAGGCTTCTTTTAGAACACTGATAAATGCGGATGGACTATACTATGAAATAACTAAAGGTAGGATATAATGGCATAGGCCCAAAAAAAATTAAAAAACAGCCCAATCAAATACTCTGAGGGCAGCAACCCAAGTAGAAAGAAGACAAAACAGTTGCTCCCCTCCTTCTCCCGCCGTTGTCAATTTTCCACCGTCCCCGACTTCCGTACCGAGACCGGCGACTGTCAAATTTCCGACTGCAGTTCTACTATTGAGCAGTGAAACTCAAAGCCGAAGAGTTGGAACCAAAAAATCCAGTGGTTATCTGGAAGGTATGTGGTTGTTTTTGTAACCCTAGCTGTAACATTTGATGTTCCTGAGTTTACCATTATCACTGCGTTGATGTCGATAGCTTGAGGATCTAAAGATGATTTTGAAATTGTTTGATGTTCTTCTATACCTTTTTTTTTTTTTTTTGGAAAACTCCGTTTTTTTCCATCTTACTTTGGTCGAGTTTCACTTTAACTATGAAACTTCATTTTTACCATTGTATCACAAACAATGGTGTTATTTTATACCAACTTTTGGTATGAAATGACAATTTTTTGTGATAAAATGACTCAATTGTTTGTACTATGGAGCTTTCCCTATTTTTTCATGTGATCTTTGAGAAAATTGGAATGAGTTAGGTCAATTTTGACTACTTCTTTGATTGATCTGGATCGATTAATCAAAAAATTAATTTACATTTTATGAAAGGGTATTTTTCATTCTCATGTGAAATAGAATTAAACATAGTTGAGGACTTACATTTGCAACTTTATTCTGTAAGTATGCAGGGTTAGTTACTCTTTAGTCTGTATTTTACTGTAATTCTCTGTTTGAGGGACGTCCATTATTCAAAAGAAAACTCTAAACATGCCATATTCACTTTTAGTAATATTATCATTTCATTTGAAACAGAACTGCACCGTGGTTTGTTGAATGCTTTAAAACTTAGTTGCCTTTATTAATTCAATGATTAGCGCACATCGCCTTGATCCACGTTGGTGCAGCAGCATTGTCTAGTAGATTATTATTGCAGCATGCCATCAACTTTATTCAATGTTGCATTGGCATAGTAAAAAAAAGCTTCTTTGACTTTAGATATACAATAAGTTTGATTGATTAAGATTTACAATGGGCTTACTTAAGAATTACTATGGGTATGCTTCGCTTCATAGAATCTCTGTTTACTTTTCTTTGGCATAATAAAAGGCTTCTTGAGAATTCCAGATTTTGATAATTGGTGTGTTGGCAGGGTATGGCAGGTCACAAAATTGTTGGTCTGTCAGTTGTAGTTCCAGGGAATCTTATGTTTGCTGAGGCTTGGCTATCCTGCGTTTTGTGGCTTCATATATGTTAGATTCATTTAGTGTGCCGGTCCTAGCTAGTCAAGGCGTAGCCTTTTGATTATGGAGTATTTAATTTTGGGGTACTTTTTATGCGTTTAAACAACTATAATCGTATAATGTGTTATCCATTTTTTTTCTCCATGAAAGGATTAGTGGTGGGAACATATTATCCATGGTTTACGCTAAGAAATTTTATTATGCTTTGGACTATTGTACAACGTACAAAATTGATATAAAATACAATAGTGTAAAGCATTATATTATTGATGGATAAACACCTATTGATAAATGTTGGCACCCCTAAAGGGATATACCAAGTCTAGCCTTTGAACAGTCTATAATAGGAAGCTTATTGATTTAAGCCCCATCAAACCAGGGTTCGCAGATAGAACTCTTGTGCATTCTTTACACAAGTAGATATAAAAGTTCCTGATTTTCTTGAGAAAAAAAATTGTATGTCAATAAACAGGAAAGGGAGTTTCCAGCAGATACTTGTTTAAGCAATCCATCAAGCGAGGAACATCTGGTGCTGCTTGAGTCAGACCAACATTTTTTTAATGGCATTGGTCATCATCTGTGGGCAACCATGCAGCGGAAAATCCACAGCTGCCGTTTGTCTAGCTGAAGCTCTAAAAGAACTGGAATCTAAACCAACAGTCAGAATCATCGACGAGACTTCCTTTCATCTTGATCGCAACCAAAGCTATTCCGACATGCCCTCGGAAAAGAATTTGAGGGGAGTTCTTAGATCTGAAGTAGATAGATCTTTATCAAAAGATAACATCATCATCGTTGATTCCTTAAACAGCATAAAGGGTTACAGATACGAGTTATGGTGCCTGGCTCGAGCTGCAGGAATCAGACATTGTGTTCTTCATTGTGATGTAGAAGTGACCCATTGTAGGAAATGGAATGGAGAACGAAGAGAGAAAGAGGTGCCCTCTTATAATGATCGTATTTTCGAAGATTTAGTGAGAAGATTTGAAAGACCAGATAGTAGGAGTAGATGGGATTCACCCTTATTTGAGTTATGGCCATCTAAAAATGGAATTGACAAATCTGCCCCTGCCATCATAGATTGTGTATCTTATGTAACAAAAAAAGTTGACTCTAAAACTAGAGATGTTAAAGTTTTGCAACCAACAATAGCAACACAGAGTGCTCGGTTTTCTGAGGCGAATTCACTGTATGAAATGGACAGAGCTACACAGGAGGTGACCAATGCTGTTGTGGCAGCTCAGTCTTTGGCAATGGGAGGACCAGTGAGTGGACTATCTCTGAGTCCTGAGTTGCCAACTATTAATATCTCGAGATCAGTTGGGCTTCCAGAACTGCGTAGGCTACGGAAAACTTTCATAAAGTTGACCGGTCAATCAAGCTTAAGTGGCCCACCCCCACCGTCAGATGCTGACAGTGCAAAGAGGATGTTCATCGACTACTTGAACAGAGAACTGGGAAGTGCCTGAAATGCTATAGCGATGACGATTTTCAGGTTTGTTATGTATCATTGCTAGTTTGTTTCCAAATTCTTTCTTGACAACCTTCTATCAATCAAGGTCTTTCGGAAAAATAAATTGTTTAATGCTCTCTTTTTGTCTGCTATATTAAAAACCTATTGATGTTTCCTTCTCGTTAATATTCATGTCGTTTTCAAAGCATTCAAATTTCTCAATTGGTGTATTAATGTGATGTGGGGTTGGCAAATTGTAATCGTCCATACTAGCCTACCCGTATATCAACAGTACCAATTATAATTGGTACAAAAAGTCGGTATATCAAACTCTCGATATGGTAGTATTGTATCAATTATGTCTAATTGGTATACCGAACACTCGATATGGTAGTATCGTATCAATTGTGTCTAATTGTGGTTGGTACCATCAATTGTCTAATTGGTTGGTACCTGATATACAATATTAATATCGATTGGTATATCACGTATCGACATTATTATTAAAAATAAAAAAATACATATATTTATATAAATATATAAGATCAAAAAATAGTTTTCTTTATCTAACCCGCCGTGCCTCCTAAATTCTAATTACATCGCTATCTCTCAACGAAACCTCAGCGAAACTCGGCAACGAGCCGATTGCTCACCCTCTTTTGTGATTGTTTAATATTCAAGACTGCTTTTGTTGTACTAATTTTCTTCATTATCAAGACTTTATAAGTTGTGTTTTGAGACCTCATTTTTATGTTATAACTAGTTAGTAATCTGCCGAAATTCGACATAGTAAGACTAATTATTTAATTAGAAAATATAAATGAAAATATGCATTTAAAAGGACGATTAGATTAATTAATAGCAACCATCCAAATTTGGGTAAAATGCACAAAGTCCTGAAATCAAAAGAATAATTTGAGTGAAACATTATCATAGTTCAGGCAATTTGTGGTGAATATTGCAAGGATGTAAACTCAAAGAAACATCCTATTGGAAAATACATGTTATTCCCAAATCCTAAATGCCTATTAATTATTCGCTAAAACATAGTTAATTTCAAGTTTTATCGGAACTAGACAATCAAAATTTGAACCATACCAAACTCGGGCTAAGGTGCTACTTGATCAAATTATCTGATGATATATAAACTCCACATATTATTTTCAAACTTCATTGAAAGAATATTTGTTGATTAACCTTGAACCCCTTTATATCCAAAAGGACGTTTAGCTAAATAATCACCCATTCTTTTTCGTGATTGCAAGGGAAGGACCTTTCTGAAATACTGACATCATTACATATTCCCGAATCAAAAGAAGCCAAAAAAAAAAAAAAAAACTGAAAGCTAACATGCCTTTCCCATATAAATTGATGTGGTATTGTATATAATCTCTTCTATACTACGTACTTCTGTAATCATATCAGTATTGAAAAGAGATCGACTAATTGCTCCACCAAGAAACTGTATGAGCGTAAGAACATGTCCGTTTTTACAAGAAAGTAACTAAGCACGTGAAGATGGATGACACCTTGATACCGGGTAATTTGCATATAATAAACATGAAATATGAACATTAATAAACATAATTTGCTTGCGGAAGTTCATGTTGTGCACCACTATCATGGGAAGTGTTTCCCATCATCATAGGACTCAATATATGCCTGTTGTGGTAAGTAGAACTTAGCTTGACCACAGAAACTAATGATACATTTTCCTGATTGACGTGATATGCTTCGGTTGAGGCACTTAGTAGTCAGAAGTGGCTTTTTTTTTTTTTTTTTAATACTCAGGTTCCCAGCTTCGTCGGACTAAGTCCTGGACCACCAGCCCCCGGCCCTCTCAGTGACTGGCGGAGGTAAATCGCGGGATGTTGCCCGAATGACACAGGGTTTGAGAACATGTCAACTAATATTACATACAAGTTTCAACCCCAGAAGAAAGCAAATTGCTTTCACCAGGAATCGTACCCACGCTGCATGCCTCCAGAATCTTATGTCCCCCTCCTTTTACCACTCGGCTATGCCCCGGAGGACCAGAAGTGGCTTTTTTGTGTTTTTATTTCATGTGTGTAGACTCTTTGGTTAACGCAGTTCAAGTGAAAAGGTGAATATCTATTGTCTTCTTCGTGATGGCAAGGGAAGAACATTTCTTTCTGACTCTCAACAATTACATATTCCCCAATTAAAAGAAGCAAGAACGAAACCAAAAAAACTGAAAGTTAACATGCCTTCCCCAGATAAACTGATGTGGGATTGTATAGAATCTCTTCTATCCTATGTGCTCTTGTAATCATGTAAATATTGGAAATAGATCGACTAATTGCTCCATCAAGAAACTGGATGAGCGTAAGAACATGTCCATCTTTAAAAGAAAGTAACTAATCACGTCTATCTCCCACCAAAATAATGAAAGAAAATAAAAATCAGACACATTATACTACCACTGAATTTTTCTGCAGGAACTATTGGGTATTGACTGAAATCACAGCACAAATCAACAGAATTTTAATTAAGCAGATAAAAGAGGGGGGAGATGATTTTACCTTAATGCGTAATAGAATATAAGAAGATGAAGAAAAAACGTCTGCGGGAAAATTAATATGCAATAGAGTGAGTGGGAAGTAGACAGATCGATGAAAGTAACTGAGTAGTAGTATAGTGCATTCATGGAGAACCAATACATAATTGAAGTAGATTGGAGTATAAAAAGACATTTACCTTGAGATGACTTAAATATATTTGGAGGAGAAAAAGAAAGAGGGAGGCATGTACTGTTGGGTAAATTGTGAACCTTATTCAGGGACAAAGAACTTGTACACTTAAGTTTAAAAACCCTTATCAATGAATTATATACCTAGACTTTATAAAGCCATAAATTCTTCACCATCCACCAAAGACAGATGAAAAGCAATGTAACACATAAGAGCTAAAGTAACTTACTCGATCCTCAAATGCTTCATTAATTAGCGACATGGTGAGCACAACACTAAGTGGCAGCACATTTGTGTATGGACTTACATGACTGCACAAAACATAACCATTCTCAGATGCACAATAAGATAATATTTAGTCATCATAAAGAGTTTAACTTCATGAACACCATATTTAGGGTTCATTCATAAAAAATCATACTCCATACATACCATAAAGTATGTTAGGATCTCTATTTTGTGAATGATACATGTCCATCCAAAAAGCCACCATTTACTACCTTTACAGATGGTGAGTAACTACATTGGAAGTAGAAAATATTACAAAGATTTACTGAAACCTGGCCTTTTCAAGAACTGGCAACTGAAATTGCTGCGCTTGAGAAACAAAGAGATCAGCTTGAAGCACAGATGAAATAGGTAAACATTTTCCTTATTCTTCCTCACCATGACATTGAGCAGATCACCCCTAATAAGCAATCGCAAATGCTTTTGTGGTTCATTTTTTAAGGATTTTGATGCTGCCCAAAAATAATGGTTGGGCCTGGTCCAAGCCCATAAGCGAGAAATTATTAAGTAGGCCCAAAGCGAGATAAGGCCCAAGAAGAAGATAAGAATAAAGGTAGCCCATGTGTGGTTTGCGGGAAAGTGAGTCGGGGGGTATCCCGCTAAGTTCAACGAAAGGGAAACTCAAGGGAGTGAAAGTAAGATAACGTGAGGATAAGGGCGAGATATTTGTGGATTAACGGCGAGATAATGAGGCAAGCCGGCAAGACGTTGATATAAGGTGAGAGGCGAGATGTTAGGGTGAGGCGACGCATAGTTAACCGCATTCAGCAAGAAATGGATTCCATTGGGTGCGACTCATAAGAGGCGGCATATAAATATCTACGAAGTGGGACCCATTAGACGGTTGGGCATTAGGAAAAGTGTACAATTGTTTTGAGTTTATTCTCATAATTGACCAATGGAATGATGACACGTGGAATGAGGCATGGAACGTGAGGAGGTCATGTGCAGAGCACGAGGGAAGGGGTATATATATGAGAGATCTTCATCTTTTCAAGGTACGTACACACACACACCCACGAAACACTTTTCCAGATTTGAAGTTTTTCCTTTTTCAGAGCGAATTCTTATCCTCACGTCGGAGGGGCTTACGCCGGAGCCGCCCCCGATTTAGTCACGTTTGCTTGTGTGCAGGCGAGAAGAAGGAGCCGGAGGAATCTCAATTGGACTACAACGGTGTGTTGCTGTTTGAGGAAAACCCTAGCAACATCAATTGGTTCCGTTGCCGGGACATGATTCTCTTCGTCAGTTGAAGGTTGCCGCCTGTAGATTGGTGAGTGTAGAGCGCGGTTTGTAGATCTGGAGGATCTGGAGTGTGTTGGATGATTTGATTTGGGCGTTATATGCAACTTGAAAATTATTTTTTCTCGTTGATTTGGTTATTGATTGTTTGGTGAATTGGTTACTGATTGATAGTTTGATTAATTGAAGTGTTTCGTGATTTTTGATATTATTTGTGTAGTTAGTTGCAAATTTCTGATTCAGAAGTGTTGGTGTGGGTTGTATTGGATTTTTTGGAGTTCGTGAAGGTTGGTAGAAAAGTTTGTTTGAATTTGGTAGCTGGAAATTTTTTGGTGTTTCTGGGTTTGATTTTGTGGAAGTCCATTTGATTTCTGGTGTTTGTGTGTTTGTGAATTGGTGATTGGGTAAAATTGGTGAAGTTGATTTGGTATTGTGCTTGATAAAGTGCAGTAAGGGGAAGAACATCTTCAAGTTTCTGGGCTAGATCTTCAAATCTTCATAAGATTTGCAGATCTTCAAGTTTGAGTTCATAAATTTGATTACGTGGGTGATAAGGAATGACAACACCTGAGAAAGGCGTAGTGGGTCAGAAGACAATGGCGGGAAGGAGCCTTATCCCGCCTATTTTGGGTCTGGGAAATATGGGAACTGGCGGAGCGAAGGATACTTCTTCCTCGCAGCAAATTATTCCTGAGGAGAGAGAGCGGGATACTGGAGGCGAAAGAGAAAGAAATGTTATGTCGCCACAGCCCGAGGATGAGGCGGAGATGGAGGAGGAAAGTTTGAGGATCCACAACAATTTGATTTTACAATTGTTGGAGAATAACAAGCGATTAAGGACTTTGAAGAAAAAGCCTACCCCTATCCCGCAAGGTTTGTTGACGGCGACAGAGGAAGGAAATAATGGATCGAATAAGGAAGTAATTGTGGTGGATGATGGTGAGCGACAAAAGGAGGCGGAGCCTGAAAAGCATAAGGAGATAGAGGCGAGAATGGACGGGCCGCAGAAGCGGAAAGCGAGAGAATACATGGAGAATGGGCGAAAAATAAAGGTGTATCATTGGCCACATACTTCCCAAATATCATCTCTTTATTGCGAAGAAGAGGAGGATGACACCGCTTCAAATGAAGCGGGATATGGAGAGCAAGAGCTGAGGACTCCTAAAGGAGGCGAGAGATCCAAGCAGATAGAGAAAGGAAAGGGTGTAGGAGTGAGCCGTTTTGGAGAGGAAGATGGATTAAAGAAGCAGATGGCCGAGAAGACTGGAAGAGTTGGAAAAAGGCGGTATAATTGATAGCGAGAAGGACTCTTTTGTCGCTCCATTTGCCAAGTATATTCAGGAGGCCGAGCCCACTCCGAAATTTCGTTTGCCCGCCTTATCCATGTACGCAGGAATAACTACCGCCAGAACTCACGTGGCGGGATTTGAAGTCACAATGGCGATATTGACCAAGGATGATGCTTTGCTATGCAAAACCTTTGCTAGTACCTTGAAGCTTCAAGCTTTGGACTGGTTTGTGCAGCTGCCTGTTAATTCAATCTTGGGATATCAGGATTTCAAGAGAAAGTTTTTGGCAAGGTTCGGGGCAGTGGGGACTCAGCCAGTGATGCTACAGGAGTTGATTGGAATCAAACAGAAGGCGGGAGAGGGCCTTGTCACTTATACCAACAGATTTTTGCTGATTGCCAATCAAATTTCCGAGATCGATCCCAAATATGTTATAATGATGTATATGTCGAAGCTGTTGTTAGAGTCTTTTAAGAGGGAGTTACAGATGAGGATGCCCGCGACCTTAAGTGAGCTGCATGAGCGAGTTAAAGCATATTGTGTTGGAAAGGACATTGAGGAAGGAACGTCTAATACTGCGAGAAAAAGTGTTAAGGACAGGATTGAATATGTTAAAGATGAAAATGCGACTCAGGGGGGAGGTCGAGGTAATCAAGGTGGCGGCAGAGGTAGAGGCCGTGCTGGAGGTCGCGGGGTAAGAAGGATAGTCAGATTCGCGAGATTGAATGCCAGGCCGAGTGAAATTTTGCGAGCTGTTGAGCTTTCAGCGGCTTTCGAGATGACAGACGGAGGGAGAAAAGACATGACTCAGTATTGTAACTACCACCGTGATAGGGGGCATGATACAGATAATTGTTATAATTTGAAGAAGGTGATTCAATCTAAAATTGACAGGGGCGAGTTACAAGAGTATGTATTGCCGGAGCAGAATGTAGAAGCCCGTGGAGGAAACGGCGGTAGAAATGAAATATTGGTGATCCATGAGCCGGCAAGCATCACTTGTTTGAGTAATCAGATCATGTCGCTGTCTCATACTTGCCATATTCCCGCTTACCCGCCAAGTGAGGAGAGGATAATCAGCTTTTCGAGGCGAGAATTGGCTTTGACTCCAAGCCATGGATGTCAGCCAGTTGTGATTTCCATCGCTCCGGGGAACAGTATTCTGCACAGAGTGTTGGTAGATTCAGGAGCAAGTCGCAACATCCTCTATTATGATGCTTTCAAGAAGATGCGATATACTGAGGCTAATCTGGTGCCCTACAAGGGATTTTTGGAAGGGTTCACAAACCATACGGTGCGGGTTAAAGGAACAATTTCGTTGGCGGTGGAGATAGGAGAAGGCGAGATGGTGAGAACTCGCACTGTGGAATTCTTGGTAATAGATTTGGTATCGCCTTACAATGCTATAGTGGGTATCCCGTTTATGCAAACATTTGAAATGGTTGTGTCCATCCCGCATCAGCGAGTCAAATTCCCTACTCCAAAAGGGATTGCGTGCTTGAAGAGTGAAGTTAAGGAAGTGATTCAAAAGAAAATTGAGATGCAAACGGCGGCAAGGGCTAGCACAAGTTCACTCTCCACAGCTATGGTGGTGCGAGATGCGAGAATCAACATGATCACCGACTTAGGAGGGTGTGATGACTGGGAGGAAACAGAAAGCATGAAGAATAAGTCGGCGATCATTGTTATTAATGAAAAGGTGGAAAAAGAGGTGATGCGAGAAAGTAATGATGGGCGAGATTGTGAGTACCCCGACCCGGAACCTACACGTGTTCCGAGTTGGAGCGCCCTCAAACTAACCCGAAAACACTAAACTTTTAAAACTTTACTTTGAATTTCAAACATAAACATTAATAATATAACATTTCAAACTAACTCCACTCTACTCCACATCGGAGGAGGAGATAACTAACTTTGAAAAGTAACAACCTGTTTTAATTACAAAGACTTTAGTTATAACGTACAAACTAAGTTTTATACTCATAAACTCCATAAAGGAATTATACCAAAATACATTCTTTACACCAACCTATACGTACCCTGACAAATCCCAAAATACCACGTACCAACTCCTTTCCGTCCTCACTTGGCCGGTCCGCTTTGTCTCGGGATCTAAAACAAGAAGGGAGAGGGGTGAGAATAACTCTCAATGAGCTATGAGGATATGCAGCCAGATGCCAAACAAAGTGCAACACATAGCATGGTAGCACATAACACACTAGGAAAGCGGTAAACACATTCCGTTACCTTGGTTTACCTTTCCCGTCTGAACAATAAGTCGTATAACCGTGGGTATCAATACTCCACTACATCTCGTGAATGCATATTCACCGTATCCCATACCATGTAACCGAGACAGTTATGCTTATAACTCATCTCCGTGAACCGCTTAGGCATATTCACATCTTATAAAACCCGTTTTCCAGGGAAAATATAAGACATCGGCATTCCTATGAACCGACCGCACATATCCATAGTGAGCCGAACCCCGATGCAGTGGCCGCGAGAGGGGAGAGGTCACGGGTATGATGAATCTTCAATCACTTAGAGAACAAATCAATAACCGATTGAAATCCATTATACCCCCATTCACATAAAATATCAACACGTTCAAGCACATAATAGATACTTGAAATATGATCCACAAACGGGATAGCAATATAACCACATGGTAAAATATACTCATGCCAATCAATGCCATAATGCAACATTTAAGTAATACACTATGCATAGTATCATCAACAAATATGAATGATAACAAATAAATTCACAAATGGAATAACCATACAACTACATAGTAAACATATCCACACATTGGGATAACATAACAACTTGTCAAATTTTCCACACTTGGGGAGCCACATAACACTTGCCAAATAATCCACAAAGCGGGATAAACAATATAGTCACATGGTAAAATAGAATATCTGGAAATGATCATTACATATTTAGTTTATAAAACCAATTCCATTTGAGAGATCACCTAAAAATACTCAATTTGGACTCTTGAACCATCCAATTTCGAGTCCGTATGAATTAACTATGATTTATTCAATTTCCACTCAACTTCTAACGTACAATACTACCTGCTGTAACCAAATCAGATTTTTGGGACATAAGGATAACTTCTTTAGCTATGAAACCATCACATTCAGAAAGTACTCAGAAAAACACCCAATTTAGACCCAAGAACCATCCAATTCCGATTTAATATGATTAAGTTATGACCATCACAAGATTGCTAAACGAATTCTGGTTCAGAATTGAAGTTAGGATTTCTGGGGTCTTGGGCGACCGCCCAAACCTCTTGGGCGACCGCCCAAGAGGGTTTTCAAGGAAATGTGAGCTTCTGCCAGCATGGGCGGCCGCTCAGCCCCCTTGGGCGACCGCCCAAGCCTCCTGCCAGCCCAAACTTAGGTTTTTAACCCCTTTAACCCTAGTTCTTCCTTCCCTCTACCATTGATTATTCAAGAACACCCAAGAACACCTTCATTTCACCAAATCCCAAACAAACATGTAAACTTCAAAACCAAGTAACCCTAGATTATTTATCACTACTATTTCTACCCATTCCAACCCTTTTAACTCATCTTCATTGAACCCTAACTTCAACAATTTCAAATTCTATCCATTCCTTAAAAATCTAAATCAACTCCCATGAACCACTATCTTTTTAAGCCATTAATCCATTTTCTAACTCCAAGAAGATTTCCAAAGCATATAATAACAATCACAACACTAAGAACAACAATAGATAGATTATGAGCACATAGATTGAAAGGAGGTCATAACAACTCACCTTTGGGATTGAAATGGAAGGTTGATCTATTTAGCTAGATGAGTTCCTCTAGGCGATCCAACTTCAAAGGTGCTCTTGGACTTGAATTTGGTGAAGAAATTCTTGGCTTCAAGGTTTGGAACTTGGGGCTTCCATGGAGGTTCTCTCTAATTCTCTAGGTTGAAGATGAATGAGAAATGAGGGAGAAGCGGAGGGGTAGTAAGAGGAGGTGATGGGAAGAGGACACTTGGCAAGGCATGGAAGAGTAAGAAAGTTGGCCCCTACAACTTAATCCAAGGCTTTCACCCTACTCCCATTAATTTAAAATAAACCTTATCCCATTAATTCATCCTACTCATTTAACCTCCCCACATATTTATCTATTTATTAAATTTCCATTTTGTATCATTTCCCTTAGTTTCTTTATTTAATGTCCAATAAATTCTTATAAGCTCCTTAATTTACTTTTCACCCAATTTATCCTAACTCAAGAATTTAAAGATAAAATTGAACACATAAAGTCAACATAATATTAAAAGCATATAATTAAATATTAAAAATTGAGTGCCTAGGGTTGGGGTCGTCACACTCACTCCCCCTTAAAGAAAATTCGACCCGAATTTTAAAAAGACTTATCTTAATGATAAATTAAAGAAGATAACCTTCCCCACAATCAAATTACACTTCCAAATAGTTTTCTCAAAGTATTATTATTATACCCATTTTCCACAACCCTAATACTCTCAAAGTTTAATTTCGGACTTACGATTTTAGTAACTCTCAACCATTCCCTCACATAAACCAAACCCGTTAAATCATCATTAGTTGAAGAACTCCGCACACATGAGGAATTTTAAGGACAACTTTCCCATACAATACTTCATACAATACCACTTAATACGGGGATGAAAACCACTAATATACGCAAGCTCATCAAGGTTAAATAACTTCTCAAGTAGAAACGAAATCCATCACACAACACGCAATTTATTCTCAAGAATTTGTATAGTCTTCTTTGTCTGTCCATCCGTCTCGAGGAAGAAACGCACCACCGAAACTTGACTTGGAACTCAAAACCTTGCACCGCTTTCCAAAACACAATGAATCCTCGATCCCGATCTCGGTAAAATGTTGATTGGTTTTCCACGAAATCATTCAATCTCCCGCATTCACAATGTTTTAATTTCCCCCTCGAATACTTCGTTAATATAAGTTGAAAGTAAACCGACTTGATCTATTCATCCACTATCACTCCAACACACCCAACCTTATCGACGTTGAAAGTAGTACAGTTACAAAATTCCATCGCACTGTCTTCCCATTCGAATCTTCTAACTCTTCTTCAAGTCTTGATACTTCTTCAAACTTTTCTGATGAGTCGCAATTCTAGGTTTACGGTCTTCCTCTAAAACCGGTATTCTAATCTCTTACAGCAATGATACACACTCCGAGTTGAGGGTTAAATTTTCATCCCAATTAGATACAAAATCCTTGGTCTCCCAGTCTTGAAACTAGCCGATAATCCTCTTAACTTCCGAATCATGGTTGAACTTCCTCTAAGGTCTCCACACTATAAGTATAACTTGAATTTTCGCAAAATATCTCACCATGCAACTCAAAGGATATACTTGTTGACACATAAGCCTTTCGGCTAATCGCAATCGCAATCACAATAACTTTTCCGGTAACAAGATATAACCTCATTTAAGTCTTTCTAATAATTTCCACCCTCGACTCTGCTTATTGTTAAATTCCTTTCGAACCAACAAATACTTTAAACTTTCATGATCGTTAACACATCTCAAATTTGGTTGCAACTAGTTAAAAATTCCGCTAGTAAAACGCAATATAATCTCAGTTACTTACAAGTTGAAAATAAGAAGATTACGCTCCGCCTCGATTCACTTCCTCTAAACATAAGTTATCACTTTCCCATTTCGCATCATATCACAAATTAGCCTTCCATTGATACACAATTAAAAGCGTCAAGTTCTCGCATTCATTACTCAATAAGGATCATATCTACAATCGACCTATTCTTCCTCTCTACTATACGATTCACCCTTATTGCATTCTACATCCAGGATACCTCTTCCAGGTTAACTCTATCAACAATAATACAATTCTCAAGAATCTAATGACACTCCCTTGGTAGCACCCCTTTCAATCCTAAAACTATGGACTCATTACGGCAATATTCCAAAGCCAACTTACAATTATTAAACTTCACACATAAATTTTCCTATTGGAAAATAGATAACACAATTCACAATTAATTTTCATGATATTCTCAACGTCAAGTAAACAAGGATGTCACCACTAATAATTTCCACTAGCTATCAAGATAAGGATAGAACTCTACTCCTTATAACCACAACAAAAATCGAGACCATTCTATAGGGTGCTTTTGATATAGGTATTTAACCCGACACTACATCAATACGTGATTCCACTTCCCAACCGAAAGTCATATAATACTTTCTTTGAAAGCATACTTACTATTTTCCTAATTAGGAAATAACATTTTTCGAAGACTTCTTACCTAAGTCTACCACATTTCAATTAAGCTTAACAATTCTTAACCAAAAATTTTCAATCTTTAAGGCATATCTAACAAGGATACCACATAAAGGCTTATTTGCATCTAATACCATATAGACCAATTAAGCATAGTAAAAAAGACTCGCTTCATACGACAGTCTATCACCGCACGACCACTACTTACCATTCTAGGCCAGGTATATATCAAAATCACACATTGGTAATCATACCAAATCAACTAGCAATACATGCTCGCTTATAACCACGTCACACTAGTGGTAAACCAAATAATATTCGAGGTATTCTCTCATAAGAGTAGAAATCTCTAACACATAAAACACATCTTAAGCAATGTATGCCACATGAAACAAAATGCAATGTCACACGTGCATGAGATGAACCGGGATCTATAAAGTATGACCCCTACTTCGAGACAGTATATTACCTCTAAAGGTAGGCCGAGGGATCTATCCCTCCAAAACTCAAAACAAGTATTCGACTTTAAACGTTACCTTTTGGATTCCCTTCATTGTTCCTTTTTATTCCTCCTTTAGGCCCCCTATGTCCGGTACCCAAAGCTAACCTTCGATGAAATATAGGACAATTCTTCTTGTAGTGTCCCATTTCTCCACAATTCAAACATTTCCCTTGCTTACTCCAACACTTGTCTTCAGAATGACCCATCTTCTTGCAATATCCACATATAATCCTTACCTGATCTGAAGTCGGATGATTTGTCGAGTCGCCACTTTTTCTCCTCTTGCTAACTCCTGTCTTTGATCCTTTACGATGCCCTCTATTATATCCAGAACCTTGGCCTTGAAACTTCTGCTTACTTCCACTTCCACCCTCAGATTTACCCCGGTGCTCGTCAATATCATTCTCTATTCGGTAGGCTTTATTCACTGCTGTCTGAAAATCTGGGAAGTCGTGCGTCAATAAGCTTTCTGAACTCGAGTCTTAATCCCTTCACAAATCGATATATCCGTCTCTCTTCTTCCGGTACCAAATGTGGACAATAGCGAGCTAGCTCCGTAAACCTTCCTGAATACTGCGCCACGGTCATTGCTCCTTGCTCTAATTTCAAAAACTCAACTTCCTTCTTATCTCTTGTAACTATTGGAATGAAATGATCTCGAAATTTACGCGTAAAGTTCTCCCAGGTCTGCGGTGTAAGGTTTCGATCCCATCCGTCCTTCACTACTTGCCACCAATGCTCTGCAGGTCCCTCTAACTTGAAGACTCAAGATCTCACTTTTCTCGCATCCGTGCTCTCCATCGCTGCGAAAATCTTATTCATACTTTCAAGCCATCTCTCAGCCTTCACCGGATCCGGATCTCCACTAAAACTTGGAGGTGTCATCTTAACGAACTTTTCCAAACCATGCCCATGTCTGCCTCCTTGATGCTGCTGTGCTTGCCCTTGTGTTGTCATATTTTGCAAAAATCCTCGAAACATGTTCATCGTCTCAACATTCGGATTTCCATCACCCCCGGCCTTACCAACATTGCCCAGAACCTGATGCTGATCATCCTCATTTTCAGCCATTGAATAAACTCCCTGCAACAAACACTCGACGTAATTTATCACACACTCTCACTCAGCTAGACTCTACCCGAGAACTCTAACCGAGCTCTGATACCAACTGTGAGGACCCCGACCCGGAACCTACACGTGTTCCGAGTTGGAGCGCCCTCAAACTAACCCGAAAACACTAAACTTTTAAAACTTTACTTTGACTTTCAAACATAAACATTAATAATATAACATTTCAAACTAACTCCACTCTACTCCACATCGGAGGAGGAGATAACTAACTTTGAAAAGTAACAACCTGTTTTAATTACAAAGACTTTAGTTATAACGTACAAACTAAGTTTTATACTCATAAACTCCATAAAGGAATTATACCAAAATACATTCTTTACACCAACCTATACGTACCACCCGACAAATCCCAAAATACCACGTACCAACTCCTTTCCGTCCTCACTTGGCCGGTCCGCCCGTCTCGGGATCTAAAAAGAAAGGGAGAGGGGTGAGAATAAATCTCAATGAGCTATTATGATATGCGCCAGATGCCAAACAAAGTGCAACACATAGCATGGTAGCACATAACACACTAGGAAAGCGGTAGACACATTCCGTTACCTTGGTTTACCTTTCCCGTCTGAACAATAAGTCGTATAACTGTGGGTATCAATACTCCACTACATCTGTGAATGCATATTCACCGGATCCCATACCATGTAACCGAGACAGTTATGCTTATAACTCATCTCCGTGAACCGCTTAGGCATATTCACATCTTATAAAACCCGTTTTCCAGGGGAAAATATAAGACATCGGCATTCCTATGAACCCGCTGCACATATCCATAGAAGCCGAACCCCGATGCAGCGGCCGCAGAGGGGAGAGGTCACAGTATGATGAATCTTCAATCACTTAGAGAACAAATCAATAAGCTGATTGAAATCCATTATACCCCCATTCACATAAAATATCAACACGTTCAAGCACATAATAGATACTTGAAATATGATCCACAAACGGGATAGCAATATAACCACATGGTAAAATATACTCATGCCAATCAATGCCATAATGCAACATTTAAGTAATACACTATGCATAGTATCATCAACAAATATGAATGATAACAAATAAATTCACAAATGGAATAACCATACAACTACATAGTAAACATATCCACACATTGGGATAACATAACAACTTGTCAAATTTTCCACACTTGGGGAGCCACATAACACTTGCCAAATAATCCACAAAGGGGATAAACAATATAGTCACATGGTAAAATAGAATATCTGGAAATGATCATTACATATTTAGTTTATAAAACCAATTCCATTTGAGAGATCACCTAAAAATACTCAATTTGGACTCTTGAACCATCCAATTTCGAGTCCGTATGAATTAACTATGATTTATTCAATTTCCACTCAACTTCTAACGTACAATACTACCTGCTGTAACCAAATCAGATTTTTGGGACATAAGGATAACTTCTTTAGCTATGAAACCATCACATTCAGAAAGTACTCAGAAAAACACCCAATTTAGACCCAAGAACCATCCAATTCCGATTTAATATGATTAAGTTATGACCATCACAAGATTGCTAAACGAATTACAGTTCGAGAATTGAAGTTAGGATTTCTGGGGTCTTGGGCGACCGCCCAAACCTCTTGGGCGACCGCCCAAGAGGGTTTTCAAGGAAATGTGAGCTTACGCCGGCATGGGCGGCCGCTCGGCCCATTGGGCGACCGCCCAAGCCTCTGCCGGCCAAACTTAGGTTTTTAACCCCTTTAACCCTAGTTCTTCCTTCCTCTACCATTGATTATTCAAGAACACCCAAGAACACCTTCATTTCACCAAATCCCAAACAAACATGTAAACTTCAAAACCAAGTAACCCTAGATTATTTATCACTACTATTTCTACCCATTCCAACCCTTTTAACTCATCTTCATTGAACCCTAACTTCAACAATTTCAAATTCTATCCATTCCTTAAAAATCTAAATCAACTCCCATGAACCACTATCTTTTAAGCCATTAATCCATTTTCTAACTCCAAGAAGATTTCCAAAGCATATAATAACAATCACAACACTAAGAACAACAATAGATAGATTATGAGCACATAGATGAAAGGAGGTCATAACAACTCACCTTTGGGATTGAAATGGAAGGTTGATCTATTTAGCTAGATGAGTTCCTCTAGGCGATCCAACTTCAAAGGTGCTCTTGGACTTGAATTTGGTGAAGAAATTCTTGGCTTCAAGGTTTGGAACTTGGGGCTTCCATGGAGGTTCTCTCTAATTCTCTAGGTTGAAGATGAATGAGAAATGAGGGAGAAGGGAGGGGTAGTAAGAGGAGGTGATGGGAAGAGGACACTTGGCAAGGCATGGAAGAGTAAGAAAGTTGGCCCCCCCTACAACTTAATCCAAGGCTTTCACCCTACTCCCATTAATTTAAAATAAACCTTATCCCATTAATTCATCCTACTCATTTAACCTCCCCACATATTTATCTATTTATTAAATTTCCATTTTGTATCATTTCCCTTAGTTTCTTTATTTAATGTCCAATAAATTCTTATAAGCTCCTTAATTTACTTTTCACCCAATTTATCCTAACTCAAGAATTTAAAGATAAAATTGAACACATAAAGTCAACATAATATTAAAAGCATATAATTAAATATTAAAAATTGAGTGCCTAGGGTTGGGGTCGTCACAGAGATTCAGAGATAGACATGAGGGAGGAAAGATCAGAAGTGAATGTAATGGCAATGGTTATAATGCAAGCTGAAATGGCATGGTCTAGATCCACTGAATTTGTCAAAATGAAGGAACCCCTTATTGAGGAGATAGTGGATTCTGATAGTGAGGAGTGTGATGAAGAAATTATGGTAGAAACACCTGAAGGTGTGTCGCTTGTAGGGAGAGATAAGGGGGAGAGTAGTGACAGAGGTGGTAAGAGAGGTGTTAGTAAGAAAAAGGTGACAGAGATGGAGGTAGACACTCTGCAAATGAGAGACGAGCCAGACATTCAGGCGGCAGAAGAATTAGAGGAGGTAATTGTTAACGATGAATACCCCAAGCAAAAAATAAAAATTGGGAAGCAGTTGGATAAGGAAGAGCGGGATAGTTTGGTCGAGTTTCTGTGGAATAGTGCTGATGTATTTGCTTGGAAACCAGAAGATATGCGCGGAATAGATGAAAATGTCGCCCTACATTGTCTGAATGCCGACCCAAACGTAGAACCCTACAAGCAAAAGGTGAGATATCTTTCAGCGGAAAAGGAGAAGGCGGTGATTGGAGAGGTGGAAAAGCTATTAAAGGCGGGAATCATAGAAGAAATAACTTATCCAGTTTGGCTAGCTTGTCCAGTTATGGTGTTGAAGGCAAATAAAAAATGGAGAATGTGCATAGATTTTACAGACTTGAATACGGCTTGTCCCAAGGATTGTTATCCTTTGCCGAAAATTGATAGATTGGTTGATTCCATTGCTGGGCATAAGGTTTTCAGTTTTATTGATGCGTATTCAGGATACCATCAAATCAAGATGCTCGAGGAGGACAAGTCTAAAACGGCATTTAGAACCCCCATTGGCAATTTTTGTTATAAGATGATGCCTTTTGGCCTAAAGAATGCTGGGGCGACGTATCAAAGAATGGTCAATAAAGTATTTAAATCGCAGATTGGAAGGAATGTTGAAGCCTATATTGACGATATGGTGATCAAGACCAAGGGGGAGGGTCATTTGGTGGATCTCGCAGAGACCTTTGAGAATTTGAGGAAAAATTCAATGAAATTAAACCCAAGCAAATGTACCTTTGGGGTGACAGCGGGAAAGTTCTTGGGATTTTTGGTGAACCGCCGTGGCATAGAAGCCAATCCAGAGAAGATTCAAGCCTTAATAGATATGAAGTCGCCCAGAACAATTCAGGAAATCCAAAGGTTGAATGGGAGGGTGATAGCGTTAGGTCATTTTGTGTCACGGTCGGCGGAAAAGTGTTTACCCTTTTTTAAGGTGTTGAAAGGGGACCAAAAATTCTCTTGGGATGAGAAATGCGAAGAAGCTTTTCAGAAGGTGAAGGAATATTTGGGAAAGCCGCTGATTCTATGTAGCCCTGAAGAAGGTGACCATTTGTATGTTTATCTTGCGGCCTCTGATCTCGCAGTTTCGGCGGTATTAATAAAGGAAGATGGCGGCATGCAGAAACCTGTGTACTATGTTTCGAAAGCTTTAAGTGAAGTGGAGGCGAGATATTTTAACGCGGAAAAATTGGCCTATGCTCTGGTGATCGCGACTCGAAAGTTGAGGGCTTATTTTCTATCTCATCCTATCACTGTTTTGACCAATGCTCCTTTGAGGAAGATTTTGCAGCAGACTGATTCAGCGGGAAGGCTCCTCAAATGGTCAATTGAATTGACAGAATTCGACATTCAGTATGAGGCAAGAAAATCCATTAAGGCACAGGCTTTGGCAGACTTTATTCTTGAAACTTCATTTACTTATGAGAGGGAGGAGATAGAAACTCAAGGAGTTAAGAAAAGGAAGGCTAGGTCGCAGGATCCTGAAGCTGAAGAAAAGCGGGAAAGACCAGCGGGAAAGACCAGCGGGTTGTTGGGAGCTGTATGTCGATGGGTCTTCCGCCAAAGATAAAGGAGGAGCTGGAATCTCGCTAAGTTCACCAGAGGAAGATTGCAAGTACGAGAAAGCGTTAAGGTTCAAATTTAACATGTCAAATAATCAGGCTGAATACGAGGCGCTGGTAGCGGGATTGGAGCTCTGTCGAGATATTGGGGTAAAACAGGTAGTCGCCCATTCTGATTCCCAGCTAATTGTCAACCAGGTAAAAGGCATATATGGGATAGTGAATCCAACTATGGCGAAGTATTGCGATATGGTAAGGCAGATTTTGCAAAGCTTCAGTTATTGGGAATTGGTGCAAATTGATAGAGAGAAAAATGAGCGAGCTGACATGCTGAGCAAGGCCGCCTGCGACAAAATAGAAGAATTGCTTAGAAGATTGTGGTGGAGTTCATAGAAGAGCCGGCATATGATAGGCCGCTGATTATGGAAGTTGAAGTGGGCGAGAAAGATTGGGTCTGCGAGATGAAGGATTATTTGGAAAGGAAAGAGTTGCCTCAAGATGAAGACAAGGCGAAGATTGTTAAGAAAATGTCGCCAAGATTCACAGTGCAAGATGGGATATTGTATCGCAAATCTTTCTCGCGACTCTTAATGAGATGTGTGGAGCCGGGCAAGGTTGATGAAGTTCTATTTGAAGTGCACGAGGGAGTCTGTGGAGGTCATCCAGGAGCTAGAACCTTGGCCAATAAAATCATGTTTCATGGGTATTATTGGCCAACATTGAAGAAGGATGCGGAAGACTATGTGAGGAGATGTGACCAATGTCAGCGACACGCCAACATCCCCAGACAACCCGCGACAGAGCAGACGCCTATTGTAGCGGCTTGGCCCTTTGATATGTGGGGGATCGATCTCATAGGGCCTTTTCCCAAAGCCAAAGGAGGAGCTCAAATGGTGGTGGTAGCGGTTGATTATTTCACAAAGTGGACGGAGGCAAGGGCATTAACTTCTACCGCTGAAGACCAGATAATTAGATTTGTAACAGAGGAAATTCTTTGTCGCCATGGAATGCCGCGAGTAATCATTTCCGATCATGGGCCGCAATTCAGGAAAAAGTTTCATGGTTTTTGCTCGAATTTGAATATCAAACATTGGCAGTCCGCAGTTTATAGGCCGCAGTGTAATAGACAAGTGGAAGCCGCCAACAAACAAGTTCTTGAGATTTTATGTAAGAATATAGATAAGAGGGGAGGAGCTTGGTTGGAGGAATTGTCTACAGCTTTGTGGTATTTCAGAACAACGGTGAAGGGATCAACTGGCGAGACAACATTTGCATTGACTTATGGCTCTGAGGCAATGGCTCCCGCGGAGATGGGTTTGCCTACTCATAGGGTGACGTACTATGATGAAGTACTGAACGGCGACAGAAGGTGTGGCGAGTTAGATCTCTGTGACGAGAAGAGGCTTAGAGCGAGATTGAGGATGATCAACTATAAGAAAAGAATGAAGGCCCAGCACGACAAAAAGGTGAACAAGAGATCATTCAGTGTAGGAGATTGGGTGCTAAGGAGCCGCGAAGTTAAGGGTGCCATGGCGGGATTTGCAAAGATAGATCCAAAGTGGGAGGGTCCCTTTCAGATTGCCAAGATTGTGCGAGAAGGGACTTATCATTTGAAGGAAGAGGGCGGCAAAGATGTCCCAAATGCTTGGAGTGTAGATCACCTCAAAAAATATTATCATTGAAGAGATAAGGGTAATTTGTCTATTTAAAATTATTCTTATTAAAGTCTCTTTCATAGTAATTTTGATGAATCTATGGAATTTTCAATCATGAATGAAAGTTATATATGTCTTGACTACTTTGAATAAAATGAAAATATCTTGAATAGAAGTTACACGTGTTTTGAATATAATGAAAGTATGAAATTTTATGACTCAAATTTATCTCGTTTAGATTAAGTCTTGTTTAGTAATAATGTTTATGTTATTAAGTCGTCAAGAGCATGATAAGTAAGTCGCTTGGAGTAAAGTTGCCTAAAGACAACTTCACTTTTTCGATGGGAGTATAAGTATATGGTGTTATCTCGCCAGGGATAAGAAGGTAAAAGGTTTTTGATGAATTATCAAAACAAATTGCAAGTCGCATGAAATTGTAAGGGAAAGAGAGTCTATCTCGCCTTTTATGACATGTAAAGTCTACGGACTATAAAAATGAAAGTCTACGGACTATAAAAATGAAAGTCTACGGACTATAAAAATGAAAGTCTACGGACTATAAAAATGAGAGTCCACGGACTATAAAAATGAAAGTCTACGGACTATAAAAATGAAAGTCTACGGACTATAAAAAAGAAAGTCTACGGACTATAAAAATGAAAGTCTACGGACTATAAAAAAGAAAGTCTACGGACTATAAACGAGAAAGTCTAAACCGACTATAAATAAGAAAGTCCCATCTCGCCTGAATGGCATGAATATGGATGGGACTATAAACGAGAAAGTCTAAACCGACTATAAACGAGAAGAGCACATCTCGCCTGAATGGCATGTAAGAATGTCGCTAAAGGAAAGAAAACATATCTCGCTGAAAGGCATGAAAAGATATAAGTTAAGGAGGAAAAGCATGTTTTGTTTTAAGGCAAGTAAAGATGTTGAGGCACAAAATAAGGAAATTATTCTAAGTAAGAATCATGAAAAGGCAAGGAGGGAGTAAAAGAAAAACAAAGATCAGCGACAATATAAGCCGTATTGTATGCACTGTAAGTAAAGTCGCCTAAAGACGACTTCACTTTTTCGATGGGATTATAAGTATGGAGTACCTGTTATGCAAAATGGTGATTTTTGATGAATTATCAAAACAAAGTAGTAAAGGCGAGATAAGAATGATGAAACTAGCAAGTAGAGCACAAAGATAGAAAGGCAAGCTCGAAGGCCGCGAATGTTACATTGTTCAGAGGCACGCAGGCCCAAATAAAGAAAGCAAATTGTTTGCCACCAAGGCGAGTTACAAAAAGTTGTTCAAAAGTTGATCAAAAGAAGCTAAGTACTAAAGCAGAATCAAGTTGAAGCATTTGGTTCATCAGTTGGTGCGGGTTGAGTGGAGCTGGAGGCCGCAAGAGCAAGAGCCTTTGCATCATCCAAAAGTTTATGTTTGTGTTCCAGTTGATTATTCCATAAAGTAAGAACATTTGGAACTTGAAGAGGAGCGGGAGTCCAAGGCAACTTACCCAATAGTGCATCTTCTTCTGCAAGGTCCTTGAGTTCATCAGGTGAGTAGGGAACCATAGGATGACCACGGCGGCATATCTCGCTGAAAATTGGTTCTGAACCCCACTTGGCGAGTCGCTCGATTGTAATGGCGGGGATTTCTGAGGCATCCGCGGCGGCAGCTCGCATGACTTGTAGAGAGGTTTGGTCGCCAATGTCAATAAGATCATCTTTGAGTTTGGTCACATCGGCGTTGAGGGAAGTAATTTCAGCGATTTTCCCTGTCAGTTCTTCTCGAAGCTTGGCTATCTCGCCTTGGAAGAATTGAGTGTCAGCGGCATGAGTCTTCTTTAAAGTCTCATTCTCGCTCAGAAGTTTGGCGGCATTTTCCTTGACAGAATTAAGTTCATTAGTAGCATTGTCGAGGTCAGCTTTAGCGGCATTGAGTTCGGTGTTGACGTTCTCTAACTGATTCTGGGAAGTAGTTAAGTCAGTCTTCAACTTATCTCGCTCTCCCTCCAAGTTGGAAATCGTGGCATCCCGCCTTCCAACTCTACCGCGAAGGATATCCTTATCGCGCTTCAAAATTTGGTTTGCAGCTTTCAAGTTTGTTGCTTCATTGTTAAGACGAGTGTTCTTCTCACTAATACCCATCATGGAAGCTCCTAGCTGAGAAAGTTACCAATTGAAAGTTAACAAGTAACAATGAATAAGGTCAAGAATAATTAAGGAGAGAAAGAATGACATACCAATGAAAAATAAATCCCGGCTTGACAGGCGGCATGGTCAGGGTCCATCTGGGCGACATGTTGCACTTGAATTGGGTCACTGGCTCTAATCAAAGCTGAGCTACCCAATAGACACTCTTCCGCACTGCGAGTTTCATTAATTAATCCCTTCAAGCGGGGGACTTTGGCGGCCTCCTTACTAAGCTCATAAAGCCCTTCAAAGTCAGTGGGCTTCAAAAAATTTTCTTGGAGCCAGCTGGGGGTAGGAAGAGCAGTAGAAGTATTTGGGTCGCGGGGAGTTGAAGGCGAGTTAGAGACATTGGTTAAGTCGCATATTTCCATCTCGTGGGAAGGAGGAACTTCAGCTTGGTTGGGCTCAACAACATTAGCTTCCAGAGTTGGAGAGTTAGTTTGGATAGAGTCATCAAGGGGAGCATCATTGGTTTCTTCAATGGGGTTATCATCAGACTGCGAGATGGAAGTTGGCGGAACAAAGGTTGGCGGGACATTGCCTTCAGTGGAAGGAATGACTTGGATATGAGAAAGGACTTGAGTAGATGAAGTAACTTGAGTAGGAGCAAGGTTTGGCGGGATAGTCTCTGGAGCAGGAGGAGCGACACTGGGTAAAATTGCAGCGAGTCTTTTTTGTCGCTTGGCTCGAGAATCTGGATTAGTAGGCTTAGCCCTAGCCTTGGATGGATTTTGGGATTTTTCCAAAGCAATTTCTTCTTTATCAGTCCCATCGAGGGATAGTGGCAAGGGAAGATTCGCGGGAAGAGCAGCGAGTTCACCATCTCGGGCGCTGGCAATTCTTTTCATCCTTTTGTCAGTTTCAAGGTTGGCGTTCTGGCGGCTTTCCATGGTCTTAGCTCGATGATCTGGAGATAAAGAAAAAGGAAGTTAAGAGTTAGAGTAATGCAAACATAAGCCAAATTGAAAAAAGAGTAAGGTTAAAGAAAGTACATACAAAGAACAGTATTCATGGCGGAACAATGACGAGTACCCTTGCATGATTGGCATTCATGAGCATATTTATTATCTGTATGACGCTCCCATCCATCGAAGTAAACGTGACTTATTGGAACCCGCGGCGGGACGAGAGGTAAGTTGTCGGCGATTCCGACTTGATCAAGTAATTCTCTATTTCGCAGAATACCTCTCCAGGAGATGAGAGGTTGGGGTGTATCAGCGGGAGAATCTGCAGGAAGGGCAACTAGAGCACTAATAGCGGCAACAAAGGCATTGTCGCCAACAACAGAAGCATCCTTAGTTTCAATTTGGGGTTTGATTGGGTGAAGATCAGCGGGATGAGACCACCCCACGCGAGAAACAATAAAGAGTGGGCCGCTCAGCCATTCGTGTACTTTAGCGGGCAAAGGAGTAAGGACTTTAGGGCCTCTTTGGTATTGAAGAGATAGGCGGGTTTCTTCTATCCCGTTCTCAAGTTTGTTGGTTTGCTTGTATCCTTTAAATAAAGTAACTAGGGAGGTGACCGTGGGTTCTTTCCTTAAGGCGCGACATATGGTAATAAAATCAGTAATTATCCTTATGGCATTGGGATGAATCTCAGTTATCATGGCTTGGGCTTTATACAGAACTTCACAAAGAAAAGGATCTAGGGGAATCCTAAGGCCCGCCTTAAGTTGAGAAGGGAAAACTACAATGCCATCTCGCATTTCTCGTATATTTGCGAGAGAGGTATTTCCTTGGAAATCAGAAATGTGGTAGATGGAATGGTCAATATGGTAAAGGGTGTGCCAAGAAGTAATGGGGTTAGGAATGAGGGAGCTTTTGTCTGGTGCAAGAGATGATCCCGCCTCAGTATGAGCGGGATTGGTAAAAAGGTTACCTTCATTTAAGTTTAAACTTTAGACCCCAGTGGAAGGGGGATTGTTGGATGTCGCAGCGGGAGGAGAAGTCACTTGATCAGCCATCTCGCGAGAATCACTGGAAGAAGAAGAAGAAAGGATAGATTTATAATGCATCCTACGTTTGGAAAAAGGGTCAGCGACACAGTGTGATTCAGATGAGTCGCTTAAATTGGGGTCATACTTATCTTTGATAAATCGGACCAATTCTTTATGGGAAGTAAAAATATGGGACATAGGGGCTGAAAGGGGAAGGAAAAAGTGACCTTGGATCTCAAGGGACTCAATCAATGAAGGATCCACCCAGTTTTCAACCAGCAACCTAACTATGTCGGCCTTGGGCAATCTCGCCCAAGTAGTTCGCAGGCGCCTGTATAAGCCGCCTGAGACTTGACATCTACCTTATCTAACCCGCCTAGTAAATATGAAGATCGGCCGGAGAAGATGAAGAAACGCCGGAGAATGTGAACGGATTTTTGAGAAATCAAGGAAAAGGGGCTCCAAATTGACTTCAAGTAGCAAATAATGAACAGAAGGAGATTTGGGAATCAATTTTATGATCAAATCTAAGAAAGAACGGTGGAAAAGTGAGGAAGGTTCGTCAGAGTCGAAGACTGGGTTGTCGGAATTTGGGATAACTGAGTAAGAAGAAAGCGTAAAAAGAGAAATGGGAAATGAAGGATGATATTTATATGAGAGAGAAATGAGGGAAATTGATTGATGTGACGATTGATATGAAATTTTGAATTTCCCCCTTATTTGGCACAGTTCCCAAATGACGGCTCATTAAATTCTGGGGGCTCGCCAGGAAGGTGGCACGTGTATAGAGATTACCAACGCTCAGGCTTCTTGGAGAAGGAATAGCGTGTCGCAAGAATAGCAAGACAGTGAACTTCAAGTTTTTGGCGAGATCATAAATGAATCTCGCCTCAAACTTAGGGGCTTCTGATGCTGCCCAAAAATAATGGTTGGGCCTGGTCCAAGCCCATAAGCGAGAAATTATCAAGTAGGCCCAAAGCGAGATAAGGCCCAAGAAGAAGATAAGAATAAAGGTAGCCCATGTGTGGTTTGCGGGAAAGTGAGCCGTGGGATATCCCGCCAAATTCAACGAAAGGGAAACTCAAGAAAGTGGAAGCAAGATAACGTGAGGATAAGGGCGAGATATTAGTGGATTAACAGCGAGATAATGAGGCAAGTCGGCGAAACATTGATATAAGGTGAGAGGCGAGATGTTAGGGTGAGGTGACACATGGTTAACCGTATCCAGCGAGAGATGGATTCTAGTGGATGTGATTCATAAGAGGCGGCATATAAATATCTAAGAAGTGGAACCCATTAGACCGTTAGGCATTGGGAAAAGTGAACACATGTTTTGAGTTTATTCTCATAATTGACCAATGGAATGATGACACGTGGAATGAGGCATGGAACGTGAGGAGGTCATGTGCAGAGCACGAGGGAAGGGGTATATATATGAGAGATCTTCATCTTTTCAAGGTACGTACACACACACACCCACGAAACACTTTTCCAGATTTGAAGTTTTCTCTTGTTCAGAGCGAATTCTTATCCTCACGCCGGAGGGGCTTACGCCGAAGCCGCCCCCGGTTTAGTCACGTTTGCTTGTATACAGGCGAGAAGAAGGAGCCAAAGGAATCTCAATTGGACTACAACGGTGTGTTGCTGTTTGAGAAAAATTCTAGCAACATCAGATTTAATACCGATCAGATTTAATACCGACCAACTAACTTCCAATTCATCATCAATATGGGGCAATGTGCTCACTGACGTATGGTAGTTTCAGATTTATCACAGGGGAGCTCCTAAGGTGTCTTTATGAAAGTTATGTGCATCTGAATTAATTTGTCATTGGAACTATTGTATTTGGATTCGCCTTCGCATACTTCTTATAGACAACCAATTATGAGTATCAAATTGAAAATACTACATACACCCCATTAAGGTCTAATTTTATTTTGAAAATTTCAACGCATTACACGTTGGGGTAAGAGTTTAGTAAAAGTTATAGCGAGAGGAGCAATAATTTTTCGCTATGAATTGCAGGATTAATTGGACAAATCAATTCAGACTAAAGTACAAAATGAGGATTCCGTCTATTATGAAAATATTTTTGGCCTTTCATTAATTGAATACTTGACCACTATGAGTTAACATAAAATTTAAAGTCTTCTGCCCGTTTCCATCGACAAAATTCCCATTTAATAACAAATGAAAACATTTGATTTCAACACAATTTTAAGTTTCATAGTAACTATGAGTCTATGACTAAAAGAAATACAACATTAACCAAACTTACACCTTTATTATTGAAAGAAATATACTCCGTAGCATTATCATTATTCCTTTACCAATATTCCTCGATGCCATTCTATTATGCACGGTGAATGCGTCGTTTGAGTGATTTTATGAATATCTAGATATTTTTTTGTAATTTTAAAAATTGTTATTCCTTCACCAATAGAAATACTATCAATAACTTTTTTTAGAATTGCACAGAAATATCTAAACATTCATAAAATCATTGGTCAATGACCCGCACAGTTGACCACCAGTGCAGTTTGTAGCGGGACAGAGGGAGTATATACAAGAGTCTCCTAAGCCAAGTAACCTACCATACTTACGGGATATACATTCCTAAGATGGTGGGATACCATCAATTATCTCTTCCTAATTATCTCTATACAAATATAATAAATATGCCAAAAATATAATCTACCAAATATACAAATATACCTATTCTAACACTCCCCCGCAGTCGGAACGGGAGGAAGATGGACGTTGAGACTGTTCCGAAATTCATCAAATAAAATCAGCGGTAGACCCTTCGTAAATATGTCAGCTATTTGAAAACGGGATGGGACATGCAAGACCCGAACCTGACCACGAGCCACCTTTTCACGAACAAAATGGATGTCCATCTCTATGTGTTTAGTGCGCTGATGTTGAACCGGATTGCCCGAAAGATAAATGGCACTAACATTATCACAATACACCAAGGTAGCTTTGTGGATTGGACAATGAAGCTCCAAGAGTAAGTTACGTAACCAGCAAGATTCAGAAACAACATTAGCAACACCACGATACTCGGCTTCTGCACTTGAGCGAGAAAGAGTAGGCTGTCGTTTAGAAGACCAAGAAATCAAATTGTCACCCAAGAATACACAGTAGCCTGAAGTGGACCGGCGTGTATCCGGACACCCACCCCAATCAGCATCTGTATATGCCAAAAGAGTGGATGTCGAAGATGGAGTAAGATGTAGCCCAAGAGTGAGAGTACCCTGAAGATACCGAATGACCCTTTTCAAGGCGTTCATATGAGTAACCATGGGATTATGCATAAACAGACAAATCTGTTGAACGGCATATGAAATATCAGGCCTCGTAAACGTGAGATACTGCAAGGCACCGGCAAGACTACGATAAAGAAATGGATCCTAAAACGGCACTGAAGATGCGACACTCATCTTAGATTTCGTATCCACCGGAGTAGAAGTAGGTTTGCAGGAGGACATACCAGCTTTACCAATTATCTCTTCCGTATACTTACGTTGGGAGAGAAACAGACCCTTTGATGATCTGACTACAGCTATTCCCAAAAAATAGCTTAATTGACCCAAGTCCTTCATAGCAAACTCCGAACTAAGAAGAGACATAATAGATTTCCGAAGGGAATCCGAGGAGGCAGTGAGAATAATATCATCCACGTATAGCAAAATATAGGCAGTCTGCCCATTAAGATGATAGATGAAGAGAGAGTTGTCAGACCGACTATTGGTAAAACCAATAGATGAGACAAAGTCCGCAAATCTCTTATACCATGCCCTCGGGGCCTGTTTCAAACCATAGAGAGATTTTTTCAACAGACATACATGATCCGGAAGACGAGTATCCCGATACCCAATAGGTTGATGCATATAAACCGTCTCGCATAACTCACCATGGAGGAAGGCGTTTTTTACATCAAGCTGATGCAATGCCCAATTTTTAGAAAGAGCCAAGCTAAGAACAAGACGGATAGTGGCCGGTTTAACCACCGGGCTAAATGTTTCGCCACAATCTACTCCAACTCGTTGTGTCTTTCCATCACCTACAAGACGGGCTTTGTACCTCTCAAAAGAACCATCAGAACGAGATTTATGAGAAAATATCCATATAGAACGAATAATATTAACATTCGAGGGACGAGGTACCAACACCCAAGTTTTATTTTTAATAAGAGCATTAAATTCATCATCCATTGCTAATTTTCAATTTGGGTCACGAAGTGCCAAAATGGGATTAGAGGGGAGAGGAGATTTTGAGACACTCGAGAGAAAACAATATTTGGGATTGGGTTTGTAAATACCCGACTGACTACGAGTAGTAGGGCGATGCTTAATTTGGGACGGAGCAGAAACAGTAGGCGCAGAAGTATCAGAATGTGGCTGCCCATTGGAGGAGGGCTGGGCGTGAGATAAATTTGCAACCAGGCCAGGCATACTAGGCGTTGGGCTAGAAGGAGGCGTAGGCTGGGGCAATGTTTGGGCTGGAACAGGACTGGTAGGGAGAGGCTCAGAATGAGCAGTAGTCTGGAGGTCCTGATTATTTGCAAACTGATTGATTATACTTGGAGTGAGTCCAGAATTTAAAAAATCATAGGAGTGAGACGGAGAGTTAGAAAATGAAGAAAAAGGAAAACGCGACTCGTCAAAAATAACATGTCGGCATATAATCATTTTCTTTGTTACCAAATCATAACACATATACCCACGGTGGTGTTTAGGATATCCTAAAAATACACAAGGAGTGGAACGGGGTTGCAATTTGTGTATTGTGGTAGAAGGACGGAGAGGATAACAAAGACATCCGAACACCCTAAGATGAGTATATGATGGAACCCGATTATATAAAACTTGCAATGGAGAATCATATGCTAAGTGTTTTACGGGTAAGATGTTAAGATATGTTGACATTTGGAGAGCATAATGCCAAAAATTTGGTGGTAAGGAAGCATGAATAAGAAGAGTACGGACAATATTATTTGTGGACCGGATTTTTCGCTCGGCTTTGCCATTTTGTGGAGAATTATATGGGCATGCTAACCGAAAAGATAACCCATTTGTTGCACAAAACTCCCAAAACACTTTATTATCAAATTCTCTCCCATTATCACATTGTATGGTCTTTATATCTCGTTCAAAGTGAGTTCGAACGAACCTGCGAAAATTAATAATAGTGGTGTATACTTGGGATTTATGAGATAAAGGAAACGTCCACACAAAATTGAAAAAATCATCAAGTAACACAAGATAATACCGATGCCCCAAAGAACTTAGGACAGGAGATGTCCATAAATCACAATGCACAATATCAAAAGGCATAACAGTAAAGGATGTAGAATCACTAAAAGGTAATTTTATTTGTTTTCCAAGAACACAAGAGTGACAAACATTGGAAACAATTTTATTACATCCAATAAAATTCTTATTTCTAAGAGAATCAAAAACAGGAGCACCAGGGTGACCTAAACGGTCATGCCATAATGTAGAACCAATCGCCGAAAATGAAGAAGGAGAAGTAATTGACGATGAAAAAGTCGACGTAAGAGGATAGAGGTCGCCTTGGCTATTACATCTCATAAGAAGAGTTCCCGTCTGGAAATCCTTCACAGAAAATCCAAAAGGGTCAAATTCAACGGTGACGGAATTATCACTAGTAAATTTGCAAACAGAAATGAGATTTTTGATAATAAGAGGTGTATGAAGGACATTATTTAAACGAAGCGGTGGGGATGGGGAAGGTAAATGAGTATGACCAACCCCCGAAACCGGAATCCTACTACCATTACCCACAATGATGCCCTTATTATTAATGCTCGAATTAAAATAAGACTTAAGTGTACCTTGCTCTGAAGTCATATGGTTGGTGGCTCCGGTGTCCATGTACCAGCTCGGGTCGGGAGGAGTGAGTGACATGGTATGCATAGCCGAGTCGATGTCTGTAGGGACGGAGGCGGAGGAGGCTGCATACACCTGAGGAGTCCTGTCAGATTGAGATGGACGTGGCCCAAGCACTCTGGGCTGAAACTGAGAACTGGGCCCCTGTGGCTGAAAGGTGGGCCTAGCCCAATTTGAAGTTTGATAGGGACAAGGGGGCATAGCCCATGGCCAGGACCTAGCCCAAGCAGGCTGCTGCCAACCAAAGAACTCAGGCGCCTGAAGCTGTTGAGAACGGGTGCTGCCCTGAAACTGCCTGCCACCTCCACCGGAGTGTCCCCCACCGCCTTGCAACCTAGACCCAAAATGTTCTTCCTTGTTCCCTTTTTCGCCACCCCCATTCTTCTTATTTCCCTTCCCTTTGCTGTTTTTCCCGCCGTTAGACCCACGGCTAGAGCTACCAAAATCTGAGAAAGATGAACTGTAAGATTGCTTCGATTGAGATGAGAGCATGGCAGAGTGAACCGAAGTCGCAGCCTTCTTAGCAAGGCCAGATTCTTCAAGAATCAGCATAGATCGTGCCTGAGAAAAAGATGGGAGAGGATCGCGTTGGCGAATGAGAGTGCCAACCCCATTGTAGGCTTCGGTGAGTCCCGCGACCATCTGAAGCACCATCCGATTATCTTTAACCGGAGCCCCCACATTCTTGAGTTGATCACCCAAGGACTTCAAGCGTTGACAATAAGCCGAGGCATTTGGGAATTCTTCCATAGTCGTGGATGAGAATTCTTGCTCGAGAGAGACTGCCCGAGAATTTTTGTTGTCCTCAAAAATATCTCGTAGTCTATCCCAAGTTTCCATTGTCGTAGCCCCGGGTACAAGAATCGTTTGAAGCAAATCATTCGAGATGGTCGAATAGATCCACTTTTTCACGATAGCATCCAACGTATCCCACATATCCTGCTCTTCTTCCGTAGCAGGAGCCGTTATTTTCTCATTAGGAATGATATGATGCAACACCTTACACGATTGGGCATGGTTGCGAAACAGTTCTGCCCATGTCGAGTACTGCACATTCTCGATTTCAAGGACCACATGAACATCATTCCGAACATTAGAGACTGCAAAAGCTGGGTGGAAATTAGATTTGGATGAAGCCATAGCAGCAGCTTTGAAGAAAGAAGCGGCCAGAAAGAAAGGAAAAGAAATAAGCGGCGGCTGTGAAGAAAGAAGCGGCCAGAAGAGAAAAAGAAATAGGGCGGAAGCGTATAGATCGTATCTGCTCTGATACCATAAAAGAAATATACTCCGTAGCATTATCATTATTCCTTTACCAATATATACAAGAGTCTCCTAAGCCAAGTAACCTACCATACTTACGGGATATACATTCCTAAGATGGTGGGATACCATCAATTATCTCTTCCTAATTATCTCTATACAAATATAATAAATATGCCAAAAATATAATCTACCAAATATACAAATATACCTATTCTAACAATTATGTCCATTTTTCTTTTCTTGGTTGGAGAATACATTTTGATTGTTCAAACATTTTAATAACTGAGAGAAAACAAACAAACTTATACAGTCTTAAAGGTTAAGATAATTAGAAATAACAATTTGCAAAAATAAACAGCCAAGAAACCCTAAACATAGACATACTTAATCATAGGATAAAGGCACAAAATGTCTTCATAGATCAAAAAAAATCGAAGTAACAAAAGTAAGACAATAGTGATAATGCTGTAATTCATATGTTCCAAATGGTAATCACTTATATTATGCAAGGTGGACATTGATCACTTTAATAGTTGATCTTGTATATCTATGCGTAAACAAAATTAAGAAATCCAACTGTATTGTGCAGAGGTTACAAAATCCCCGAATAAAATGTACATTGCTACAAATCAAAATGAGTGTCTCACCAAAAAAAAAAAAGTCTTGAAATGAGTGTGCATTTTAAAAAAGTTACTAAAATCATCTTTAACGTACTTCATATTATAAGGAAATATTAAGAGGAATTATGTATATTTTTACTAACATTTCTTAAAAGTCAAAATTTGTAAAATGTCCTTAAAAGTCAAAAAATGAACCTTGTAACAAAATCAAGCCCTATAGATTTTCTAACATAAATATAGGTCATACAGTATATGTTTACATGATAGTTAGTGAAAACAAAAAACTTGCTAGAGATAAATTATTATACTTGGCACATATTGATTCTCAAGTACAAGACTACTTTTGTTTTACTAGTTTTCTTTAAGTTTCAAAACTTTATAAGTTATGTTTTGAGACCTCATTTTTATGTTATAATGTGTTGCTCTTTATAATAGATATAAAATCTAACAAAAAAAAAAATGTACATCAACACATTTTTTTTGTCTTCATTTACATTTGATATATGTTGAGTAGCAACCATACCAATAAACTTGGTATACCGACTTTTGTGATTGATAATGAAAATATTTTCGTGTACCAAATCATATTTAATTGTATAAGCTAAATACAATCGATATATCAACCAAATCACCTATTGTGTGTCCGGTCATACTCTCTTTTCTTTGTCTCGAAATGATATTTTCGTTTTTTCATCATTTTTATTACAAAGATAGTATTTAATAATTTTAGGTTGTTCCAGAGTTCAGATCACTGTGCCAACTTCTCAGAATGGATCGCATACAGTCTGCAACTTGGTTTGGTTTGATTAATTAATGGTCGTGGTCCTACCGCATTTTTTCAAAATTTAGGCTTATAAATGGCAGAATTTTGGCTCAGAAGAAGTACAAGGTATGGGTCTTCAAAAAAAGAAAGTTAATTTGTCGAATGGGACCTTTTTTTTATTATTATTTTTATTTTTTACAGTTGAAGTTTTTTTGTTAAACTAATCAATATATTTTCTCCGTCCCATAACGAATGTTCACTTTCGTTCTTGATTAAGTATAAAATTGAACATTAGAATTGAGGGAGTATAAAATTGGACATTAGAATTTAAAAAGCTAAACTTATTTTGGGACGGATATAAAGCAAAAAAGGGGAAATATTTCTTTTGTGCGAGGCTTCACATAATTATGTAAATTTACAAGGAAAAAACAACTTTAAAATATCATAAAATGTTGTGAAAATATTTCTTTTTAAGCTGTGAATTGAAGAAGAATTAAAGTTTTTAGTTTTACTATTAAAATGTCAATTTGCCAGTTAAAAATTTTAAGTTGTAATTTGAAGACGAGTTAAAACTGTCAATTATATTATTAATATGTATAAAATTGTAATTCTGACGGTTATAATTTATGAAAAAAATGATTTTCTTATAAAAGTTACTCTAAAGATATAGAGACCGGAAGTGTTAATTAAAAAAAAAGAAAAAAATATATAGAGATTGAAAGAGTTAATTAAAAAAAAAAAAGACAAAGCAGGAATTGTTAGCATACTCTTTTTTAAGAGAAGATCCCTAGTCCCAAATCATTTTTCATAAAATTTCAAACGAGATTTAAAAATTCACACTGTTGAAGATCGAAATTAAAATTTTATATAAACCCACTCTTATAACTAGGTATAAGAGTTATTTTATTCATATAATTTTGGGTATAGAAGCAAATTGCTTAATAAAATATGAGATTTGATTATTATTTTTCAGAAAAAGTGAAAAAGTATGAAAAAAAAATATTCTTAGTTTTATATATTTAGGTATAAGAACAACAAATAGAAATAATGTGGAAGTGAGAATTTCTGTAAAATATTACTCCCTCCGTCCCACCTTAGTGTAGACTAAGGTGGTGGACACAATAACTAAGAAATATTATTAAGATAATGAAAATGTGTGATAGAAAATGAAGAGAGAGAATGAGTGGAGTGAATAGTAGGTTGGTTGAATAAATTGTATGGTGAAAAATGAAGAGAGAGAATGAGTGGGTGGGATAGGAAAAATAAAAAATAATAAAAAACATTCTAATTTTGACAGTCTACACTAAGGTGAGACGAACGAAAAAGAAAAAAAATCTATACTAAAGTGAGACAGAGGAAATATATCTCACCTGAATTTTTATGAGTATAATATCTCGCCCATAAGCCGCCCATAAGCCTTAGAATTCATGACCCTTTCCTTTTTATAAGGAAAAAATAATTCATTGATCTTATGTGAATTTCATGGATTTTATAATGTGCGCAGTAATCATGACCCAGAATCTTTATTTGAAAAAGGAGAATTTATTAAAAAAAAAAAAAAAAAAAAGGAAAAACAGTACGTTGGAGGGCCGAGGGAGGGAGCTGGGCCAACTGGCAAAGCTTATAAAGGGTCCCACAACAGAATTATACAACGGTAGTCCGCCGACATGTTGGATTCAGCTAATCTGAGTTGTCAATTATTGCTCTAATCTCCCAACCAATCGCGTCACTTCATCTTCCTTCCTTAGTTCCATTTAAACTTCACCATTTATTCAAATGAATGTCTCAATAAAAATTTTATTTTTTTTAAAATGGTAATAAATGTGAATTTTATTTGTCAATCTCACTCACTTTTTTTTCTCACATACTTAAATTGTAGGGCTTACTTATCACATCCACTAACTTTGGGCACGGTTACTTGCAAGACATGTTATTTGCAAGGCACGGACAATTGATAAAACTGTCCTTACCCGTACGTGGACGTTTCGTGTGATTATACACGACGTTGTCAGATAAGTTCCGTATGAAAATACACGAAATGTATTGAGTTATTTCGTGTAGATTTACACGAAATATTAACAAATATTTTGTGTATTTTCATACGAAAATTACCTGAAAAATTCGTGTATATTCACACGAAATAAACAGTCTGCATAATTCATACTTCCAAACATAAAAACTGGAAAATTCAAAGACCAATACAGCTTTCTTGAAAAAAAATCATAAAAAATGGTATACTTTGCCATATTTCACATCATACATCCAAACTTCCAAACAGTTTTAAACAAGGCTCAATAAAAACTTCATGATTCATACATACAAAAGATGACTCAGCAGCATCAGAATCAGAAGATGAAGATGACTCAGCAACATCCTCGTGACCAGCAGAGGCCGCCTCATCATCTGTATGCTCACTCTCAATGTGCTCCGGCTCAATCACGCTCTCGAGCTCATCATTTTTATCATGTTTTTGTTTGGCGCGTTTAGCTTTCTTAACTGCCGTCTCGGCCTTTCTCTTTCTATTGGAAGCGGTCATACGTTGACGTCCCTACAAAAAATTCAAATAAGAGACAATAAATTAGCGACAGTTAAAGTTCCAGTTCATTTCGTGTAAATATACACGAAATGTTGAATAACATTTCGTGTAAAATGATACGAAATGGTTCTCAACATTTCGTGTATATTCACACGAAATCCACAGGAGAAATTTTTCTTTAGATTTCGTATGAATATACACGAAATGTTAAGAAATATTTCGTGTGATTTTACACGAAATGTCATTCAACATTTCGTGTATAATCACACGAAATCTAAAGGAGAAATTTTCCTTTAGATTTCGTATGAATATACACGAAATTTAGTGAATCACTTCGTGTAAATTAGTACGAGTTGAAACTGTCTATTTCGCGTATAGGCCCACGAAACACATAGGTAGGATTTTGAGTCTCATTTCGTGTGCCTATACACGATTTACATTGGAACATTTCGTGTAACTACACACGAAATGCACAAACACATTTCGTGTATAGACACACGAAACACCCCACCAGTACGATTTTTTTTGCAAACCCAGTTACGTATCCTTTGAAATTGACATTGAAATTGAAAGCTAGGTTGTAAATTGATGTTACAACAATTTTCGACTCAAATTTATACTACAATTACGCATTGTAACATCCAATTTTAGGCATTAAATTTATTAGGGCTTCAAATTCAAATTTGGGTAAATTATCTGTTTTTCTACAAGACAATGCAGGTAAACGAGGTCCCAGTGGTAGACTTGGCGACATTGGGAATTTTCATCCGAACCATTGTAGAAGAATTGAGTTTTTCGGCGAAAAAACGGTGGTTGGCGTTGGGTACGTCGGAAATGGAGATGGGGAGGAGAGAGACCGACGTTTGAAATGAAATTGTGATTTTTTTTTGTTATATATACAAGGGCATTGTGGTCATTTCAAAGTGTCTTACACATTTGGTGCCTTGTAAATAAAATTCACCCTTTTTTTCATCACATATTTTAATTGTGGGCCCCACTTGTCATATCAACTCACTTCTTCTCTCTCACATCCCTTCTCCCATTCATCACTTTTCTTAATTTACATATTTTACCAAAATGATGAAACATCGAACGGGACGGAGGGAGTATTCTCTTTTCCACTTTCTCAAAAGTATTTAATCAGCAATTTTACTTTAGAAAATGCTGCCAAAAATGATTTTTTATGCAGCTGAGTCACTTACATCCACTTCTACGTTTTGTATTTTTTCTAAAATTATTTGCTATTTATATTCGTGTATACTCCCTCCGTCCCGGTTAAACTTCACAATTTTTGTCGCAATATTTTTTTAAAAAAAATATAGAAAGAAATGGGTTGAGAGCAGAGAAAAGTGATTGAAATTGACAAATATGATTCAAAATTTAAATGCATGAGAGAGGAAAGTGAAAGGGATTGACAAATAGGGCTCACAGCTTAAGTGTGTGAAAGGAAAAATAAGTAGAATTGACAAGTGGGTCTCATTTTTTGTTAAGAGGGTGGGCTGAGCTGGTAAGTGGGAATATACTTACTAGTCTTTTTTTTTTTTTTTTTTACATGTCAACATTAATTTTGGGGGATTCACAGTCACCCCTCTGGGTGTGTGCCTGTGTCCGCCTCGATACCCACGATACCTTATTTAAAATTTTAGGTAAATATTAAAAAAATCAGCCAAACAAAAATAAGGTAAATATTGTGTCTCATTATTAATATTCGGCAACTCATTTATACCGGGTCTATCACCCTTTTAATCCACCCTATTATAGTGAAGCTATTATTTTAATTTTAATTTTAGCAATTTTAACTATTTACTATAGTACACTTAACTTTAACCCCAAACGACATTACAAAAATTAAGAGTAATTCTTATAAAAAATATTTTTTTTAAACAAAGAAAAAACTAATTTTAAAACGCACGGTAGCATATTCATAGTTAACTAGAACTTCATTTAAAAACCAGTGATTGCATTTTTGTAATTAACTGAAACTTATTCAAAAATAGTAATACTATTTTTAGTGTCATGTCTAGCGTAAAATTGCGACCGTTGGTGTTTATCGTTTAATAGTGTAGTAGTGTTAGTGGTAAAAAGAGTCATGTGTAGTGATAAAAGTGCCACTTTTAGTTATAAAAAGTGCACGGGATGTTAATAAATTCCGATTATTTACAAAAATGCAACCGTGTCTTTTAAAAAAAGTTTTCAGTTATTTACAAAAATGCTGCCGTGCATTTTTAAAAGTTTCAGTTAATTACGAAAACGTCACCGGACGTTTTTAAAAACTACAGTAGCTTTTTTCAAATTACTTGGAAAAACTTATTTTTTTCTAAGATTTTGACAAAATCCAAATTTTATTAGTAAAACTTAGGGTTAATCTCACTTTTCTATCCCTAGGTTACGTAGTGTATCACTTGGGGGCCTGTGGATTCATTTTTCTCATTTTAAGGCCTAAACTTCCATTTTTGAATCATGTTGGGGCTTAGACAACAATTTCGTTAAATATTTGACGAAAAATTTACATGTGCCGATGAATTTCTATTTTTTATTGGAGAGACACTCTGGAAAAAAATATTGGAGAGACTCTGGAAAAAAAATTACATGTAATTATTCTTTCTTCAAGTTAATGCACCTCTTTATATTTCAAATTGAAGCCAGGAAAACCTAATTAAACAGGGGACGAACTTCACACTTTGAAAAAATCTAGGTTGGAACCTTCGATTGGCCATGACATCATTTAATTTTCAAGAAAGAGAGGCGAAATTGAGTAATGAGTCGTCCAATATGTCCAATATGAAGAGGACAAATTCATGAGCAATGAGCTATTGCAGTTGCAATCAAATTGCATCCATTTGAACATCATGAACGACTTACAATTTCAAGAAGAAAATTAGTTGGGTGTTAAAACTATGCATATTTATAATTGAGTGGTTAAAATTAGTTGCCATGATATCATTTAACTAGTAAAAGTCCGTGTTCGAGGACACCTTTTTTTTTTTTTTTTTTTTATTTTAAAAAAAAATTTAAGGGCAAAATTTTTTTTAAATTAAAAAAAAATTTTTTTTTAAGGGCAAAATGGAAAAGGGATAACTTAGTGAGGGCAAAATAGAAAATTTGACCATTGATACTGTTCATTCAACTGTTCACCCATGTTGCCATTTATACTATAGATTTTCAAGAAAGAGAGGCGAAATCGCACAATGATTCGTCCATTATGAAGAGGACGAATTTAGGATTGGTTAGCTATTGTAGTTACAATCAAATTACACTCATTTGGACTTCATGGATGTCTAACAATTGTAGACAGAAAATTCGTCGGAACTCGGGTGTTGAAATTATGGGTTTCATTACTAATCTAATCTAGAGTACGTCTTATGAAAAACGTATTTTTCCTAATGATTAGAAAAAACGTGTTTTTGAATCGAATTTAATCGGACCAATGTCATTTTTGTAAATAACTGGTACATCTTTTAAAAGGCGCGATGACATTTTTTGTAAATAACTGAAACTTCGGGAGCAATGCCAACGTTGATTACAAGAAGTGCCAACACATGTACCTGCACTAAAAAACATTACCACTGGCATTAATGTGGTTTAGGCAATGTTATTAGTAAGGAGTGTCAATGTTAGTAACAAGGAATGTCAGTGCATGTACCTGACACCCAAAAATACTAATACCGACATTGAAATGATATAAACGACATTAGTTACTAGAAGCGACGGTGTATATGTTTTTCTAGTAAAAGTGATTCTGTTATTGGACGCGAACGCTAAAACAAATATAATTTTTGACTCGGTATGAATCACGGAACACACAACATATCAAATTGAAGAGAATTTTGAGACTTACCAAACTCACGAGCCTTTGGCCTATCTTATAGGATTTATAAATCCCAAAAGATGTTATTTAGACTCTCAAACAGCCTTTGAATTTTTAACAAATTTTGTTATCGAGTGTTAGACCACGTGTTTTGATGAGTGCCAGCATATGTGTTCAATAGTGTCAGCACATGTATAAAAGAATGTCGGTGTTAATATTAGTAGTACATCACCAGAGTTAATGATTGCCATCTTCAGTTGATAATCTCCATTATTTACGAAAATGTCACCGTGCACGCTTTTTTTAAAAGTGTTAGTTATTTATAAAAAAATTGTCACCGATTCAATTCATCCATGGTTCAACTATGATTCAAAAATACGTTTTTCTATATCTTATGAAAAAATGTGTTTTTTCCCAAGATCTTGTGATATGTTTTTACCTTCCGTTGTTTGAGTAGTGAAAATTCATGATATTATCAATTGTGATCGAATGATAGGTTTCACTAAGTTTTTAACAAAAGTTAGTTACACTAAGTTTTTCCATGAAAGTTATGTTTTGTTAAGTTTTATTAACAAAATATTTTTTTTTTCAATGTCGATAGGGTTTAAAAACAAATATGTATTTATAATTGAGTGGTTAAAATTATTTGAACGGTATAAATCGAGATACGAACGTGAGTCATGACCGGGAAATGCCCAATGAATTGGGCCCAAAATATAATTCATATAAATCTCAAATACCACATAGGGAGTGGACTATCCTACCTATGCTCGTCATTCCTACTCATTATTTCTCACTATTTCGACCTAGAAATAGCAAAGTGATTAATATGAATAAGACACAATACTCACCTATGCCTATAAGGCATACCTTATATGTCGACCAAAGCACCTACAAAGCAGACGAGGGCATCACCAAAATACGACCAAGGGCCTCCTCGGCCATCATACAGGACAAGGAAATGGACTTCCCTATCCTTGCTCCCCTCTTTCTCGGCATTCATTCATGTCGACCAAGCATCACATGCCGAGTAGCATGCCTCCTATGCATACGAACAGAAGGCAATACTAATAATACTCGAACAAGGTTTGTGGGTAGTTATAATTCAACTAGAATTATAACCTCCTCTCACACAACTTTCTATACAAAGATGGACTCTAAATTCTATACCTATAAATACAAGTCATAATTCACATTATTTTGGTAACATATCTTTTGACTCTAAACTCTTTTCAATTGATTTGCTTTTTATATCACACAAATACTTACTCTCACGTCGGAGGGCCTTCACCGGTGAAACCCCGACTTAATTTACGTGTTTGTTCATCTTTTTAGACTATTAAAAAATTCAGGATAAAATCTGGCGATAAATTTGGAATGATACAAACGTTTTTTTTACATTATCACTATTAAAAAATAAAAATGATTGTAAGCAAAAATTCACTATTATAGGATAGGTTAAAAGTGTGATCGACCTTTACTCTGCTATCAAATTTTTATTCTTATTTATTTTAACAAGTAATTTGACATAAGACAATACCTAAGGGCAGTGGTGAAGCCACATTGACTATAAAGGGGTCATTCGATCCATTTCAATTTTGTATTGTGTCAATTTTAGCACTATCAATTTTTAAAGGGCAAATGACAATTTAGGGCCTGAAGTTTACGAGGAGTATCAGATTGGGGCCTAAAGTCTTAAAAGTGTCAATTTAGGGCCCAAAGTAGCAAATTTGATCAATTTGGAGCTTTTGACGTTTTTTGTCCAAAAAGACCGTTAAGTGACCACGTGCGATTCACGTGAGGGCATTTTGGTCATTTCGTAGACTTCAGTCCCCAAGCTGGTACCTCCTCTTAAACTTTAGGCCCTAAATTGTCATTTGTCCTAAAAATAAACAAAAATAAAAAATATAAAAAATAATAAAATAATATAATAATAATATAATAATAATAAATAATAATAATAATATAATAATAATAAATAATAAAAAAAAATAAAAAATAAATAAAAAAAATAATAATAATAAAATAATAATAAAAATATAATAATAATAATTATTATTATTATTATTATTATTATTATTATCATTATTATTATTAAACTAAATAAGTAAACGGCCTAATGCCAATAACCATGCAATTATATAAAACTAAATAAAATAGTATAGACTTAATTAATTAACTAATTATTCCTACAGTCCTCCTGCCAACTCATCTCCATTCACATTTTTGTCTTCTTCTTTCACTCGAACATCTTAAAAAAAAAAACATCTTAAGAATCTCAATTTTCCATTAATTAACATATTATTCCATCTTTTCTTCTGAAAATTTAAGACCAAGTAATAGAATCTTTATTTGTTTGCCTCTACATTGCATTATCTTACGTGAATCCATCATTTAATATATATATATATATATATATATATATATATATATATATATATATATATATATATACAAATTGGTTTTCTTTTCTTTTCTTTTCTTTTTCCTTTTCTTTTTCTTTATTGAATTATTTAGATATTTTATATATATATATTATTCTTCAAAAATATTTTCTTATTTTTTTTATTATTATTATTATTTTTTTTTATTATTTTTTATTATTTTATTATTTTATTATTTTTTATTTTTTATTTTTTATTTTTATTTTTATTTATTTTCATTTATTTTTATTTATGTTTATTTATTTTTAGGGCAAATGACAATTTAGGGTCTGAAGTTTACGAGGAGGTACCAGATTGGGGCCTGAAGTCTACGAAATGACCAAAATGCCCTCACGTGAATCGCACGTGGTCACTTAATGGCCTTTTTGGACGAAAAACGTCAAAAAGCCCCAAATTGATCAAATTTGCAACTTTGGGCCCCAAATTGACAGTTTTAAGACTTCGAGCCCCAATCTGGTACTCCTCGTAAACTTCAGGCCCTAAATTGTCATTTGCCCATTTTAAAAAAAATGACATTTTACTCTTATAACTGATGAATTCATACATTTTAATCCTCTTAATTTTTTTAAAAATTTGATCTAAATTATTATTTTGACCCACTTGTATCCTAAATTTGTACTCTCTCCGTCCCGCTAGTAATTGCACAGTTACTGTTTACGCGTGAATTAAGGAAAAAAAATAATGGATAAAATGTTGTGAGTATGAAAAGTGAGGTTGAAGAGAGAAAGTGTGGTAGAAAATAGTGATTTGATTGGTGTTGTGAGCATAAAAGTAAAGTAGGAGAGAGAATTAGTGGGTGAAATAGTAAAGATTCTTTGCCATTTTAGAAAGTGTGCAATTTGTAATGGGACGCCCAATAAAAAAAATGTGCAATTTATAACGAGACGGAGGGAATATACAACAATTATATTAATTATTTCAATAGCAATCTTGATCTAATTTACAAAATTTTCTGCCTTCTCCATAGCCGAAGGGCACTATTAATTGATGTGACCTTTATATATACCCATTTTAAAAATAGACAAATGAACTCTTCCACAAACTACATGCTTCGAGTTCAAGTTGATGTGACCCAAAAGAAAAAAAAAAGATGGTAACTTGACGTATAAGCACTTGAAAAATCACAATAAAAAGTGGCTAAAACAGTTTTATAATTCTTCCATTTGGCAACACGAAACAACTTTTTTTGTTTAATCTTATTAGATTAATCATCCACATATAACACAGTCATTAAGTCCGTCCCAATAAATATAGGGGTTATATGCTAAATATAATTATTGGACCTTAATTTTATTTTATAAAACCTACTCATATATATACTCACTCTGTCCCATAATAAAGTGTATAAAATAGTGTGCACAAAAATTAAGAAAATATTATATATAATTAAATGTTTAAATGTATTGCAAGTAAAAAAGTAGTTGTGAATGTAGAAAGTGAGATTAATTTGCTAGTAAAGTCCACAATTAAGTGGGTGAGTATGATAAATGAGATATAGTAAAGATAATAATAATAATAATAATAATAATAATAATAATAATAATAATAATAATAATAATAATAATAATAATAATAATAATAATAATAATAATAATGGTTCATTTTAGGAAAATGAGACTTATCAATGAAACACCTAAAATGAAAATTTGTATAAAGGGTTAGTTATATTTTTTAAGAGGGTCTGACAATATTTTCAAAAAAATTGAAGGACTAAAAAGATAAAATCATGAAATTTTGGGGGCCCATAAGAATTTGAGACCCTGTGCAAGAGGGTCTCATGCACTTGGTTATCACCGGCCCTGACAGTCATTATCACATTAAAATTATTTACTCTCTCTCTCTCTCTCTTCATTTCTTAGTTAATCATATCTCAGAACAATTTCAGACCAACCTTAATTACTATCAAATATTTTCTCCGCATTATCACAAATCGAATTATCTTTTTGGACACGATTATTAAGAAATAATGAGATGGAAGAGATGTGTTGTGAGTATGAAAATTATGTATAAACATGGATTAAATAATACTTCCTCAATTCCACACTTACGTGCACAATTTTCGTTTTGGGCGTCTCAAATCTACGTGCACATTTTTAAAATGGAAAGAAATTTTTACTATTCCCTCCACTCATTCTCTCTCCTACATTATTTTAATACTCACAACACCATTATAATTTACTATTCTCTCCACTCATTCTCTCTCCTATTTTACTTTCACACTCACAACACTTTCAATATAATACTCCCTCCTTAATTTACGTGCAAAGTCAAAGTGTGCACCTAGGTTCGGGACGGAGGGAGTATGTGTTATTGAATTCCATATGTTATAATCATTTAATAATGTTAAAGTATATACAAAATATGTAAAATTCCATTAGGTGAAAGTACCATTAAATGATGGACATAATGGTAACTTCTCACCACCAACTTTGTGAAAGGGTGTAGTCCCTAAATGAGTACCCCTTCTCAATCTATATATAGTCTATCCATCAGCCCATTTGAGACACTTAACATTCATCACAATTTCGTCATAAATCATTCTTCATTCATCAAAGAAGAACTAGTGTGGGCACAATCATTTAGAAGTACTTTCTTCCCTACTCTCTCCTTCATTCAAGAACAAGTATCAAGAACACAATCATGGATTCTTCAGGTACACGTTTCCGTCTTCATCTTCTTCTCTTTCTTAATTTAGATATGAGACGGTTTTGGTTTATGGAATAATTATGTTCCATCAATTAAACTAAAAGCGAGAATGAGTGACGGAATAGTAAGTTACTTTATGTTGTGAGTATAAGAGTAACGAGTGAGAGGAATAATAAAGATTTTTTGTCATTTTGAATAGTTTGATTTGAGATGAGATGAATCAAAGAAAAAATAAGTTAGATTTGAGATGGGACGAAGGAAGTGCCATATTAAGCTTTATATATTTCTTGTTATAATTTTTTTTCATTTTATTCCACTTTCTTGTATTTTACACTATTAGCTAACATGGTAAATATATGCATCTTGTATTTTTTACCGACAGATTTTTTTCTATTTGAAAAAGTTATTTTATCTTGAGCAGGTTTAAGTTTATTAATAGTATTAATCGTAGATGTGTTGAGTTCAATATCCCTGATGGCTAGAATTGATATTAGAATTGATATTAGGTGGTTATGATTTTTTTTTTTTTTAAAAACAACCTTTTTGCAAGAGACAAACGTAATTCCTTTTCTTAAATTGTAGCAATTTGTAACATTGACCATTTTCCATATTTTTATTACTGGCATTATTAAAATGGAAAAGGAAAAAAAAATCATATTTTTTCACATACTGTATTCAACAAGGTTATTTTAAACCTACTCAAATTTATTGACCATTGACTTAAATGACCCTTTTTCGTCACAATTAAATTATCTTTTTAAAAATTTTCTTCAATTTTTTTTCTAAATAATTTCTTACCAATATTTTTTTATAGTTTATTATATATTTGTTAGAGATATTACTACACATCGGGAATTAACAGAACTTATCTATAATATATAAAGATTTTGAGCCACTCCCCTTAACACCAATTGGTTTTAAGGTGAAATCTCAGACTTTAATATGGTATCGGAGTAGGTTCATTATACGTGCAAGTCTAACGGCCCACGATGTTTTTCCACCCGATTAATAAGTACACGTTATAAGCTTTGACAAAGCCCTCTACACGTGAGGGGCACATGTTAAGATATTATCTCAAATCAGAAATTGACGAACCTTACCTATAACATATAAACATCTTGAGTCACTCCCATTAACACTAATTGATTTTAAAATGTAATTTCAGACTTTAACAATATTTCCAAAACTAAGAACCTAAAAGTGAATAAAAAGAATATTTATGCATTTTTTCTATTAAAAATGATCTTTAAATGAAAATGTCCATTCATTTTGAGACAGATGGAGAGTATACATCAAGGATTAAATTTTTTAAGAATTTCATTTCCATTGAATGAATGTCCTTTTCATTATAGGTATTCATTTCCATTTTCAATGTTGTTTGTGGCATAGGCCAGCAGTGAGAAAATGACAAACCAACATTTAGGGTGCTAAAACTGTAAAAAACAATAAATTGTTGGGGTAAGTTGTAAGTTATCACTCACAATTATTCCACTTTATTATTAGTGCTTGACTGCTTGTTTGTCTAAATGTGCGAGCCTTTGGATCTACTGTTTGAATCTTAACTCAAAAAAAGCACACAAAAGTACCCTAATCTTTCCAATAAATGTATGGACCTCCCTACTTGTGCACATAATTTAATGGGACATCCCTTCTTTTTTGTCTTTGAGAAACATAGACTATAGATTATTGTAATATACTCCCTCCGTCCCGTTCGAAATGTCTCAACTTTTCTTTTTGGGTATCCCATTTAAAATGTCCTAACCCTAAAAAGAAAAGTTTTTTATTACTTTTTTATTTGTGGGACCCACTTGTCATACTCACAATACATATCCACTAACTATTCCCTACCCCACTTTCTCTTTCATACACCACTTTTCATACTCACAACATTTATTTCACTATACCAAAGTGGCCTTGGCCCAATGGTATGTTGGTGGCCTCCCGAAGGGGAGGTCACCGGTTCGATTCCCCTCAAGGGGAGTTTCTGTGGTTTAATTCCTACCTTGGTTCAGGGTCCTTTGGAGCCTCCCGGGGCACATCCGTGCAGTTAAGGAAGCATCATTGCTGGGCTTGTATCCTCAGTGTGGGGAGTTCGAATCTTGGCAGGAGCAGCTGGAGTAGCCAATTGGTCTTGTAAGAGTGATGTAATTGTCTCGGCAGGAGCAGCTGGAGCAGTCAATTGGTGATGTAAGAGTGATGTAAATGCCTTGTAGGAGGTCACCGGTTCGATTCCCCTCAAGGGGAGTTTCTGTGGTTTAATTCCTACCTTGATTCAGGGTCCTTTGGAGCCTCCCGGGACACATCCGTGCAGTTAAGGAAGCAACATTGCTGGGCTTGTATCCTCAGTGTGGGGAGTTCGAATCTTGGCAGGAGCAGCTGGAGTAGCCAATTGGTGTTGTAAGAGTGATGTAATTGTCTCGGCAGGAGCAGCTGGAGCAGTCAATTGGTGATGTAAGAGTGATGTAAATGCCTTGTAGGAGGGTTTCCTTGGGGCTCTGGAGTATAAGGGGTACTGCCACCCTGGCTGCATAGGGCACATCCCGCGATTTACCTCCACCAAAGATACCGTGGGGGTGCACAGTGGTCCAGATTAGTCCTATTAAGCTGGGAACCTGGGTATCAAAAAAAAAAAAACATTTATTTCACTATACACTTTTTCTCTTTCCTACATCACTTTCCTTAATTTCCGTGCATGACTCATTTTGAGACATTTCGATCGGGACGAAGGGAGTACTAAATAAACATGTGATGTGATGACTACTTTTTCTAGAAAACAAAAATATTTGAGTATTCATCTACTTTAGCTGACTCATTACTGATTTCAAACTCAGCTAAACTTGTAATATAACACATTAAGATTTGAGCCTAAGCCGCTCATTTTGAGCTCGGTCTCAAGTTTGGTTCAAGTTACTTATGAAATTAAGGCAACCAAAATCAAAAGAAACGAAGTTCAAAGTAGACTAACATGTTTTGTCCACCGATTTGTGGGAAATTTAACACTAGTCATTCATAGTTCGACTAATGATAACAATGAATTCACATGAACTCTTGATAAACCTGTCTATTAATTTTCATCGATCTAATATAGATTTTGATTTTTTATAGTCTTGACTATAAAGCAGGTTAAAATTCAATTCATTAGCCATGTTAACTGCCCCACCGGTGAAAGTATCAAATTCGTTGGTTATCAATGCCACTTTTATTCATAGTCTGATGGCGGATCCTTTAATCCATCTAATAGCTAAGTAACTTCAATTGAGGATGTTGCGGAAAATTGGATATAAAACACAAATACTCAACTCTCGAAGGGTGATAAGGGTCATTCCAAGAAACAATGAGGGGGTCAAGTGGTATATTTCTTGATAAAGATAGCTTCTCTTAATAGAATCCCCAAACAGTCTAAAATTACCCAAAATAAAACAAACGAATTAACCGTAATTTACTGGACTCTCTTACCTCCAACCAAAAAAAGCTCTCTCTCTCTCTCTCTCTACATTTCAATGGCGAATCACAACTCTTAACCTTTTCCTAATCAAATTACACCTTTACATACATTCCATCTGTATCTATCTATCCACACTTTAACATACTGGTACGACCTCCAAAACCCTAATTACAATATATTTTCTACTCATTTTCACTGTCTACTATTCGTTCGTTGGTTCATTGGTTGAATTGATGTTTTGCTACATTGATTTAATACTGTTTGTGGATCTGATCCGTGTTTAAGATCTGATTTTTCGTGATTTAGCAAATGTAATTGTGATGCCAACACTGATTGTTTTTTGCTTAGTGTGTTTGATTGGTTTGTGTTTTTCAGTTTTTGAATTGTGTTGGATCTTTGAATTTTTTGTGATTGCAGGTTTGATCTAAAGCTGGATTTTTCGTGAACTGGTTTTGGAATTGGCATTTGAGTATTGCGACTGGTTATTGTTTTGGAGATTTTAGAATTATTTAGGAGGTTCTCCACTTGTGATTTGGTGTTGAGGGAGATACTTTGTGATCTCAATTGGTTGTTGGGATCGAGGTTTTGGATGGTTTTATGATATCATCTTTTTTGGTATTTAGTGTGTTAATCATTTGATTGGTGATTGGATTTGTTGGAAAGAGGAGTTAATGTTCCATGCCTGTTAAGTTAGTGAGTAACTTCTGTAAGAGCTTGTATGTCATGGTCGGTTATGGTTTCCGTATATCCTGGAAGTTTAAGGGGAAAGTTTAGGTTATAGTTGGTGATTTTCACTGGGATTATTTTGTTGAAGGGGTTAAACAATTTGGATATGAGAAGCCCCAGGTTCAATAAACTTTCTACGGTGTTTGGCCCTAGACCACCACGCAACTGGCTGCTATTGTGTCTTGTTTGTGTTTTTGTTCTGATAGTTTTGTTGGGATCATCTTCTTCAAGTGCCTTTCATTCTGTCACTTCTAGTATAAAACCCGACATTTATGCAAACTATAGAAGATTAAAGGCTGACGCAGCTAGTGATTATTTGGAGTTGAGGACTTTGTCATCTGGAGCTAGTCACCCTAGGGAGTTTAGTCTTTGTGGAAAGGAAAGAGAGAATTTTGTGCCTTGCTATAATGTATCTGGAAACTTGTTAGCTGGATTCAAAGATGGGGAGGAGTTTGATCGTCATTGTGAGGCATCACGAGATCTTGAGCATTGTATAGTTCGTCCTCCCAAGGATTACAAGACTCCCCTGACTTGGCCAGCTGGTAGGGATGTGATATGGAGTGGAAATGTCAAGATAACCAAAGACCAATTCCTTTCTTCTGGCAGCATGACAAAAAGGTATTTCATCTATGAATTAGAGTAATCCTGGTATAAACTAGGTCAATGTAAAATTTATCCCTTTCATCTATAAGTTTTCTTTAATGCATATAAGTAGCACTGATACGAACATGACTCCAATGAGTTCCACACAATATTGGTGAAAAGCTCTGTTCTGAGGAATGGAACATGCTATGAAAAGTTATACTATTTCTTTATATGTTTAAAAGGATAATAATATGAATAGTTGATGAGAAGAAATGATAGTAACCTACTTTCTAGTCTCGACTTTGGCACCATTAGATACAAAGCATGAAAATGGCATAAAATGCCCAACGAACTGATTGGTTCATCTTGCTGGTTGAATGTAGAATTACACTGATTCTACCTTATCCAATCTCTCTCGTCACTACCCAAGGCGTTTAGAAATTTCGATAAAAAATTGTATAAATCAACTCAGATGATTCCAGCGAATCCTGGACAGTCAGGGTATGTCATGTAAGGAACTCGTTGACTCAACACATTTCCTTCTGGAATCTGGATAGTTTCAGTACTTACCTAGATTATAGAAGTCTCTGCCTATTGGTCTTCACCCTAAACCACGAAGAAACATTTGTAGTCCAATTTGATATAATCTGATGAATACGTTACCCTTGTGGTTTCTTCATATGCTTGTAGGCTAATGCTGCTAGAAGAGAATCAAATTGCATTCCACTCAGATGATGGATTGATCTTTGATGGTGTCAAAGACCACTCACGCCAGATTGCTGAGATGATAGGTTTGGGAGGTGATTCTGAGTTTCTTCAATCTGGTGTAAGTTCTCTTTTCCCTTTAAATGGATTTTATCTGAGTTTTGTTTGCTACTGGATTGTTTGGTCCTGGATGCCTTCAATTCGTAATTTGGAATTGTAGTCTTGATAGTTGTTGTTCACCATAGTTTTCATGGGACATCAGATGAATTACAAGTACATATGAAATCTTAGTCCTAGCTGTTGATTGCAGGTGCGAACAATACTTGATATTGGTTGCGGGTTTGGTAGCTTTGGGGCTCATTTGCTGTCGTTGAACCTAATGGCTGTTTGTATGGCAGCTTATGAGTTAACTGGGAGTCAAGTTCAGTTATCCCTTGAGAGAGGTCTTCCGGCTGTTATTGGAAACTTCATCTCAAAGCAGCTTCCATTTCCATCATTGTCATACGATATGGTACACTGTGCCCAGTGTGGTGTTGCCTGGGATAACAAAGGTACTGTTATCCTGTTAGTGTAAATAGAGCAAACTTCTGACCTATTCGGCACCTTATTTCAGCTGGTGATACTTGAACTAATCAGCCATTTCTGAATCAATGTTATGTTCTTCATTTTGTGGTTGGAACTTCTGATAGTATAAGGAGTACAACATTATCTTTCCAGTACAACCATCATGTCTCTTCAGTCTTACTTTAAGCACACTTATGAAGAACTTAGAATCTATTATGAGCCTTGTCTATTTTGCTAGGTGTAATGCCTAAAATGTCAAATGGAGATCATATAAGTACTAGATTTACCCATAGCTTTCACTCAATTATATATGCAATCATTTTTCACTTTTGTTAGGCATCACTTGTAATGCGTACCAAATGTATATTGAACTTTCTTAAATATTTTTGACTGCTATTTGCTAAACACACGAACTTCAACCAGTGACTGGCATCATAACTTCTAGTTATTTAAGCTTTACTGTTTCTGGGTTCATATGCCTATAAATGGTGTTTCTCAATGGATCATTAATTACATTAGAAGTCATTAATTATAGGTATTAACTTGTCTCAGTGATCGGTTATTTGTTCAGGATCATGGTTACTTTATCTTTAGTTTCCTTACGTTAATAATCATCTTACCATTCTTTTGTTTTTGTCTTGTTTTGTTTTGTTTTGGTTTTGTAATTTTGTGTTTGTCCATTGTGATCTTTTTGTAATGTCATCTCTAGCAAGAATCTGTTGATTCATGTTTGAATTATCATAGCTAGATGCGATTTTGTAATACCAGCCTTTAAGAAAACTGACTAATTTGGGAAGGGGGTAGTACTCTTTATTTTTTGTGTGAGATGGAGGGAGAGAGTGGGTTTGGGGGGGGGGAGGCGAAGTGGGAATAATGTTTGTACCCCCACTCTCCAGGTCAAACTAATAAATCTGCAGCACAGATAGACTCATTAGTCTAGAAGAATTTGTATTTGTGCATGTCTGTGGTTTGCACTTGCGTAATGTACCTGAGGATCGGACTCATGTCATTAATATAATGGACCCTTAATCTCTTCTCACTGGTTGCCTTTAACATTCAGCAAGCACCTATCCAGTGCAGTAATCACTACCTAATGAGTTGGAAATAACTTATACTGGCGTGTGTATATAACTTGTTGACTACATTGTTTAGCCATTAGAGCCAAATTTACTCGTTCCATTTCAAAAGAAGAGGGACACTTTGACTTATTGTACATATATAATATAATGACGATGGTTGAACATCTATTCTTTCTGAATCTCATGCATTCCTGGCAAAAAAAATCCTTTATTTGATTTCATAAATCTCATTCAGTATCTAATAGGGCTTTGACGTCATTATGCTAAAATGATTTGCTGCAAAGAAAATGTCCCTCTCGTTTGCATGAAACCAAAAGTAAAAAAGCATGTCTCTCCTCTCGAAAAGGAAGAAGTTTTTAGCATAGTAATAAAACTTTTTTAAAGTGTTAGATTCATATCTTACATCTTATCTTGCATTGGTTTGCCCAAGTTTATCTGTGGAGTTTTTTTCACTTCAGTTTATGCTAAGGTCTGTTGTCTTTGGGATCTGTCCCGTATTGTGTGAATGTGGTCGACATGTGAGGGGATTATTCCAGATGCACTTTTTTCCTCTAGGCCCTCTTTCTTATTTATGCTCTTGGATGATTTGGTCATTTGACATTGAATCTGGAGTGTTGGTTTCTACTCTTCCAGTCTGTACTGTAATTTTTTCTCTTTCTATCCACATGAATTGGGGCTCGCATGTAGTAGATATTGTTGAAACATGATATGCTTTTGTTGAGTCATCCCCAAAGCTGAAGATTGTAGATTACATTGAAACATGCATCAAGATCTGTAGATGGTGGACTTGTTAATGATTACGTTGCTATTTGCTGAAGTAAAAACAATAAGAGTCTCTCCTCTGGTGCACACTTCTTTGCTCTAATGTTGATTTCATGAACAGATGGCATGCTCCTTATTGAAGTTGACCGGGTACTTAAGCCTGGAGGTTACTTTGTCTTGCATGAAAGTTCATTGAGTACAAAGAAGGGAAGCATGTCAACCCCAATTGAAGAGTTCATGCAGAAACTTTGTTGGAGTTTGTTAGCTCAGCAAGAAGAGACTTTAATCTGGCAGAAAACAGTTGACCCCCAGTGTACCTCTAGGTGAGGCTACTGCCAAGTTAAACCCTATATAAATTGGAAAATGCATTCCTTACGTTAATGATTTGATTTTCTCTGGGTAGGTTTTGGAGTATGAACTATGACCTGTTTTCAGATTGTGTAATATTCCCTTCTCCCCCACCCCCATCGCCACTCCCAAAAGAAAGAGTTGACACTTACCTTTTCGTCTGTCCCAATAAGGGTCATAATTTTTTAAAAGAAAATTATTTTAGTGAAATTTCGTGAAAGCACAATCTAGTAAAGCTACATCCTTAAAAAAGTTTTACTTGTCAAATACGGCACTTTTTTGTGAGGAAGGGAGTGCTACTCTTTAATTTTGCCTTGTAATTTTTGTTTTCCCTAAATTTTTGGTTTCCAGATTTAAACAATATATCCTCTCTTGACATCTTTTCTCCCCTTTATTGTAGCAAGCAGGGTTCTATACCAAGTTGTAAAGAAGGACAGGAGGATGTTCAATCGTACTATCAGCCGCTCACACCTTGCATTAGCGGGACTGCCAGCAAACGGTGGGCTCCTATTCAGAACGGGTCCTCCAGTTTCCATTTGAGCTCAACTGACCTTGAAAACCATGGCAAGTATTGTTTTAGTGCAAGATTTATTTGACTAATTTGGAGTGAAAAAAGTTTAATATCATCTACTCCTATAGATTAATTGATTTGGTTTGCATATGTATAAATAAATGCAATCTCCTGTAACTTCCATTCATGTTAAAGCTGCTAGATGTATCCTACTTCTAATCCTTCAAGACATTGACTAATTGATTCTTCTGTAATTACAGGAGTTCAAAATGATGAATACCACGAAGACTTTCAGTTTTGGAGATCAGCTCTAAGAAACTATTGGTCATTGCTTACCCCCTTGATTTTCTCTGATCATCCGAAAAGGCCAGGAGATGAAGATCCCTTACCTCCATATAACATGATTCGGAATGTAATGGATATGAATGCACATTATGGCGGTTTGAATGCTGCTTTTCTTGAAGCAAGAAAATCGGTGTGGGTCATGAATGTGGTTCCCACCGGAGAGCATAACACACTTCCACTCATACTTGATCGAGGTTTCGCTGGTGTATTGCATGATTGGTAAGATTATATTCCCTCCGTCCAAAAATGAATGTCCAAAAAAATTCAAATTGAAATTTATTTGGACATTCATTTTGGGACAGAGGTAGTAATTTGACTTTCTTCAACCTATGCTTGTCAAGTTTTCACTGTGTTTTCGGAAGTTTATGTATATTAAAACAGGCTTTCATGCGTGTGCCTTTTCTCTTGTTATGCTAGAAAAAATCACGAGGTGGAATTTTCAAACATCTTGCAAATACTCCCTCTGTCCAATAAAGATGTTCCCGTTTTCTACTTTTGTTTATCCCAAAAAGAAAGTCCCATTTCCAATTTTTAGTGGTTAAAATAAGTGAACTTCCTAAACTGTACCACCAAATGTTTGAACAGCCCTTTGCTACATGCATAATTCTTACTTTCATAAAGGCAATTCTTACTTTTATTAAGGATAATATTAAGGATAATGACGGCAAAGGATAATATACTACTCACATGTTTGAATAGTCAAATAGGAACATGTTTATGGTACGGAGGGAGTATCTTACTTCCAAACCATTGTGTTTGCCCCGGATAAGATGTCCATCTTTTTAAGACTTCATAGTGCACTAGATTCAAAAGTTTATGCCTTGTTTTATTTTTCTACTAATTTCAAGTACTTGATAGGATTCCTAACCTACTACTGGTTTTATGATGTAATTACTTTGATATAGGTGTGAACCCTTCCCAACTTATCCCCGTACATACGACATGCTTCATGCAAACGGGCTCCTCTCACACATTATTACAGAGAGATGCAGTATGACCGACTTACTTTTGGAGATGGATAGAATCCTACGCCCTGAGGTAATTTACCAGTCAATATGTAGTTGCCTTTTCTTTTTTGTTCATTAAAGTATTATTTCTTTGTTAAATTTGAAACTGCTAACAAAATCATTGGGTGGAATGTCGTGACTCTCTTTCTCTCCCTGGTATCACAACTCTCCCAATATACATCTTTTGGAGGCCTAGTTAGGTCATGTTTGTTAACCTAATTAACAACATTTTAAGGGAATCTAAAAATAAGCTTGTTTTATAAGAATATATATCACATCACTTAATAAATTTAAAACCGTCTTATCTCTTATCCCTAAACACGGCAAGAAGGAAGGGTTTTATAACTTTTCTAAATATGACTAAACTGCCTTTACCCAATTTCAACTAATTTTTCTATTCTTAGAATTCTGCAACTTATTGATTTCAGCTCTACAGTTTCAAACATAAGTTTTGATAGATTAATTTTCAGTTTTGGCAAACATGTCCTTGGTGTCTTGAGATTTTTTTGCGCCTCTATCCTGATACATGCAATTTTGAAACGTTTGAATCATGGTTCAATGTCAGGGATGGGTGGTCCTTTCTGATACAGTGGGCCCAATAGAGAAGGCAAGAATGCTTGCTACACAGATTAGATGGGAAGCAAGGGTGATTGATCTTGAGAATGGCAGTGACCAGAGACTACTTGTTTGTCAAAAGCCATTTCTGAGAAAATGATTTTTTTACCCCCAGCTAAGGTTTAACCCTCTCCAGTTTTTTACCTCTGGTAGTTTCTCTTCTCCTTCCCTCTTCTGAAATATTGATCGCTCTTCGCAAATATTTGAGCTCCTTAGAATCTGACTAGTTAATTTCTTTATTATAACTTGAAGCCATGTGTACACCTTCCGAGCTGGTTAATCGCGAAACAAGTTCATTACAAAGTTCGTAAGAAGATGTGAAAATAATTGATAAATAATACACAGTTCAGCAATAAATGAATGTTCTATACGAAACGATATATATATATTCAGCTGTACCGGACGCTAAGTGATGTAAAAAGCTCTTCGCATTTTCTTTTTTGGCGTGGCGGATTTAAAGAAGCCAAGACAGAAACAGAGGTTGTGGAAGCTGTAGATTAGAGGAAAGTTTTGCTGTTTCATGGCTGCAGTTGTTTTTCCTTATTAATTTTTTTTTTCCCCAAGGAGTTGTTTGTAGCAATTCATTCATCCCAGCCATTTATTTTGTCATTTTTGATTTTTGTTTAATTTTGTGTCTATGTTCTTCATTAATTAATTTTGTAATTGAAAGTATGTTTTGTATTTTGTAAAACAAATTATTAGCCACGAGATACTTGAGATGGAACTAAGATATACGATAGAATTCTGTTTTCCCACAATCCTCTCCTTAAACTCTTTCCATTCTATATTCTGTCTTATTTTCATTGTTTACACGATGGAGCCAAATATTCTCTATTTTTTGGCTTTGAAATATGATAAAATAAAGCAAAATGACTCATTAAACTGTATACGTTTTTTTATTACGAAGCATCAGTCAATTTTCAATGCAATTTTCATCATTGGTTATTCGGAAGCATTCGTACATCTATTCTGTCGTACTTTATCGTAAGCGGGAATATTTCTGACATTGGGATAATGTTGTTGTTATTTAAGTATTCTGTCTTAGTACGCAGGTGAAATTTGATTAAACTTTACTTGACCCTATATTATGAGCAAGTTTTGGAAGAAATCAGTTTCTCCATAAATTATAAAAAGTTCAATTTTTTTCAACTTGCAAATATTTGACGAATATAGGAACAGTTTAAAAAAACAGGACTTTTTATAAGTTAGGGAGAAACTGGTTTCTCCCAAAATATTGTGCTATATTATATCCACCGTCCTTAAAATAAATAAAAAAAAATTACAAAAGGAAAACCAACGAAATTTGCGCCATTTCGGAAACACAAGAACAAATTCCATAATCCAACGGTTGAGATTCAGTCATAGTCGTCTCCACCCAACATGGTCTCCATCTTTATATACCCGCCCATTTCTCACGCCTAATTCCAACCCTTCTCATTCCCATTCTCAATTCCTCTCTCTCTCTCTCTCTCTCTCTCTCTCTACAAAGCTCTGTCTGTCATCAATCTTTCTTCAAGAAAAAAACACAGAAAGAAAGCATTAATTCAATCAAACAATGGCGGCCGAGAAGGAGAGAGAGACTCATGTTTACATGGCCAAGCTCGCCGAACAAGCCGAGCGTTATGAAGGTATCTTTTTTTTCCATACATTTTTATGTGTTTTGTTGTTAATGTTGCTTTTATTTTGTGGGTATTTGAGAAAATTTTGTGGGGAATGTTGTGTGAGAGGGGGGGGGGATTAATCACGATCGCTTATTGTATCTGTGTTAGCATCTTTTTAAAAATTGTTTGATCTGTTGATTTGGGTTTCATTTGTTTAAAATGGGGTGTGTAGTGTGGGGATTTTGATTTTTCGATTTTTAGTTTAATTTGTGATGATATACTGTGTGGTTGATCTCGGCGGAAGAATGTAGGTTAATTGAACATAACTTGTGTGTGAAATTTAAAGTGGAAGAGGCAAAGATTGTGTTTTGAAGCATGATTAGATTGGATTCCATTATATTATCAAATTTGTTTTCTTATTTCAGATGATCTTGGTAAGAAATACTCATCTTACGATTTCACCCTTCAAGTCTAAGTTTTGAATCTTTTGAGAAGAATGCAATTCCATTCATTCCATATTAGTTGTAAATTTTACGACACAAAAGCTTATACAACTGTCCCCATTAGGCTCAAATGACAAATCCTGGATCATTTACTGATGACACCTACGGATTGTTTAAATCTGATTTTTTTTTTTTTTTTTTTTTTTGAATTGATGAAGAACTATGAAATCTACTGAGTTGTCGTGACTTTCCCATATAGAAGTGATCTTGTGTGATTTTCATCTTCCTGTTTTTATTCTTTGTGTGGTGGGACTATAAAGGAGAGGAGTCGTTTTTGTCATTTGCTTTAATGTTGTGTATAGAAAATAAATGAGCATGCATGCATTCAGCCCTCGATGTTTCAGAATAATGGAAATTTTCTTATTAGCTCATCAACCGGATAGCTACTTCAAGACCATAGCGTTGTTACCTTATAATTGACATAAGATGAGAGTGGTCTCTTTTGGGCTCCTATATATAGCATCTTCCCTGTCAAGTTCTGGTCGTAACTCATATTTTATTTTTTTTGAGACTAATTCATGTGATGGAAAAGAATGTGTGACGATGATGGCTCGCATACACCAGGCTATCATAAATTGGCTGGTTCCTTTAATTGTAATTTATCATTGCAGAAATGGTTGAAAGTATGAAGAGTGTTGCAAAACTTGATGTTGAGCTCACTGTTGAGGAGCGGAACCTACTTTCAGTTGGTTACAAGAATGTGATTGGTGCTCGGAGGGCATCTTGGCGCATCATGTCTTCCATTGAGCAGAAAGAGGAGTCCAAAGGAAATGAGAACAATGTCAAACTGATCAAAGGCTACCGCCAAAAGGTTGAAGAGGAGCTTTCAAAGATTTGCAATGACATTCTCACCATCATTGATAAGCATCTCATTCCCTCTTCAGGCTCAGGGGAAGCTACTGTTTTCTACTACAAAATGTAAGTCTTGTGTGCCTGCCTTACAATCAAGTTTCTGGGGGCCGTTTAACATTGACATTCAATCACATAATATATGTGTTTTTAGGCGGAAAATCACATGTGATAATGATAAAAGTTGCTGCATTATTAATCTCCCTTTTCTGCAAAGTGGTAATACTTGTTAAAAGATTTATTCCATTTTGCTGACGTTCGAGTACACTGAATTTTACTTAGCTTTACGTGATTCTTTTAGAGGAATGATGCCCATGTAAGGTCACAGTAGATTTGCTTTTTTGATTTGGTTCCTGGTGGGGTATTCTTGTAATAGGATTGTCGATTAAACTGATTATTTTCTTGTGTTCTTAATTACGTGGAATTAGGAAAGGTGACTACTTCCGGTACCTTGCTGAGTTCAAGACAGATGAGGAAAAGAAAGAGGCTTCTGAACAGTCATTGAAAGGCTACGAGGCATGTTCCTTTCTGTTTATATCATCATACAAATATGCACATTCACAGTGAAGACATCAATTTTTTATGTGATCCTTTTTTCTTTTCTTCTTTTTTTGCTGTGTGTGTGTTCTAATGCAATTTACTTGACATGGTCAACAGGCTGCTTCTGCCACAGCAAACACAGAACTCCCTTCCACCCACCCAATCCGCCTTGGACTGGCTCTCAACTTCTCGGTGTTCTACTATGAAATTATGAATTCTCCCGAGAGGTACTTTCACTCCATGCTCGTCTAATGTGTGTATATATATATATACACTCCCTATGTACATGTAGTACTTCGATGATAAATTCTACGGTAAACATATTGCAGGGCCTGCCATTTAGCTAAGCAAGCTTTTGATGAGGCAATTGCTGAACTGGACACCTTGAGTGAGGAGTCATACAAGGACAGCACCTTGATCATGCAGCTATTAAGAGACAACCTAACCCTATGGACCTCTGACCTGCCTGAGGATGGAGGTATTTCTATAGCTCAAACACACAAAAATGAGATGGAAATGATATGGGCATGTTTACTTAGCTTTTTAGTATATGCTCTCTCCGAACCTAAGTGAGCTTCCAATTTTCTGCATGATCATGCGTGAAAAAGAACACTCATTTTGGGACGGAGGGAGTAGAAACTTTACTTGCTATGCAATAAACGTGAGGCGTATAGACTATATTGATTTAAAACCATAGTCTAAGAATGCACTTGTAAAAAAATGTTGAATTTGGTAGGAAAATCTCAAATAATAATGCTTTTTTTTTTCTTCTGCAGGTGATGATGGTAACGCAAAAACTGAAGACCAACCCAAATCAGCTGAACCTGAGGTTCACCCCACTGTTTAACTCGCCTATTTTTTCAGTGATATTTGCATCTGGTTTGTATTTTATGTATGTTTTAACTGTTTTGCAGCAGCACTGAGGGGAAAAAACAGAGAACCCTTGACAAGGCACTTTGAGGATGATGTTTGTACGTAAAAGTGGTATATTTTCCCAGCTTTCCTTGCAAGAGGATTGACGGGATCTTTCTTTAAAGTGTCGCAAAAGACATGGATTATTTCTGGGTCATCATTGCCAGAAGAACATTCAGATTTTTAGGTTGACCTACCTGGTTTTTGGTTTATTATTTAGTTTTTCTTTTGTTTGATCTTGCCTCTTGTTCTGCTTTCGTCACTTCATGTTCTTCGATAGAGAATTTTACCATTCAAACGGTGGCATATATAAATACTCTGCTTTTTAAGATTTCGTAATGGCTTCGTTACTCTCTCTCTCTCTCTCTCTCTCTCTCTCTCTCTCTCTCTTCCTCTCTCTCTCTCAGCTGTTTGGCTATGGTTAATCATTTTCTCTATTTAGTGTGGATTTGGCAGTTCGTTTTGAAGACATATAATACTATCTTAGACTCAAAATCACTTTTCGAAGTGTTTGTATGCCAAAAACAATTTTGATTTTTAGCTGTTAAAACCAGTGTTCTAAAAGACCCCGCCTAAGGGTGCTTGGCACCGCCTAGGCGCTAGGCCCCTCTCCAACGCCTAGTTCTAAGCCCTGCCTAGGTCCCGACTAATTCTGACTAGTCTCCGCCTAGGCGCTAGGCCCGGCTCCACCGCCTAGCATCCGCCTAGCGCTTTTTAGAACCTTGGTTAAAACACAGAAAACCATATTTTGATAGAACCAGTTATGAATGGGACATTCATATCGGGAGCATTTGGATGCCAAAAGTGATTTTAAGCCATCAAAACATAGAAAATTGCATTTTAACGGTAACAACCAATTATGGAGTAGGTCTAGGGCGCGTTTCTCCATAAGTTATGGAGAAACGGGTTTCTGGATATCCAGAAGCTTTAGGATTGATATCCAGAAGCTTTGGGACGGATATCCAGAAAAAAATATTTGAGACCAAATCCAAGGCTAAGACCAAATCTGATTCTGGATATCATTTTTACAAGGTTCTGGATATCCAGAACATTGAATATGGATATCCAGAAGCCTTAAAACTTATATCCAGAAGCCAATTCTAAATTTCTGGATATCACTTACATAAGGTTCTGAATATCCTTTCAAAGAGTTCTGGATATCCAGAAACCCGTTTCTCCATACCTTATGGAGAAACTCCCTAGATTTTGGCATGACCCAACTCTTGCAACAAATATTTTTAAATATTATTCCCTTCGTTGCTGAATAAGAGTCGTGCTTTCTTTTTACGGTATGTTTTCGGTGTCTCATTCTCAAAATAGCAAATAATGAATTGTGTTTTGGACAACTCTACTTATATTGCTTGTGTAGCTAAAAAAAACAAGTCTTAATTAACCTACTTGGATTTTGAATAGTGTTTTGAAAAATTATATCTTCAATACATTTGAAATATTTACCCACTTTTCATTATTTTAATTTTCTTAAAAAAAAAAAAAAAAAACAAGGCAAAACTCATATTTTGGTCACTAGATAAATCATGTTTTAGCAGTAACCTCATTAAAGTTTTTTTTGTTTTTTGTTTTTTGCAGCGCTCTCATTCAAATTCAAGTACATGATTTTTGCAATGTCCTCACCGTATAAACGAAGATGTCAATTTATTCAACGGTAGAGGGGCACAATCTATCAATCTATCACGTGACTAATGGGAGTTATTGTAATAACCCGAAATTTTCTTTTTACTATTAATTTTTATTAATTTAATTTAATTAATTAATTGCTCCTTAATTAATAAATGGGCTACGTTATCTAGTGGACAGGTTAGAGTATTGGGCTCGAGGCTTGGGCTTAAGTAAGTAATAAAAAAGACCCATTAGAGAATTGGGTTAATAAATTCTTTTGGGTTATGTTTTGTTAATACCCACACACATATATATATAAACCCTTCCTTCCCTAATACCCTTACTTGTCACCAAGAAAAGAAATAACGAGAGAAAAAATAGAGAGAGCGGCTGGGAGAGAAAGAGAGGCGCTGAGAAGAAGAGAAGGAAGAAGAGAAGTCCAAGGTCAATCAAGGTAAAATCCTCTTCCTTCATGGTTATTTTATGTAGAGATCATAACCCCTTAGAACCCTAAATCCTAGATTATGATTAGGGTTTGATCAAGTATGATTTTTATTATTGATTGAGTATTAATATTAAATCTAATCATTTATGGATATTGAGGTAGTTGGGCATGTTAAACCTTAAAGATGTATTAGGGTTGCATGCTAAGATTGAAGGAAAGAAAGAAAATTAGGATTGGTGTATGTGTGTGTGTGTTTATGCATGTGTGTGTGTGCTGTGTGTGTGCAGTGTGTGTGTGTTTGTTTATGCTGTGTATGTGTGTGTGATGCGTGTGTGTTGTTGTGTGTTGTTGTGTGTGTGTAATTAGGGTTAGTGTGTGTATTGGGTGTAAATAGTAAGATGTGAATAGTGATTATGAATAGTAAGCTGTGAATAGTAATTTTGGTACATGAAAGATGATTATGAAGGATTAAACATGGGTTAGAAACCTAGAAACCCTAAGGGTATTTTGGGAAACCTAGAAAGGGTACTAGTTAACCTTAAGAAGAGATAAAGAGAAATAACTCATAGTTTAACAAGATGACTAAAGTTGGGTAATTAAAGTAAATAGGAATTACTTTTACCCTAAGAAATGTTATTTGAATGATTGTAGATTCGTGCCGGAAATCATTGCAAGGAAGCGCAAACGTTTAAGGTAAGGGATTACGTTCCTTAAGTATTTGAGATTCATCCTTTAATGTAGGATTCCTCATAATTCTTTCAAGCGCAGCTACTAATGGCCGGTAGCATTTGAACTCCGATGTTGGTATAACGTCTTTTGATTATCTTACCCTTGATATATGTTGTTCAATGGGTATCCAAGTGAATTGAAATTGCCTTATGTATTCTTGTACCTGGAATACTATGCGAACTATAACTGTATCTAATTGAAACATGTGCGGTTAGATTAGTCTGATTGAAAATGACTAATTAAGATTGTCTAGTTTGATTGAAAAGAACTTAGACTTTTAAATTGCTACTTGATGAAGTAGTTTGATTATCATGATATATCATAATAAGTGAGCACCCTGAAAAGGTGTAAGATCTCTTATTCTCTTAACATCCTGAAAAGGTGTGACACCCTGAAAGGTGTTTGAAACTCTGGAATTGACGAACTTGTGATAGTGCCATGTTCTCTTTAAGTATGATAACTGTATTTTGAATGGTTACAGTTAAGATTATTGTTGATAGCATTTCGTTGAAATATAATTGATTGGTTTCGTTCTTTCGGTCATCTTTCCTTAGTACCTGGAGAGATTCCATATGAACTTACTGAGCATTGTTCGCTCACCCCTTTTCTCATTTGTCCCTCCCAGGTAAGCAGTAGGAGGAGTTGATCGGTCATATGGATGGCGGCTTGATTGAGATTTAGGGCACTTTATCAAATATTGTGTACTTATCGAGCTAGTGGGTTGTACTAGCCGTTAAGATGGAAAGATGGTTATTTTCCTCATTTGAATTATGGTTAGATGTACTAGCCGTTAAAGATTGAAAGACAGTTATTTTCCTCATTTGAATTATGGTTAGATGTACTAGCCGTTAAGGTACCCTGTTTTGGGAATTTTATTTATGAATTGAATTATGTTTATTGATGAAAAGTTGGGGTCGTTACAGTTGATATCAAAGCAATGGCTTTAGGTCACATGGGAGACATTAGAAGTTAAGATTATTAGGAGAAATAGTACTTAACCACGATTGGGCTTACCTAGTACTTTGGGAAGTTAGCACTTAATTTGGAAAGTTGCTCTTTTAGAAAACCTTCTATAGTCGAAAACCTTCTATATCTGGGAAGTTACTATTTTAGGATCCTGCTATTTTGGGAACCTTTCAATTATGGGAACCTACTATTTGTGGAAACCTTCTATTCAGGAAACTTTATAAGTTTGGAAACTTTCTAAGTTTGGAAACTTTCTTTATTAAGAAACTTGCTATTCTGAGGAACTTGCTATTTTTAGAAACTTTCTATTTGGAGAACTTACTATTTTGGGAAAGAACCTAGAATAAAATTCCCTTGAAAGTATAACAAGATTCTTCGAGTAATCTAGAGGACAACTCTTAAGTTTAAATGTGAATTGTTATTGATGAAAAGGCTTATAATAATCAAGTGAGAGAGCAAGCTTACCAATGGTATTTAAAGATTTGAAGGCTAATGTGCCAGTAGCTGAAGTGTCAAACGAAGGTAACTTAGTGAATGAGAATGCTATGGAAGAAGTAGCTGAGGAAATGATAGGGAGTGAAGCCGCTCCGATTTTGATTGATGATGAGAGTGAGAGTGAGCTGGAATCGAGCCAAGAGGTGGCAACCCCAGTTCGTAGGCCAAGAGGATCCACGAAGAAGGTGGAGATTCCGAGTGGAAGGCCTAGGGGAAGACCTAGGAAGATTGTAGCTCCATGAATGAGAAGTGGAGTATTATACTATTTTACTGTTATTTCTAGAAGTGATATAGATTTAGCAAGTTTTAGTTATGATAGAAAGAACTTGAGATATTTATGATTTACGTTTTGAAATTATGAAGTGAAAATTTTATTTTAGTCAAGTAAGTGATTTTCTTTGACTTATGTGTTTAATTATGTGAATTTTATGTTCCTTAAGTGTTAAATATGTGCTGGAACAATGGCCTAGTAATATGGCCCATGAATGAAAAGTAAAGTCTATTGAAATGACTTGTAGATATAATATGGCTTATTGAAATGGCCAAGTGTTGATTAATTGGCTTATTGAAACGGCCAATGAAGATGAAAATCGGCCTAATGAAACGGCCAAAAGTATGAAATTGTGAACATTGGTCTATTGTAACAACCTAAGGAAATGTATTGGTCTAATGAAGCGACCCATGAGTCTAGTTGAAACGACTTATGTAGAGTAATGTTGATCTATTGAAATGACTAGTAGGTCTAGTGAATTGACCTATAATGTACATGTTTAGTCTAATGAAACGACATATGAGTATGAATTAAGGGTCCGTTAAAATGACCTATGAAATTGTGTGGTCTAATGAAATGACCAATAGTCTAGTGAAATGAATTGGGAATGTGTATTCGGTCTAGTAAAGTGATTGATGGTCTAGTAAAAAGGACCGCTAGTAGAATAGAAGCCTATTGAAACGGCCTATTCATGAGTATGAATTGGCGTGAGTGATAATGTACTGTATCATGACGCTGACGTGAATATTATATTATCGTTCTTCGATAATGAGGAACAGAAGGAAAGGAAATTTGAAGCTGGTCTGAGTGATAGAATCAGATACAGAATCACTCCATTACTACTGCCAACAAATGGGTTAATGTTGGAAAGAGCAAGAGTAATGGAGAAGGAAGCAAATAGTTATCACAGTAAGCGAGAAGAGAAAAGGAAAGTTCTAGAGAAGGAATCAAGTGGAACCAAGGGTTACACTGGAAGCTGGGACCGAGATGGGACCAGTAACAAAAGGAAAGCTACGGATAAGAACCGTGGAAAGAAGGTACTGCAAGCAAGTACCAGAATAAGAACTTCGATAACCGCAAGGATGGGAACAAAAATTGATGCCCAAGGGAGAGGAACTACTGAGAAATGTCAAGTGTGTGAAGGAAAGCATAAGACTGATGAATGCTGGTATAAGGAAAAGAAATGTTACAATTGTGACAAGATGGGACATTCGCAGTGAAAGTACCCAGAACCAAAGGAAGCTGGAATTGCTCAAGGAGAAAAAGATGATAAAAGAACCGGTGGTGGTTGTGGACGAGTGTTACCATGATGGTCAAGGACAAAAGAGCCACCAATGATTTTGTTGAAGATGCAATTCAACTCTATTCTAGTGATGTGTATGCATTGTTTGATTCTGGTACTACGCATTCAATTATTAGTGCTTGTTTGGCAAAGAAAATGAACTTGGAACCTGAGGCGTTAGAATTACCTCTGGTCATAGATACTCCGAAGAGAGAGTCAATTCCTATTTCATATGCATATAAGTGTTGTCCTTTGAAAATAGGAGAAAGAGAACTCAAGGTTGATTTGATATCATCTTGGGGATAGATTGGTTAGCTGCTTACCATGCTAAGATAGATTGCTTTAAGAAGGAAATTTATTTCAGATTACCATCTGGAGAAGAGTTTTATTACCAAGAATCGAATTCTAGAACCCAATTGAGCTTTATTTCGGTGATGAAATCCCTAATGATGTTAAGAAAAGGATGTGAAGGTTTTTAGCCTATATTGGTGAGATGGACAAGAAAGAAGTGAGTATAGAATCTATTTCGGTGATCAGAGATTTCAAGGATGTGTTTCTAGAATATTTGCCTAGAATACTGCCAGAAAGAGAAGTGGAATTCTCTATAGATTTGGCACCAGAAACCGCACCAATATCTAAGGCACCGTCGGAATAGCGCTGACTTAAGTTAAAGAACTGAAGGAATAGTTACAAGAACTATTGGATAAAGGATTGATAAGGTCGAGTGTTTCACCGTGGGGTGCACTGGTACTATTTGTGAAAAAGAAGGATGAATCGATGAGGATGTGCATCGACTATCGAGAATTGAATCGTGTGACGGTAAGGAACCGTGCAGATTACCTAGGATAGATGACTTATTTGACCAACATCGGGGAGCATGTCACTTTTCGAAGATAGATTTGAGGTCTGGTTACCATCAGTTAAGAGTAAAGAAAGAAGATATTGCAAAGACGGCCTTTAGGACAAGGTACGGTCACTACGAGTTTTTGGTTATGCCGTTCGGATTGACTAATGCGCCAACAACATTCGTGGAACTGATGAATATGATATTTTAGAAGTTCTTGGATAAATGTGTGACTGTATTCATTGATGATGTTTTGGTATATTCAGAGACCAAGGGAGAGCATGAAGAGCACTTGATGTTAGTGCTGCAAATTTTGAGAGAATAACAATTGTATGCTAAATTCAAGAAGTGCTGATTTTGGCTAGAGAAAGTGGCATTCTTAGGACATGTGGTATCTAAGGATGAAGTTGCAGTGGATCCAACAAAACTAGAAGCTATAGTGAATTGGGAAAGACCAACCACAGTTAGTGAGATAAGAAGTTCTTGGGATTGGCTGGTTACTATAGGAGATTCGTTGAAGGATTCTCTAAGCTGTCAGGACCTTTAATTAGGTTAACGCAGAAGGGAGCAAGGTTCGTTGGGTCAGAAGAATGTGAAAAGAATTTTCAGGAACTGAATCAAAGATTAGTGTCTGCACCGGTTCTTACGCGTTACCATCTGGATCAGACGGATTTGTAATTTATATTGATGCTTCGCTTAAAGGATTAGGCTGCGTATTGATACAGAATGGTAAGGTTATAGCCTACGCGTCAAGGAAATTGAAAAACCGTGAGAAGAATTACCCGACTCATGATTTGGGGTTAGCAGCAGTGGTGTTTGCATTAAAAGATTTGGAGACATTACTTGTACGGAACGACTTGACAGATTTATACAGATCATAAGAGTCTTAATTATATTTTCACTCAGAAGGGGTTAAACATGAGACAAAGAAGATGGCTCGAGTTGTTAAAAGACTATGTTTGTATGATTCTATACCATTCGGGAAAGGGCAATAAGGTGGCAGATGTCTTGAGTAGAAATAATCACGGAACCTTAGCGACGTTGATTTCTAAGGGGGTAAGTGCGTGGAACCGCATTGAAGTTTCAGGTATGGAAGTATGAGTTTAAGGGTATATAGCACGGTTCAGTGTTCAGCCAACGCTTTTGGACAGAATCAAGATAGCACAAGGAACTGATGACGAAATGACAAGAATACATGAGAATATCACGAAAGGGAAAGGGATAGACTTTCTTGTGGGAGAAGATGGAATTGTGAGGTACCAATCAAGGATTTGGGTACCAAACAATGAGGATATAAAAAGAGAGATTCTAAAGGAAGCTCACTATAAAAAAAAATCGTACATCCTGGAAGTACGAAGATGTATAGGAATTTGAGAGAATCATTTTGGTGGAATCACATGAAGGGAGATGTGGCAGAGTTTGTATCAAGGTGTTTGGTGTGTCAACAAGTGAAGAGTGAACACCAGAGACCAGCTGGATTACTACAGTCGTTACCAAATTCTAGAGTGGAAATGGGAACACATAGCAATGGATTTAGTCGTTGGACTACCAAAGACGCTGAAGGGGCACAATGCGATTTGGGTCATAGTGGACAGACTCACGAAATCGGCTCATTTTTCGGCTATCAAAGTGACGAATCGCTAGAAAAGCTAGCCAAATTGTACATTGATGAGATTGTGAGATTACATGGAATACCAGTTTCGATAGTGTCAGCTCAAGATGCAAGATTCACGTCGAAATTTTGGAAGAGTCTACAGCAGGCATTAAGTACAGAGTTGACGATGAGTACAAATTTTCACCCACAGCAGATGGACATCCGGAAAGGACTATTCAGGCTTTGGAAGATATGTTAAGAGCCACGTAATTGGATTGGCAAGGGACTTGGGATGAACACCTGACGTTAGTAGAGTTCGCCTACAACAACAGTTTTCATGCTAGCATTGGTATGGCTCCATATAAAGCATTATATGGACGGAAATGTAGATCGCCGACTTGTTGGGATGAGGTTAGTGAAAGGAAATTGACAGGACCGAAAATTGTCCAAGTAACAGCGGACAAAGTGCAACAGATATGTAATTGGCTTTTAACTGCTCAGAGAAGATAGAAATCATATGCAGATCACTGACGAAGTGATTTAGAGTTTCAGTTGGGAGATCGAGTATTCTTGAAGATTTCGCCAACAAAAGGAGTTATGAGATTTGGGATTCGTGGGAAGTCAAGCCCAAGATACGTGAGACCATTTGAGATCATGGAACGAATTAGAAATGTGGCTTATAAGTTAGCCTTACCACCTGTGCTAGCAGGAGTGCACAATGTATTTCATGTATCGATGTTAAGAAAGTACATCCTCGATCCGAGTCATGCGATCGAGTATAAGCAACCTAGAGTTCGTGCCGATTTGAGCTACGATGAAAAACCTGTGAAGATTGTAGATCAGTAAGATCAGACATTGAGAAAAAGGGTAATCCCATATGCTAAAGTGCAGTGGAGCAACCATACGGAAAGAGAAGCTATGTGGGAGCTCGAAAGTGAAATGTGCGAAATGTATTCCGCATTATTCCCAAATTAAGATGCGTTTAGTTTGGAGGACCAAACTCTTTTAAGGGGTAAGAATGTAATAACCCAAAATTTTCTTTTTACTATTAATTTTTCTTAATTTAATTTAATTTAATTAATTAATTACTCCTTAATTAATAAATGGGCTACGTTATCTAGTGGACAGGTTAAAGTATTGGGCTCGAGGCTTGGGCTTAAGTAAGTAATAAAAAGACCCATTAGAGAATTGGGTTAATAAATTCTTTTGGGTTAGGTTTTGTTAATACCCACACACATATATATATAAACCCTTCCTTCCCTAATACCCTCACTTGTCACCAAGAAAAGAAATAACGAGAGAAAAAAATAGAGAGACCGGCTGGGAGAGAAAGAGAGGCGCTGAGAAGAAGAGAAGGAAGAAGAGAAGTCCAAGGTCAATCAAGGTAAAATCCTCTTCCTTCATGGTTATTTTATGTAGAGATCATAACCCCTTAGAACCCTAAATCCTAGATTATGATTAGGGTTTGATCAAGTATGATTTTTATTATTGATTGAGTATTAATATTAAATCTAATCATTTATGGGATATTGATGTAGTTGGGCATGTTAAACCTTAAAGATGTATTAGGGTTGCATGCTAAGATTGAAGGAAAGAAAGAAAATTAGGATTGGTGTATGTGTGTGTGTGTTTATGCGCGTGTGTGTGTGTGTGTGCTGTGTATGTGTTATGTGTGTGCAGTGTGTGTGTGTTTGTTTATGTTGTGTATGTGTGTGTTCTGCGTGTGTGTTGCTGTGTGTGTGTAATTAGGGTTAGTGTGTGTATTGAGTGTAAATAGTAAGATGTGAATAGTGATTATGAATAGTAAGCTGTAAATAGTAATTTTGGTATATGAAAGATGATTATGAAGGATTAAACATGGGTTAGAAACCTAGAAACCCTAAGGGTATTTTGGGAAACCTAAAAAGGATACTAGTTAACCTTAAGAAGAGATAAAGAGAAATAACTCATAGGTTAACAAGATGACTAAAGTTGGGTAATTAAAGTAAATAGGAATTACTTTACCCTAAGAAATGTTATTTGCATGATTGTAGATTCGTGCCGAAAATCATTGCAAGGAAGCGCAAGCGTTTAAGGTAAGGGATTACGTTCCTTAAGTATTTGAGATTCATCCTTTAATGTAGGATTCCTCATAATTCTTTCAAGCGCAGCTACTAATGGTCGGTAGCATTTGAACTCCGATGTTGGTATAACGTCTTTTGATTATCTTACCCTTGATATATGTTGTTCAATGGGTATCCAAGTGAATTGAAATTGCCTTATGTATTCTTGTACCTGGAATACTATGTGAACTATAACTGTATCTAATTGAAACAGGTGCGGTTAGATTAGTCTGATTGAAAAGGACTAATTAAGATTGTCTAGTTTGATTGAAAAGAACTTAGACTTTTAAATTGCTACTTGATGAAGTAGTTTCATTATCATGATATATCATAATAAGTGAGCACCCTGAGAAGGTGTAAGATCTCTTATTCTCTTAACATCCTGAAAAGGTGTGACACCCTGAAAGGTGTTTGAAACTCTGGAATTGACGAACTTGTGATAGTGCCATGTTCTTTTAACCGTATCTTTCATTTTGAATGGCTGTAGATTATTTGTTGATAGCCTTTCGTTGAAATATAATTGATTGGTTTCGTTCTTTCGGTCATCTTTCCTTAGTACCTGGAGAGATTCCATATGAACTTACTGAGCATTGTTCGCTCACCCCTTTTCTCATTTTTCCCTCCCATGTAAGCAGTAGGAGGAGTTGATCAGTCATATGGATGGCGGCTTGATTGAGATTTAGGGTGCTTTATCAAACATTGTGTACTTATCGAGCTAATGGGTTGTACTAGCCGTTAAGATGGAAAGACGGTTATTTTTCTCATTTGAATTATGGTTAGATGTACTAGCCGTTAAGATTGAAAGACAGTTATTTTCCTCATTTGAATTATGGTTAGATGTACTAGCCGTTAAGGTACCCTGTTTTGGGAATTTTATTTATGAATTGAATTATGTTTATTGATGAAAAGTTGGGGTCGTTACAGTTATAAACTTAACTTTTGTACTTGAATGGGCACATTGCAAAAGAATTAACTTCAATGAATATATTGCAAAAACATGATTTTAAATCTTTTGTTGTGACCAACATATGGGTTTTGCCATGTTTTAACACCAATTACTTTAAAACTGGATATTCATTTTTTGAGACAGGGAAGTACTTCTTAACTTAGGTCCCGTTTGTTTCACCGTAAAATAACTCGTTTTCGTAAGGGTTAATGACAATTTAGGGCCTGTAGTATAGGGTGGTACCACATTGGGGCCCGAAGTCCTAAAACTATCAATTTAGGGCCCGAATTTACAATTTTGATCAAATTGAGGCTTTTTGACGAAAAACGTTAAAAAACCCGTTAAGTGACCATGTGCGAAGCATGTGAGATTCAGTGAGGGCATTTTGGTCATTTCACATTCCCCTAAAACTATTACAAACTCAAAAAATCAAAACAAAAAAAAACCCCTTCCAGCTCCCACCGTTGCTCACTCAACCACCAGTTCCCACCGTTTCTCCTCCTCCTCCTCCGTTTCTTCTCTTCTTCTCCAAAACCCCTTTCACTCCCCACCCTCCAACCCTCCAAAGATTCAGACAGTCCTCCGTCGTTTCGCGAGTAAGGTTGTAGCCGTAGTCGTCGGGATAATGAAATCCGAGTTCTTGAATAGCTTGGTGGAGGTTGTTAATGGCGGGGAGTAAATGGGGAATGTAAAAAGTGTCTTTGAGAAAGATTTCATTTTCGACGGGTAAGTATTTGACTTGATTTGGAGTAACGTAAGAGAAAATGTTTGATTGGAGCCAATTTTTGGAGAAATCGACATTGCCGGCGGCTAAGGAAGGGAGGACTTCGTTTGGGATTCCGATCATTAGCTCGATTCCGGTGCCGGAAAACGGTTGTAGGGATTCTGGGTTGGGGTTGAAGAGGCGGATTCTTGAGATTCCGTTTGATTGGATGAGGTTGACGGCGATTGATGGTGGTGGTGGAAGCCATTACTGTTTGGGGAAGAAATTGTTTGTTTTTTTTTTTTAAGTTTTTTTTAAAGGTTTTTTTTTAAAGGTCTTTTTTTTGGGGGGAGGGGGAAAAGAAACTCTTGGGTTTTTTTCTTTTTGTAAAAAAATATTTTTATTTTATAATTTTCTTATTCATTTTATAATTATTTATTTCTATATGATTATTTTAAAATCAATGAAATAAATATATATTTCTTAAAAAATGTAATATTTAGCTTTAGTTTAAATATAATAATGCTACTAAAATAATTTATTAATGTTCCAAAAAATATTTTATAAATTTGATAATTTACTAATTATTTTTTGTAAAAAAAAAATTAAATATTTTTATTTATTACTTTATAGGAAATATGACAATTTAGGGCCTGAAGTCTGGGCTGAACGCGAAATGACCAAATTACCCTAAAAAAATGTCACGTGCATCACACAGGTCAGTTAACGGGGGTTTTTGACGAAAAACGTCAAAAGGCCCCAATTTGATTAAAATTGTAAATTCAGGCCCTAAATTGATAGTTTTAGGACTTCGGGCCCCAATGTGGTACCACCCCTATACTACAGGCCCTAAATTGTCATTAACCCTTTTCGTAAAATAACTCGTTTTCCGTTGTTTGGTTGAGCTCCCGGAAAATATTTTTCGAAAAATAACTCGTTTTCCGATGTTTGGTTGTTTTCCGAAAAATGGAGAAAAAGTTTTCCGAAAAATATTTTACGCCCTTCCTAAGTAAAACGGCTTACTAACATTGTCCTAAGTAAAATATTTTTCGAAAAATAGTGCCCTTCATGTACAACTCATATTTCACAAGGTACAACATTCTACTTCCTCATTCTAATAATAATAATAATAATAATAATAATAATAATAATAATAATAATAATAATAATAATAATAATAATAATAATAATAATAATAATAATACTAATAATATTATTATTAATAATAATAATAATAAAATAATAATAATAATAATAATAATAAAATGATAATAATAATAATAAAAAATAAATAATAATAATAATAATAATAATAATAATAAATAATAATAATAAAAAATAATAGAAAATAAATAATAATAATAATAATAATAATAATAATAATAATAAAATATTAATAATAATAATAATAATAATATAATAATAATAATAATAATAATAATAATAATAACAAAATAATAATAATAATAATAATAATAATAATAAAAAATTAATAATAATGAAAAATTAATAATAATAAAAAATTAATAATAATAATAATAAAAAACATAATAATAATAAAAAATAAAATAATAACAAAATAATAATAATAATAATAATAAAAGAATAAAAAATAAAATAATAATAATAATAAAATAATAATAATAATAATAATAATAATAATAATAAAATAATAATAATAATAATAAAAATAAAAAATAAAAAATAAAAAATATAATAATAATAATAATAATAATAATAAATAAATAAAATTATAATAATTAAAATTAAAATTAAAATTAAAAAATTAATAAATAAATAATAATAATAAAAATAAAAATTAAATAATAATAATAATAATAAAATTAAATAATAATAAAAAAATAAAACATTTTACGCCCTTCCGGAAAACATTTTCCTTACCAAACAATCGAAAACATTTTACACCATTTTTCCGTAAAATATTTTACGCCCTACCTTCATAAAATATTTTACAGAAAAATATTTTTTGAAAAACGTTTTTCAAAAAATGTTTTAAGTCAGAAACAATGAAGCCTATTTACCAACAAGCTACCAACCTTTACTTCCATGCCACATGTGAATATTGTAATGGAAAGTTAACATCATTATGTGTTAAAGGAAAAGGAGACGGAAATGTTATACTCCACTATTATACCGCAAGCATCTAACTATTATAAATTTTTATAACTGACATTATCGAGATATCATCAATCAGTAGTATACAATATACAATAATAGACAACTGTTAAATCACTAATGGCTCGTTTGATAGCAGAATAAATATAATGAGTATTATTAGTGAGGAGATTATTAATCCCCACATTATTAATCATGGGTATTAATAATACTGTTTGATAAATATTTTGGCGTTTGGTAGTATCGGGATTAATATGCATTAATCTCATCTTAATGTAAGTATTATTGTTGTTAAGTGATTTTTATCAATAAGACCTTGATATAGGGTGTAATTTATCAATAAAAACAATACATTTCAAATTCTACATTCGAATTCAAGAGTTGGAATCAAAACGATCCTAAAGTACCAGCTTCTCCACCACCGGTGATTTTCATGGCTAGATTGCCACTGTCATACCCATAGCCACCCCCGTGAAATCTGAAAGAAATTGAGCGGCTAGGAAGTGCACAAGAACGCACAGAAGACTGATGATGTGAGTCCTGATGCTATCACACCAGCACTAGCATCAGCGATAAAAGCAGCGGAATAAATAATTTTAAAAAGAATTAAAACACAAATAAAGCACCTATCAACACCAACTTGTTGTAGGCAATAAAACTTCTCTTATTAAACTCGATTTTGAATCCGTTACACTAATGAACGTAAAGAGAAGACAAAAATAACCAAAACTCTCTCACACAAAATAGACTCTCGAAAGTTTATAAACTTCAGCAATTTGAGTCTGTAAACCGTGTAGAATGAAGGAGGAATGCGGTTTATATTTATAGCCAAAGAGTCCTTGATTGTAGAACTTGATTTGCTTAAGGAGATCTTTTCTAAATAGATTACTATCTTCCTTAATCAACCCAAGCACCCATTTCCTTATCATGACTCTTTCCTTGTGAGAGAGATCCTACAAAATAATCAAAATAAACTAAACATATTCAATATTTGATTAGTATGTTAGTCAAATAAAAATACAATATAAATAATATTTACCTAAATTAACTTAAAAATAAAGAAAGTAACAAATCTTAATTTAAGTCAACCTTTGACTTGTCAAGTGTGTGTGACATCACACACTTTCAATCTCCCCCCGATTTGTTGCTTTCTGGTCAAAAAAATATAATCCAAGAACATATTATAGACTAAATATCAAATATCATAAACTCCCCCTAAATAACAAACGTTAAGATAATTCAAAGAGTTTTGTCCATCTCCCCCCTTGTCTTTTGAAGAAACTCCCAACGAAATCTTGACTTATGTCATCAAATACTTGGTTTGAACTTGCTCCCCCTTTTTGATCAGAAATGCTTGCCCTAGCTGCCAAGAGTCTGTTCCTTCTGTTAGACATTTCCTTAAACTGTTCCCTTGCATAGAGCATAGCCTTCTCCAGGAACTTGATCTCCTCGGTATATATAGCTACTGGATCAATCGGTGGCATAGGTGGTGCGATCCCATCATCACCAACATCAGCTAAATCATCTTCTTCTTCAGTATGAATTACATCAGCTTGATCATCAGGGAATACCACAGGCAGATCAATGGTACGCTTGGTGCATTCTAGGATTCGTTGAATCCCAAATGGCTCAACTTTTTCACAAAGTCTGTCAGACAAGAAAATATCTACTCCTTGCTTCAAACACAAACCAGAAATTAAACAAGGAAAAGTAAGATCCGAGGGTAGCTCTTTTTCAGTAAACTGAACAATGCTTCCAAACACTATTTCACCAATATTGAAATCCAAACCCTTAAAGATTCTGTAAATGAGGTCAGCATGGGCTAAGGTGACAATGTTCCGGTTGGATGTAGGCTTCCAGTTGAGAGTGGCAATTTTAAACATGAATCCACAGAAGGAGGTAAGCATTGTACACTTATATTGATTGTGCCAAATTGGGTCAAGGCCATTTGAAATAGTATTGGCAATTTCATTTTTGGGAGCCATGGGAGGAATATTTTGTGGACTGGGAGTTTGAAGAAATGAATTTATCATAGCTGGGGAAAACGAAATAGTTTTACCTCGAACACACACTTTCTCAAAAGATTCAGACCTAGGGTCTTGAATTACTTGAAGGAGACTAACATAGAATTTACAGACCAAAGAAGGAAAATAGCTAAAGAGGTAGGTTACTATGTGTAGAAGGCATTTTTCTTTCAAGTACCGGGCCATCCCAACATCCTTAAAAGTTTGATCCATAAATCTTTCAACAATGAATCCCTTCATCTTGAAGAATTCATATCTCTCCAATACATCACTCGACATAAAAGTTTTAGAAGTGAGTGAACTTACAGAGGTTTTGGGTGCTTTAGATCTTGTGGTACGCCTAGACACAGGCGTTGAACTCACTGAGGCTTGAGCCTTTCTCAAGCTTTTCCTCCTTGGTGTGGGTGCTAATGTGATCACATCATCATCAACATCTTCTTTTTCAGCTTCCAGTTCCTCTCTACCCAGTTTAAAGGTCTCATCCTCTGCCTCATCATCATCATCTGAGCCCATGAGAGGGACTTGAGCTGTAATAGAGGCAGTTGCCTCAGCTTTTGATTTCCTAGAGATGCCTTTGCCCTTTCTTAGGTCCATTAGGGCTTGGAGAGGTATGTTTTCATCGTCTTCCTCTTCTTCACGGTGTGCACAGACTACCAACTCCGACGATCAACAACTGAACTACTTAGAACACGATCAACTATGGCGACTACCAACTCCGACGATCAACAACTGAGAACTTAACTTATTAGTAAGTTCTCAGTTGTCAACTAAATTATTAAGAACACTATCAACTCCGGCGACCACCAACTTCGGCGACACAATTACTGAGAACTTATTACTAATTTCTTAATTGTCAACTAAACTAATAAAAACAGGATCAACTCCGGCTACCGCCAACCCCGGTGACCAAACAACTGAAAATTTATCATTGAGTTCTCTGTTGTCAACTCAACTACTAAAAATATTATCAACTCCAGCGATCACCAACTCCGGCGACCAAACAAGACTTTCTTGAATGGTTGTTTTTGGTAATTAGATTGAATTGAGATGGTTGCAAAATATTAGAAAATATTGCGATAAATTTTTGTGATCACTGCAAAAGATTTTAAAGAAATACTCCCTCTATGCCGCATACTATTTCTATTTGTGTGCTTGATGTGGATAATAAGAAAAAGTGCAAGTGATGTAAGTGATGTAAGTGTTGTGAGTATGAAAAGTGAGGTACGAGAGAGAATGAGTACGAGGAATAATTGTTGAAAAAATTTGTTGTTTGTGAAGGAAATTGTGTATTTTCCTTAATTGAATTGTTTGTCGTTAGACAAAGATTATTGTGGGTTTATGTTCCATTTAGTGAGAACATTAAAATGGTATATCTAGATGTCCAATTTATTATTGGATGAGAAGGATATGATAGCTCAAAATTGGTGGGTTTAAATTATAAATTATGTTTTAAATTTAACCCAATATTGAAGTAACGATAAAAAGATTAATTGGGATCATTACTTGCAATAAGAGTTACAAAATGTGGAGAGACTCCCCATGATTGCAAGTATAATGGCTCCCATAATAATCAAGTTTAATTGGGGACTTTTGGTGGAGCTATAAGTGTGTAACCCACAAATGAAAGAGATATTTTTTCCTTCAATCTTCCTCCTTCCTCTTGAAATTTGTTCATCTTTTTCTTTGGCCTCCTAGATTAGTTTTGAGTGGTGATTTTGTTTAAGCATAGTGAGATTCGCTGGAAAACTTTAAGTGCAAAGTTGTTCCGGTTCATCCGTTTTATCCTGGGAGACTAACGTCCATTGAAGACCTCGAGCACTCGTAGTGAGGGGGCGAATTAGTCTTAAGGAGAGTGTGTCACACACGACTCGGATTCAAGCAAATTCAAGATGACAATTCAAGGAGGTTACGGCACGGATTCAAGCAAACTCAAGACAATGAATTTACGGTATTCTCTTTATTATTTTTATGTTGTATATTATATTTCAATTCATTGTAATTCTTTTCTCATTTGTGCTCGATTGTATAGATTTTGTCTAACAATAATAAGTAGATTGGTGTTTTGAGTATAAAAATAAAGTAGATTGGGTCATTTACTTTACCTTTATAAATAAATAGAAATTACTTTCACCATTGTTTTTAAAGATTCTACCGAACAATTATCCGGTTCTTATTATCCCACTTCACCACTAGTTTTAGAACATTGTGCTAAAATTAGTTATATATTTATGCATTTTAAACATTGTCCAGTTTTAGGTGAATGTATTGGTATGATGAGAATAAAATAGATTAAATATTTTTTAAACATTCCACCATTGTTTTTAGTAGCTAAACTATTAGATCCTAGGATAAGAGAAAATAGTTTAGAACAAATGCTTGCATATTATTATAAGAATCTATTTTTCACCGGCATTGATTTTAACTTAGATAGACCTATCCCAAAAGCAAAAGACATTGTAACTACTATTAAAAATACTTTATATGATCTTTATAAATAATATTATGATCTTTTTGGTAATATCGTTTATCCTAGTAGTGAAAATGTAGGTGATAGTAGTTCTCATGATGATGATACCGATCCCTTTTCGTGGGTAGATAATTTAATAAATTATAGAAGTCAAAAACGTTAACGAGGTGGTTCCACTTATATTGAACTTGAATCATATTTAACCACTTCTTTTGAGCCTATAGAATAATTTGATATTGTAAAGTGGTGGGCACGAAGGGCAAAAAACTATCTTATTCTATCATTGATAGCAAAGGAGATCCTAGCCGCTCCCGTCTCAACCGTCGTCGTATAAGAAGTATTTAGTGTAGGAGGGTGTGTCTTGGATGATCGAAGGTCAAAGTTGACTCCATATAATTTAGAATATCAAATGGTGCTCGGCGATTGGACAAAAGTCGAACCAAGAACTAAAGATAAAAGAAATAATTTCGAGGAGGAGGGGGCCTTTGATGAAGATACATCGACGGGAAGTGAATAAACTACACCGCTCCATATGGTAAGTTAATTGTAATTTTATAGATTAGATTTTTTTTTTATATAGGTTAGACTTTTTTTTTAATAGATTAGACTTTGTTTTTTTTAATAGATTAGATTTTTTTTTTTTTGAAGATAATGTAATTAGAGGTAAGACTCCTTTGGCTTTTGTTCATTGGTTGTCCCCCTCCTTGTAATTTCTTATTTTTATTAATAAAATTGGCCAGGGTACCGTCCCTATTTTTTTAAAAATACTTTTGGATGTGATATTATTACAAAGTTTAAAAAGATAAAAAAAGGTATATAAAAAAAGTTTAAAAAAAACTAAACAAACGAAAGTGTATAAAAGAAAAGAGGGACGAATTATCCTTTATTTATTTTTATTTTTTGTAATTTTTTTATTAACTAGAAAATAATATTTTAGACTTTTGTTTACTAGTGATATTTTTTCCAAAAAGATATATAAAAAAAGATAGAAAAAAATTAAACAAATAATATTTTAGACTTTTGTTTACTAATGATATTTTTATCGGTCAACACACCCACAAACTCCAATCGGTCAACACTCCAATCGGTAAACAAATCTATTTTTTTTTGAAAAACACACTCTAATCGGTAATTTGTCAATCGGTCAACACACAATCAACCGGTCAATCATCCATTCAACCGGTCAATCATACACAATTTTTTTTTTTTGAAAAACACGGTTCAAATCGGAACCGAAATCGTACGGACGGTTCAGAACCGTGAACCGAAACAGTCTATATCCGGTTCGATTACGGTTCAATGTATGGCGGTTTTGTGAACCGCCGGTCTGAACCGGCTGGGCATCTCTAGTCCCTGTCTTTTACGTACACAGTACACAGATTATGTGTAAATCAGAGAGTCTGTTATACTTTGACTCGCGGTAAAGCTTCAATTTTAACCAGTGATATTTATATCTATAATGAAATAGTTAAAATTGATAAATAAACACGAGCGGTTAAAATCGTAAATTCATAAAAATAAAAATAATAATAATAATAAAAAAGTCACATTTAAAAGAGTGCATTACATAACAATTTGATAAATTAATATATGATTATAGCCAGGACTAAGTGAGTACATTATTTCTATATATATAAAGGCTGGAGTGCAGAGCACTTCAACAAGCTTATTTTCCCTCCAAAATATGAATGATTCTAGAATATTTTTAGCTTTAAATCAACTAATCAAGAAAATAATTAATTGTCTTTAAATTAACCTATTATCCTATTCTCTCCCCTATTAATTAAATGTAAATGAAACATTACTTTTTTTCTCGTACTTTTAGTCACTATACATAAACTTCTTTTTTCACAAATTCATAAATATCATTGTTTTGCAAACTCTTAATTTTGCAATTAAAAAAATGAAATATGAAAAAACAATAGTAAAAATACATTTAGAAACACATGAAATTTTTCATTTAATGAATTGATATTTTTGAAATGTGAGTAATAGTAATAATTGTTTTTTTTAAAGACTTATGTATAACAATGATATTTAAAAATTTTTTCATTTTTTTCTTAAATGAAGAGTGTTTTTAAAAAGGAAATAGTTATTGATTATGCTTAAAAATGTGTAATAATATTAAAATAATGTGATGATATATTTTTGTTGAAAAATCTGTTTTCAAAATTATATTCTCTTAAATTCTTCTTTGTTTTTATTAAAACCTTTTTCCTTTTTCTTCATTAGTTCTTCGAACGAAGTGATTTTTTTAGCTAATAGTAAAAAATAGGCTTGAAATCTTATTTAGCCACTTTTTTTATATACAACTTTTGAGTTTATTGTTGATATTTTTTTTTGTTTATTAAAATTCCAAAAAATAATAAAATAAAAAACTGAGATTTTAGTATTTTATTTAACCATATTCTTAAAGAGTGATACATAATTAAGTTTCAGTGAGTGTTATTTAGATGAACTTTCATAAATTAAAAAAGAAATAGTAAATACAAAGTATAAGAAGGATTTTCAAATTTTGGGATAATTAATTTGCTTTGAAATTTTAAATTCATTCTTTTTTTGGGTTATAAATTTTATATTTATTGCTAAAACAATAAATATAGTGTCATAACTATTTCAAAATAATTTTCTAAAAAAATCTATTTTATATGGGTTTTTCTAGATAATAACTACTCTCTCCGTCCCACTTCAATTGAGCCATGACATCTTTGCACGCTTTTTAAGAATTTTTTTTAAAAAATGAGTAAAGAATTGAAAGTGGGTAGAAGATTAGAGGAGAGAGAATGTAAAAGTTAAAAACATTTAATAGGAGAGAGAATGAGTGGGAGGAATAGTAAGTTAATAATTGATTTTTTTGTAAATACTCCATCCGTCCCAGTAATTAGTTCACCTTTTTTGGCTCGGCACGTAAATTAAGGGTGGAGAAAATGTTGTGAGTATAATAGTAAAATAGGAGAGAGAATGAGTGGAGGAAATAGTAAATTTGAAAAATGTTGTGAGCGTAATAGTAAAATAGGAGAGAGAATGAGTGGGTGGAACAATAAAGATTTTTTGCCAAAAAAGGAAAGGTGAAGCTTTAAATGGGACACTCAAAATGGCAAAAGGTGAAGTTATTAATGGGACGGAGAGAGTATGTTAAAATTATAAGGGTATAATGAATACGAGTAGTTATTTTGTAAATATATAAACATTATGAGGGTATAAATGTCCGAAACACTGTTCACTTCTTTCCATTTATGGAATGACTCATTTGAAGTGAGACGACCCAAAAAGGGAAGTGACTCAATTGAAGTAGGACGGAGGGAGTATAAGATAATTTAAAAAAAGAAAACTATTACTCCCTCCGTCCCACAATTGTGCGCACTTTTTGGGCCGGTGCGGAAATTAAGGTAAAAGGTGATAAAAGTGAAGTGTTGTGGGTGTAAAAGTAAAATAGGAGAGAGAATGAGTGGAGAGAATAGTAAATTTGAAAAGTGTTGTGAGTAGAGAGAAGTGGGTCCCATTTTCATTTTAGGAAAGTGCAGATTATTGTGGGACGCCCAAAAGGGGTCTTTTTACTGATTATTGTGGGACGGAGGGAGTATATAATATTGGTTAGAAAATACAAATTATAACTTTATAAGATTATATCCACAAAAAATATTTTTTAAAAGACCCAAATTAATGAAAAATAGAGTTGTTGATAATATTAATTACTTAAAAATGAGATAATTATTTTTATTTAATGACAATAATGCAAATCAAATGAGATAATTATATTATTGATCGAGCGTTTATCGCACATCACACACAGTTGTTACACTAGTCTAGCTTCATTCAGCAAGCAAATACCAATAATTTTTCCATCTTCTAAACCTCAATTGTTATCTTCAAGAAATGGATAATCAGTGTAACCAATGACAGGTTCCGGTGTATAAAATGTTTCTCTTACGTACTTATTGAGAGTCGCATTAAGCTCAAATCTCTTTGGTAAATCCGGGTTAGCCAAGAACCAACGGCCATAAGCAACAAGATCTGTTCGGTTTTCAGACACTGCTTTAATACCATCTTCCCTATCGTAACCACCCGCAGAAATGAAAGTACCCTTGAAAGCTTTTCGCATGGGGACAAGACTATGTGGGCATTCGCTTTTTTCGCCCACGGTTTTCATTCTTGGCTCTACCATGTGACAATAGAGTATTCCGTACTTGTTTAAGGATTCAACCATATAATGGCCCAAGGCTTTTGGATTTGAGTCTCCGGATTCCATGTAATTAGCAAAGGGAGAGAGGCGAATCCCGACTTTATCGGGTCCAATCTCGTTTGAAACAGCTTCGACTATTTCTAGAGCAAATCGGCAACGATTCTCCATTGAGCCTCCATATTGGTCAGTCCGGTCATTGACTTGGTCTTTCATGAACTGGTCTATTAGGAATCCATGAGCCCCATGGATCTCAACACCATCAAAACCTGATATTCCAATAATTAATCGAAGAACGAATAGATAAATATAAAAATCAATGTCGTAAACTCAAATTTATATTTATTCTCAAGAACTTACCAGCTTCCATAGCATTTCTTGCAGCAACTCTAAAATCATTGACAACAAGAGGTATTTCCTCTGTAGTAAGTTTTCGTGGAGGTGTAAATTGTGCAACGTCTATACCATTGCTACTAATCTGAGTTAACGGTTTGTTTGTGCATGAGATTGGGGCCTGTCCATTTGGCTGAAAACCTGTTCGACAAGAATGGATACTAGGCTGAAGTGGGATTTTCACTGACTCATATATCATCCAAGTTCTAAATATACTTATTATTATCAAAGATGGTTCAAGAATTACCACCGGACATTCGAATTGTGCATTTCGCATTGTGCTCATTAGAGTTGCAGAAATTGAAGAGACACTAATGATAAGGCAAGAACTTACCGCTATTTGAAACCCTTCCAACATGCACAATTTGACAAAAGAAGACACCGCCTTTTTCATGAACAGCATTCACAATAGGTTTCCAGGCTTCAACTTGTTCCTTTGTCCATATACCTGGTGTAAGTGGAAACCTATAATTGGAAGAGAAAATAATGTAAGTACTTAAGCAGATATACAGAGGCAAACTACTACTCCCACTGTCCCAAAATGAAAGTCCACAAAAATTGAATTTTGCTTTTCATTAATCAAGAGCAAATTTGAAAACTTTTTGGACATTCATTTTGGGACGGAAAGAGTAAGAAATTGCAATAACATCATGAACTATTAAGAGCATGGAATTTTATTATTACCCTTGCGCAGTATCGGAAACCCCAGTGGCTTCAGTAATGAGGAGGCCTCCTTTAGTGGTTCTTTGAGAATAATACAAGATAGCATGCGGCTGAGGAACATTATTGTACGATCTTTGCCTTGTAAGTGGAGCCAAAACAACTCTGCATATTATATTATAAAGAATTAAATTATTAAAGTAATCCCTGATGTTAAGGTCTGAATGTTTTCAGCCAAATCTATGAAACAGAACACTGGTGGTAGCAGCATCCAGTTCTACAAGTAGCATGAGAGTAGACAATAGAAATTTGATAATCAAAGCCATTCAGTTTGTTAATATCACAATGAAGCTAAAACTAAGGCTCCGTTTGTTTGGGGGAAAATGTTTTTCGAAAAATATTTTCCCTACTTTTCTGAGTTAAATGATTTACGGACATAAATGTAAGTGCTGATTGAAAAAGTTGGTAACTTAGTATATATTCCGTCTCTTTACAATAACAACAACCAAAAAAGGTCTTCACCAGTGACAGAGATAGGTTCAAGTTACATTACTAAGCAATAACTAGTGGACCGATCACAACTAAATCAATTTAATCACTTCAATTTGTATTCAGCGTTTCCAAACATCCATTCTGAGTTCAAAATCATTGAAGGCAACATCAATAAGTCAGTAACAACCTATAATTTCTCTCCATATCAAAAAATTCAGAATCCCCTAATCTAGACATGTCCAAATAGAACCGGGAACCGACGGAACCGGCGGGTAGAACCGGAATCGGGAACCGGCGAGAACGGAAAACCGACGGAACCGGGAACCGAACGGAACCGGGAACCGGATTGAAATGGTTCGAATATGAATCCACCATATTGGAAACCGAGGAACCGGCGGAATCGGGAACCGGCGGTTCCGGAACCGGGAACCGACGATTGATCAAAGTAAGTTAAATGTAATATTTAGCATTTATTTAGTATTTGTACTTGTAGTGTAGTGTCTTTACTGTCTTAAGAGGTTTGGATTTAAAAAAAACAGATTAGTTAGCGTCTTTACTGTCTTAAAAGGTTTGGATAAAAAAAAAAAAGTTAGATAGTCATGGAACTGGTGGAACCGTTGAAATCGGAACCGGAACCGGCGGATAAAACCGGGAATCGGGAACCGGATTAATATGGTTCGAATACGGTTCCGGCTATTTGGGAACCGGGAACCGACGGTTCCGGAACCGAAACCGTTTGGACATGTCCACCCTAATCATCAACTCAATCAATAACTAGGTAGTAACCGTTGGTACCGTGACCACCACTGCCACCCCACATTAGTACGATAATGTTTGATTTGGGGGACCGCTGACACCCCACATTACTACGATAATGTTTGATTTGAGAGACCACTGACACCCCACATTACTACGGTAATGTTTGATTTGGGGACCACGGCCACATTAGTATGATAATGTTTGAATTGGGCCCAGCCCGGACCGATTTGTTTTTGGGCATATCTCATACTAAGTGGGCAGACATACTAGTCAATATTTCTTTCAATTGTCGACATGACATGAGACTTGGGTTGAAACCCCGACATAATCTCCATTAATTCGCAATAAAGAAAATTAAAAGAGAGATTGAGAAGATCATACCTATGAGAAAGTTGAAGGTTCCCCATTTTGTAAGGAGTCAAAAGAGGATTTTGAGATTCTTCAGCATTCGCCATTTTCGCTCAATTGATTCTTGAAATTATTTAGAACTTGATGAGGGGATATTGAAAAGCTTGAAATTGATATGAGAATTGGCTAATTGAGTTGTTTTTATAGAGAAGATGGTTGGGAAGCAAGTAGTTGGTCAAGCAAGTGTGGGAAGTTAGTGGGACCACCGGCGGCGGTTGACGGGAGCGCCAACGTCAATGTTTGGGGCTTTGGGCATCTTTGTAATTATTGTATAAGAGCATGAGATTTTTGGGAGCTCTTTCTTTTTATTACTTTCTCCGTCCTAAAATGTTTGTCCCATTTGATTTTTTTGTTAAATTTTGATCACAAATTTATGAAAGATTGATCATGTTCATGAAATTCTAAAAGTTGTTATTGATAATATTATTAATGGTAAATCAATAGAAATTTTTAGAATTTCATGAACATAATTAAATTGTCATATATTTGTGGTCAAAGTTCAACAAAAAAGTCAAATAGGACAAACATTTTGAGACGGAGGGAGTATGAAAAAGCTCTCTAGAGCTTTTTGCTATTGTGAAGCAAGTTGAAAAAGTTTCTTACTAAGGAGCAACCCCTTTTGCAAAGAACTCTCTCAAAGAGCTCTTTCCTTTACTTTTGACCACTTTTTCATATTGATCATTAAATATTATAGAAAAATGCTAGAAAAAAAGTTTAATGTTGTTGGATTGGGAACAAAAAAGTTGATAAAAAAGTCCTACCATTGTGAAAAAAAGCTTGAAGATTTTTATTATTGAGTTGTAAATGATGTGGCATATTGAAATTACAAAAAAGCTAGAAAAAAAACTCTTATCATTATCATTGTGAATGTTCTAAAGAGAGAAAATTACCTTCTAGTCCTCAATTTAATCAAATCTACATTCTAATACAATGAAAAATCATATTTACGTCATACTCCTACCTCAAAAATATATTAACCATATATTCCCTCAGCTCATAACGCAAAAAAAAAAAAAAAAAAAAAAAAAAAAAACACCCTCTATGCTTTCTCTCTACTCTCTCTACCCTCTCAAACCTCCGCCCACCCTTATACTCTCAAACCTCCGCCCACCTGCTCCACTCCGCACCTCCGTTCACCCCTCCCCTCCCCTCCACCATGCTGCGTCGCCATCAACAATTTCGGCGAGATCTTCGACTCCGATGAGATCTACTCCGGCAAACCTTCAAGCTTAGATCTGTGATACCCTAACCTGATCATATTTGGCCGCCTTCGTCGTCGCCATCCCTCATCTCTGTTGTACTCTCCTTCATCTGCAACAACTCGTCTTCGACCAGTCCAACCCAACGCCAGATCCACCTTAGAAGTTGAAGATCTTGCTTTAACTTCATCATTCCCTTGTTCATTGGTGATTTAAAATCATGGGCAAGGGATTTGGTCTTTAGACTAGAGCCATCAGACTAGAGCCATCAGCGATCAAAATCTTGGATTGGGTCACTAGAGTACAAAGTTGAAGAAAAGAAAAAAAGGAAAAAGAAAATGTTGGTTGGCCATTGCTCTTGACCCGATCGGTTGATCGATGTTCACAACCAAGATTGCCAACATTATTGGTCCATTTGTCAATCACTAATTGGTTGATAAAACTTTTTAAACATTTTTTTTAATTATAGCTTATGAATAGGTATAAATATTTTTTATTCATACATAAATTAAAAATAAAATTAACAAAAAAAATTATATGTAATTTTGATTGAGCACATTTGGCAAAAATTCGGCAATGATATTTAAATATGTCATTTCATTTCATGTATTGTAATTTTATTTTCGTTATGTATTATAGTATCAAGTTTTAATTTTAATTTTGTTTGATATTTTTATTAAGTTTGTTTTATGCAGTTATTATAAATTTAGTAGTTAAATTTATTTTTATTAATTTATTATTAGTCGTTCTTGTGTGAAACTAGTTCTAGGATAAGCTATCCTAGAACCTGTTTTTCGAAAGTGCCTTTTTTAGTACAATAAAGTGCCTGTTGCAATATAAACAAAGTGCCTGTTGCAATATGACACTAATAAACACATTTAAATCGATTGTAATGTTAAATAATGCAGTGATATTGTTGAAAAATAGTGCCTGTTGTAGTATTAAAAAGTGCCTGTTGTAGTATTGAAATATGCCTCTTGTAGTATTAAAAAATGCCTGTTGTAAATTGAAAAGTGTCAAGTGAATTAAAAAATACATGCCTGTTGTAGTGTCAAAAAGTGCCTTTTGTAGTATTGAAAACTGCATTCTACAGTATCAAAAAATGCCTGGTAAATTTTCGTAAGACACTTTTTTTGGCACTTGTAAAAAAACAATAATAAAAAATAAATAAAAAATTCAGCAGGCATGTTTTAAAATTCAAGCAGGCACTTTTCTAGTGTTATAAAAGTGCCTCCTGTAGCATTGAAACGTGCCTCTTACAAATTCAACAAGTGTTGGTGAGTTTTTTCAAGTTCCAAAATAAGTGCCTGCTCTAGTGTTAAAAATCGTCTGCTGTAGTATTGATTATTGAAACATGCCTCTTACAGTTTTGAAAAGTGCCTGGTGAGTTTTTAAGAGTTCCAGTTATTTACAACCATGCCACCGCACTTTCTAACGATGTTTCGCTTATTTTCAAAAATGCCACCGCGCACATTTTAAAACACGTTCTACGCTCAGCGAGCGTAGAACACGTTTCACCCAAGATTTTGTCATTTATTATAAGATTAGAAAAATAATATAAATTGAATATTAATAATATGTAATAAATTAAATAAAAGATAGTTTAAAGAGATAATGTTAGTTGGGTTGGGTTGGGTTGGGTTGTTGATGGATGATAAAAAAAAGAAGAGGTTGGTTGTAGATATAAATTGAGTAAATGGAGGAGAGAGAAATAATATTTAATTTTGGCCCACTTCCTCTAGGGCCTCTCATGCGAGATTTAAACCCAATTTAAGAAATAACATTTTGAAAATTCCAAAGACACCCCTTCTTGACACAATGACATTAATGCTCTTTTTTGTACATACACAGCAACAACGTGGTTACAGCCTCTGACTATGCAAGTCCAAAATTCAATTTATACTTTAGTCAGTGAAACTTTGGAAATTAGATATTGGTCACTAAACATTCAAGAATTTTAAATCAGTCATTAGATTCAAAATAGTTTCAGTTTAATTTTTTCAACCAAAAAAATTAAAAAAATTCAATATTAACAACGAATTAATCTCATAATTTACACATTTACAACACTTATAAGTTCTCTTATAATTGACTTATAAATCAAATCTTTCAACCAAAAAAATAAAAAATTTCAATAATAATAACGAATTACTCTCATAATTTATACATTTACAACTCTTATAATTATAAGACTACTTTGTCTTTTACAATTGACTTATAAGACAATTTTTTCAACCAAAAAAATTAAAAAATTCAATAATAACAATGAATTACTCTCATAATTGAGTTATAAGACAATTAACTTATAAGAATACTTTAAAAAGTCTTATAAGTAACATATAAGACTTTTTAAAAAAGTATTTATATAAGTAACATATAAGACTTTTTAATAAGTCTTATAAGTAACTTATAATACTTTTTAAAAAGTCTTATAAGTTACTTATAAGACCTATTTGAACATTGAAAACCGTGTTGTAAAAAAGTCTTATAAGTAGTAACTTATAAGACTTTTTAATAAGTCTTATAAGACTTTTAAATTAGTCTTATAAGTAACTTATAAGACTTTTTAATAAGTCTTATAAGACTTTTAAATTAGTCTTATAACTAACTTATAAGACTTTTTAATAAGTCTTATAAGACTTTTAAATTAATCTTATAAGTAACTTATAAGACTTTTTTATTACGTTTTATACTAGTACTTAAATGCCCGTGCTAATGGCACGGGTCGGTATGCACGGTGGTGAATCGAAAAAAAATTAAAGATGAACACCATAACATCGCACCAATATCTTGAAATTCATCAAAACAGAAAGCAAACAATGATAGTTACAAAAAACAACTTCTTTCCATCTATTGAATTGACCACCGTAAATGACAAACTATTGTATATATCAAAACAAATATGTGCATACTAATAAACTATAGAAACTCATCTCCAAGAATATAGTTTTAAGTTATCTAAATGCAATCACCAAGAGTTCGAATATGAAAACTTAGATGGCCATTTCCAAGGACCACAGTACGAAGAGGTAATGAAAAATGGGTGCCTGCTCACAATGTAAATAACCATAATTCAATAATTTACCTCTGCCTTTTCGTTTGCAGATAATTTCAAAGTTAATGTGCAAAATTTAAAGGGACAACTTACTATTTAAATAAGGAAACTGCACACTCTTGTATTTGAAACACCAAGGCTTTGATATGTGAAGCGCCAACACATGTGCAGGATAAACAATATTTCATACTCCCTCCGCTCCAGAATAATTGTCCAAATTTAATCTTGATTAAAAGTAAATTTAGATATTTATATTGGGACGAAAGCAGTAATAAATCATCCCATGGGACAGACATCATCATGCGGACAGTTGAGTTAACAACGTCCTCCACAGCGAAGGTTGCTTGCAATGTAAAGAAATACATAAAGGTATTTTAATGTAGAACTTTTATATCTGAATTAAGAATAGCATCCTTATCAATGTTAGGAACACAAAAAATCATAAAAATTGCTCACAGATTCATGAAAGGCTTCTGAGCATGAGAAGATTTAACATCAACCGTCAATTTTAGCGAAATAAAAAAAGAAAAAAATTACATTGGAAACGTATATATAAAATCAAATCATTTAAGATAAGTAATAATAGCAAAATCTCTAATCATCAAATCATTCTACATCATACACAAAAAAAAAAAATTAATCAAAAAAATAATACAGTAATTTATAAACATGACCATTACAGGGACAAAAAAAGAGTTAAGGAGACACTACTGACTACACCATCATGCCTCAAGTTTGACTATAATTTTATTTCCTTCATGTCATGTGACTAAATGGATGTGCCTAGATAAAAAGAAAAAATAGATCCAATTGCGAAATTAAGAACAAATTGAAAGAACATGCAAATTATTTTCAGAAATCCTATGGTAATTAGGTGGCAATATCTAATATCAATCACTATTGAAGCGTCTAACTACTACTGGAATCCAATGGGGGAATTCGCAAAAGGCAAGTCGGGGTGTGGGCAACTATTGGAACGTATAACTCCTTCCCGAGCCAAATGATTAGTAGTCATAGATTCCTGTTTACACTGAGCAACTTTAATATCATCAGCAACATCGGCTACAGCTTGGAGACCTCATGAACATTGATTGTTCACAATTCTGATTGGTAAAGTACAATTCTTATCGGGACAGTTTCTGGAAACAAATGAGGCATATGGCAATATTAATTTAAGAACCAAACCCAGAATTTACAATAACAGTAGTACATAAACATACCTGGAAATTAAACATAAAATGCAGCCACTTTACATTCACTTGCCCTCTGTAAGCCTTTATGTTTGCATAGAATGCTCCAAAATCTTAAATGTGCAATTAATTGCCTTAACTCTGAACGATGGGCATGAGAATAAGAAGAACATCCTTGGTTATTGTTCAGACTTTGTACAGAATTGACTTTAAGGTGTTGTACTGTATAACACTCCGTGCATCAATGTGCTGTACAGTATAACCCACTAAGCCATTATGTACGAATTCTGTTGATTATTTTTTCTTTGTATAGCACATCTCATTTGCTATGGTTCTGTTAAAGGGTGCAGTATCTCTGGTGGATGTGAACCCAGAAAAGAGTGAGATAATTATGTTACTCCGTATTTGCCATTTTAAAGCTTATTACTTATTTCCCATTTCAAAGCTCATTACTTATTTCCACATCGTTATATACATGTAGCTATTTAGTACTATGAATAGCTACAAAATGTAAACCGGTATGATAGCATGAGATCTTACTCTGAAAAAGATTTGAAAATTAACTCTGAAATGACCACTGGGGTATGTTTGAGAACTCAATTCCAAGTGTTGGATCTCAAATTGGGAGAACTCCATGGAACCCAAATTGCTCTTCCATTTCCAATTCCAACCCTTGAAGTTGAGTTGCCATGCATACCCTTTATGTCAAATGACATTCTGAATTTAATACTCCATTAAAAAAGTCCATTCTTTAAACAAAGTACTCCAGGGAATTCAAATGAATATCACCATATGACATGCATCTTCCTAGTTTAAACTAATCAAACTAATTCCAAAAGGGAGGGGATAAAAAAAAAGGGATCTGCACATATATGAAAGCATTTAAGAAGAAAGAATCTGGGCAAAAGATGAGGGATCTACACATACCAGGAGCAGGAGCGCCACCAAGACTCACTGTTCAAAACAAACAGAGTAAAATCAAATCAATATTTTCCATTTATAACATAATCAAACTCAAATATAGTTATAAAAACAGAGAATCACAAACAATTTCTTGAAAAAAAATCTTTTGGGAAACAAATAAGAAACAGAGGGAGAAAATGAGAGTGAAAGGGGGCTTACGTTCGCAATTGCTGAAAATGGCGTAATAATTCAACTCCAGAAACCCAAATTCCAAGTATGCAGAACACAAATGAAGAAAGGAGTAATAATTAAACTCCAGAAACCCAAATTCCAAGTATGCAGAACACACAAATTGGGTTTCAAAATCAATTTAGGAGTAAAGCGAAGGTGCAATCCGTCCGCAATTCGCCCGCAAACCGCATGGCTGCCAATGGGGGCGATCGTCCCTGCGCGGTGCCCCGGTGAAGACGATGCGACGGAGAGAGATTGGCTGTTGGTGAGGCGGCGGCGGTGGAGGAGAAAATGGAGGAGAATAGGTGACGATTGGGGTGGGAGGCAATAAATTTGAGAGGTAGACAGTTATGGGCAGTTCTCTGAAGGAGAGAGGGATAAGTCTTATATGTTTTTATTATTTTTATACTCTTCCTACCCCACTCATTCTCTCTCCTACTTTACTTTTACACTCACAACATTCTCTCTCCTAACTATTCCTCCCACTCATTCTCTCTCCTATTTAATTTTACATACTCACAACATTTAACCTTTTTCTCTTTCTTACCTCACTTTCCTTAATTCCTGCGCCGATCTCATTTTGAGACACTTCGGGCGGAACGGAGGGAGTATAAGTTACATATAAGATTTTTTTTTTAAAAATCTTATAAGTAATTTATAAGACTTTTTTAATAAGTCTTATAAAAAAAAGTCTTATAAAACTTTTTTTAATAAGTCTTATATGTTACTTATAAGACATATTTTAATAAGTTTTATAAAAAAAAGTCGTATAAGTCTTATATGTTACTTATAAGACCTATTTTTAATAAGTCTTATATGTTACTTATAAGACCTATTTTAATTATAAGAATACTTTGACTCTTATAATTAACTTATAAGATAAATTTTTCAACAAACAAAATTCAAAATTTCAATAATAACAACGAATTGCTCTCATAATTTACGCATTAGAAAGATAAATTTTAGAATAAAAAGGAAGAGGATTATGAAGCAAATAAAAATAACAAACAATGTGATCAGAAGCTCCTCAGTCAATAATCATTCTGTGTCATGAGAATGGTTTTGATAACCTGCAAATGATTACACACGCAACCAATAGAATCTTATAAGTTAAACAAACCAAAATTCAAGAACAAAGCTTGTAGTGATTGGAAAATCATTTGAAATTCAATATCCAGATCTAAACTTTATGAAAAAACAAATGAATTAAGCGATTTTAACCGAGAAAATCTGGATCGAGAATGCCAGAACGCCAATTCAAGACAAGGATGAAGAATGACTAAACATTTCCACATGAGTTTCGTAGATTGGACTCCTTTGCACTGTCCACGGCCGCCATAACAGGCCAAAATTGAGTTCGTAAAAATGACTGTGCGTGTTTGTGTGTGATTTCAAAATTCAAATCCATAGTTCAAGCAAGGCAACGAACAAAGGAGAAAGCAAATGGGCAGTTAGCATAAAGTACCAAAATGGACTATCCAGATGCAAAATTGGTGGAATTTGGTTGAGAATCTGAAGCACTCTCCTGTTTTTGTTGATCTGAAGGACTCTCTTGCTTGTCAACAGCACAGGTAGTCGCAAGAACCGTGCCACCAATCCTATTTGGAGGCCAATATTTAAATACCGATCTCCCGATTATATTTTTCGAAGGAAGGGGTCCCCAAACGTGTGAATCATAGTTGTAGGTCCTCAGCGCGCTGGGGAGAAACGCCGTCGCCGGAGGTCGCCGGAGATCGCCAGCCGGGGATGGTTGGGAGAGAGAACTTTTACTCTGTGTGTGTGTGTGAGAGAGAGAGAGAGGGGGAGAGAGAGAAAGAGAGTGTAAAGAGATTAAAATGGGGAGAATTAAGAGAGGAAATGACGTGAGGGGATAGGAGCCTAGGGGTGTCTGGGAAATTTAAATATGGGGATAACTATTTATTTAGGATTTACAAAAAAGTTTTCTCTAAGGGGAAAAAAAATCTGAAGAAAGGAGCTCTAGGGGGGTTTTTCCTTCTTAAAGTATCACAAAATTACAATTATATTGGCAACTTGCATAGGGGCATGTTGAGTTTTTGAGAAGCCCCTACACAATGCATTGCAAAAGTAAAATATCCACGAAATAATTAAAGTCAATTTAATCTATAACTAACTGAAATGAATAATTTCATTAGTCCCCTTCACCCCAAATTATTCTTCATAAAAGTCCATGCGAGATCTAAAAGTACACCCACTATTGAAGCTCGAGATCAAAACGCTATAAAAACCCAAAACCCTTCACTCTTCAGCCGTTTCTCTCATGGAATTATTCCTATTATTATCAACTGTTGTAGCGAAAATATTGTCGCTCCTCGTCGCGTTATTTCATGCCACAATTATCATCAACAACATGGTCAGTAATTTATTTTCCGAATCGCATCTCCTTCAGCAATCAATGCTCTTGCACTTGTACTTTTGGTTTTGAAGCAAATTTTATTGTTTTTTAAGAAAAAATGTGAAAAATTATGAAAAAAAATTACTCTTATACCTAGGAATAAGAGTAATTTTCACAATTTGAAGGAACAAATTACTCTTATACCTAGGTATAAGAGTAATTTTAGTCTTATATATTTAGGTATAGGAGCAAATTTTATTATTATTAGTTTTAAATATGAAAAATTGTGAAAAAATTGTTAGAACATGGATTGCAAAATGTGTATACTTAATAAATATACGTAAACATGTAGACGTACATGTATAAGTCATAAATATAATTTCTATAAAGCATAGAAATATAATCAATGTGTAAAATTCCCGAGCTAAGGATTACCTATTTATGATGGACAAAAGGTAACCTATTTGCTACTTCATATGAAAGGGTGTGGTCCCTAAATGAAGTGCCTTTTAAGTTCCTATATATGCAAGGCTTTCCATCAGCCTAAGGACACACACAAAAATTCATTAATTCTCTCTCCATAATCTGAGAATAAAGTGAAGGCATTCATCATTTAGAAGACTTCGTCTCCTACTCATTTCTTCTTCTTCTTCCCGCCTTCAAGAACATCAAGGCATAAAGATGAATCCATACGCTTCCGCTTCCTTTCTCTTTTATCATTCTTAGTCAAAGAACTGAGTATGCATAGGGATTAACGGAATAGAAGTGTTCCAACAATTGGTATTAGATTCTACTCGTGTTCTTGATTAAGAATGAATTCACTATATCATATTTTGCTTCATTTTATGTTGAATTCATTATGTTTTGATGTTATTGAACATTAATCAAGTCTAAAACTCGATAAGAAAGACAATATATCAAGCAAGATTATCCCAATACACGACCGAGCGATGTTTGTCGCACTACAGTGTGGATCTACTTGCATAATTTTGCTTTACTTTGATTCTAGATAATGATCAATCCATTATGTTTTGGTGTTAATTAATCACTCTAATTCGTTTATAGAGTGTTAATAACTATAACCAAGTTTAAAATCTAGAAAAGGATTGAAGTTTTGGCTCAAAAGACATGAAATTCGTAAAAGGGTGCAATGGTTCTTGCAAGTCTGTTCATTTTGCACAACCGTGTGTTATGAATTACACGGCCGTGCACCATTATACCAAGTGATGAAATTTTCTGGACAAGGCTGCTCGGCCGTGTCGTTTATTATGCTCACCCGTGCATACTCCTTGCACGGCCGTGCATCATTACTTGACTCGGCCGTGCAACATTGAAATGTTTCTGGAAAGGAATGCTCGGTCGTGTCATTCCATTCGCTCGGCCGTGCACTACCTGAATAAAAAAAATTGGTTTCTGGAATAGGACTTGCACGGCTGTGCAAGATTATATGACTCGGTCGTGCACCTGCAGATTCAGTATTTAATTTTTGAGCAAAAACATACATCTTTTCAAAATTTTCCTTTCATTGTGATTAATTATATACTTAATAAACTTCATTAATTTAAAATAATATTGTCACCAAAGTGATTTACATTATTTAGATCCGAAGTTATTAAGTGATGAATGTATACTTTAATATGTGAATAAATTGAATTTTCCAAAAAAGATCTTTTATTTGACTAAAATTATACATTCATTGGGTAACAAAGCTATAGAACATCAGTTGTTTGATCAAATACTTAAGTCGGCCCAAAGGAAGATTAAGTGTTTGATTAAAACATAGTTCAATTTCTTGGTTACCCAAAGATAATTATATTTGAGTCAACTCCCAATCCAAATATTAGTTTTGATGTCATATTAATTGTCTTATAGATGGATTCATTTTATATAATTAATCACTTCTTATATGTAGTTACTTATACATGTTTTGTTTTCATTCTTGTTCTTACCCATTCAGATTTAATTAATGCTTCTTCTATATCTGCTGAGATGAATAACGTTCCGATGCTAAATGGGATGAACTTTAAAACTTGGAAAAACAAAATTACTACGATATTGGGCTGTATGGACATTGATCTCACTTTAAGAGAACCAAGTCCCACTCCTCTTACCGATAAAAGCACTCAAGAAGATCGCTTAAGTATAGAGAAGTGAAACCGTTCAAACCGCGTGAGTTTAATGATCATGAAAAATGCCATCCCGGAAACATTCTTGAACAGTGTTCCTGAGGACGTTGATGCTAAGGGTTTTATGGATACCCTTGAACAACGCTTTGCAAAAAGCGATAAGTCAAAAACAAGTGCTTCCTTGAGGAAACTTGTTTCCATGCGGTACAAGGGTAACTAAAACTTAAGGGAGTACATCCTTGAGATGTTTCATCTTTCAACAAAACTAAGGGCACTTAAGTTAGAGATTTCGGAAGATTTACTCGTGCACTTGGTTTTAATCTCTCTTCCTCCTCAGTTTGGTCATTTTTAAGTGACCTATAATTGTCAAAAGGACAAGTGGAACATGAATGAATTAATTTCACATGTGACATAAGGGGAAGAGAGGATGAAACAAGTCAAGCCTGAAAGTGCTCACTTAGCATCTACCTCTTCTCGTGGGATTAAGAGAAAAGGGAAAGAAATTGCAGTTGCAAACAAGAAGCATAAGGGATCATCCAATGGTCAAAAGGTTAAGAAGTGCTTCTTTTGCAAGGACCCTACTCACATGAAGAACGATTGCCCTAATTATAATGCTTGGTGTGTTAAGAAAGGTATGTCATTTGGCCTTGTTTGTACTGAGGCAAATTTGGTTTCAATTCCTACATATACAGGGTGGTTGGATTCTGGTGCAACAACTCACGTTAGTGTATCTATGCAAGGTTGAATTACCGAAGCCCTAGCAAAGATGAGAAATCCATCTATATGGGAGCTGGGAAGCCAGTTGAAGTTGTGGGCATCGGGACTTTTAGATTATTGTTAAGTATCGGATATTATTTTGTATTAAAAAATACATTTATTGTACCGTCCTTTAGACGGAATTTGATTTCAATCACAGTATTGGACAAGGAAGGTTATTCGTGTTCATTTGGTAATAATAAATGTGATATTTATTTCAATTCCAAAGTTGTTGGTACTAATACTTTATCATATAGCGATAATCTATATTTACTTGACACAGTCAAGTCATTTAACGAGTCCCATGTTAATGAAACCAAAACTAAAGGCATTAAACGACAGTTGTCAAGTGAAAAATCTTACCTTGTGGCATAGGCGTTTGGGTCATATCTCCAAAAGAAGAACTGATAAGCTTGTATCAGAAGGAATCTTAAACAAACTTGACATTCTGGATAAAAACTTTTGTATTGAATGCATTAAAGGAAAGTTTACAAACACTAAAGGGAAAGAATCCTTGAGAGCATCAAACTTCTTAGAACTAATTCATATAGATATTTGTGGACCATTCACAACTCCTTCATGAAATGGTCAACAATATTTCATTACGTTCATAGATGATTACTCTCGTTATGGATACATTTATTTGCTTCATGAAAAGTCTCAATCTTTGGACGTTTTCAAGTCCTTTAAGGCCGAAGTTGAAAATCAACTTGGAAAGACTATTAAGAACGTTAGATCCGATCGTGATGGTGAATACTACAAACGGAATGACGGTTCGGGAGAACAACGTCCGGGTCCTTTTGCTCGCTATTTAGAAGAGTGTGGGATTGTCCCTCACTACACCATACCGGGCAAACCTAGCATGAATGGTGTAGCAGAGAGACGTAATAGAACCCTTAAGGATATGGTAAGAAGTATGATTTCTTGTACTTCTTTACCTCACTCATTATGGGGCGATGCATTAAAAACCGCAGCTTACATTCTCAATAGGGCTCTTTCAAAGGCTACCGACAAAACCCCTTATGAATTATGGACAAGTAAGAAACCGTCCCTAAATCATTTTCATGTATGAGGTTGTCCAGCAGAAGGTAGGCCTTATAGGCCTAATGAGGGCAAACTGGACGCTAAGACTGTTAGTAGTTACTTTGTAGAGTATGCCGAGAGATCTAGGGGATATAAATTTTATAATCCGAAAACTAGAACATTTTTTGAGACGGGAAATGCTAGGTTCTTTGAGGATGTTGAATTTGGAGGGAAATTAGGAATAGTTTTGAATTTGAGGAGGAAGTGGAATTCATTTCTATACCTCTTCCCATAGTTGTAAGTACACCAATCCAATTCGCGACCCTTTTTAGGTGCATTTTAATATGATAAAATTGCACTAGGGGCGTTTTGGTAAATTCTAGATCCATTCTGAGACTTCCGAAAACATTTCATAAGTTTCTTGTGAAGGAAGTACTTTTAAGTACTTTTCTCAAGCAAAAGGACCTACAAGGAATAAATCAGTTTGGACCTTTTGGGAATTAACCTGGAATGTTCCAGAACCAGGTTTTGGCGCCAGAAATGGTTAGTGACATGTTGTGTCAAGCAACATCTCGAGCCATGGAAAATGGATGCAGGAGGTCGTACGACACAATATGCCCATCATCAGCAGCCTATAAATAAGACCCTCCCCCTCTCATATTTGGATCTCTCTTTGGCATACTGTTACTCTGCCAAATTAGAAACGTAACACACAGAGCCAAACACCCACACCTCTCTCTCTCATACCCAAATTCCTCCAATTCTCCCTCAATTCAACTCCATCTACATACTACCACTTAGATCCTCCATTCATCACTCCTCCTCAGCTCGATCAGTCTCAGAAGCTGCTTGTTGAAGGGTTCTATACCTGACTGGGTATAGGATTCGTAGACACTACAAGGGTAACTCAACAATTCCCTACTTCTCTCTCTTAGATTTTGTCATTTTCATAATTCAAATAGCATATATCCATTTGATTCAGTAATTCGACTCCATCTGTCTTACTTACTGAAATCCAATCGCAATCTCTCTGTTTAATCGTTTTGTTTAGTCTAATTGCATGTTCATGAGTTGATACTATTGGAATTATCGTTTGATTCCTAAGGGAGTGTGGATCTTCCCATATCTACACCCCCTTGGTTGAATAATTGTTGATTTATGCATTTTTGAAGCTGAATTGGTGATATAATTGGATCTGTATTGGTTTCTGTTCCTCCTGTGCTCAAATCTGTAAGATCTCTGCAGATGGGCATCATGTGTCACGCTACACAACTTGTCTGGATGGATCATGTGTCACGCGACACATCTAGCCAGACAGGTTCTGTGCCACACGACACATCTTGTCAGTTTGCAGAGATCCTTTCCAGTTGTAATCTGTTTTGATCTCTGTAATTGGGATGTGGCCTCCCTTATCAAAAGGTTCACAAGTTGTAAAATCTCATTTCAATTAATAAAATTCGTTTGCCACATTTGTTTGTCATTGTTGTTTGCACACACCATGAATATTTTTGGATGTTTAATTCGAAAGACTCGTTTACGGACGAGGCGTGTTTGGTGAACTCTCGATTCTTCCAAACATGTAACCTGACCCCTGAACCCTTTTCTCTCTTTTCAAAGGTTTTTCAAAGTGTACCTTAAAACATGGTGTGGCGACTCCCAAAACTTATTTTAAATTTCGGCGAGCGTACATTCAGTGGCGACTCTGCTGGGGACTGAAACTGGTTTTCAAAAGAGGGTCATGCTTTCATTCATTTAAACGTCCAATACGTTCATTTTGTGTGCATCATTAATGACCTTGTGTGGTACATGCATTTTGTGAGATTGTGAGATTTATGTGCCTTTGTTTGCTTCATGCTGCTATGATTGTTGTGCTTTGGTGTTGTGATTTGTTCCTTGCCATGAGGAGGCAGGGGCTGAATTCCTATTTTAGGTTCTGGTTCAGTGGCTAGCCAGGTCATGCGACAGTCTCAGCCATGGCTGTCCTGTGTCACGCGATAGAGCTAGCCACTGAGCAGTTTTTCAGGTCTTGGCTAAGGGCAGTCCCTTGGAATCAAAATGTGCAGTTGATTGTTGTACCTGGTTAACTTGTGAGTGTGTGTGTGTTTTTCCCGTATGTTTTTCCATTTCAAATAAAAAAAATGGATTCAAAAAAATTATTTTTTCATAAATAAAAGAACATAATCATCTGCACACTACATCACATAGATTTAGAACCCTCGGGTGAGATTGACGGTATCGCGGATGGCCATGTAATTCGTCTACGCTTGAGCGCCTGAAATCAAATATATCCCCCTAGCGCATCATAGGTGGTGCCACACTTTTAAAGCTTACCCATGGTTGGATTTTTGGATACAACATTTTAAAATTACACTAAAATGAGTTGTTTTGAAATTTATAATAGGACATACTTACCTATCCCAAAACCTTGCACTTGTGGGCATGTTGCTAATGCAACATGGTTTCACGTGGGGACATGTCACTCTCATGACTTGTTCTAATGAGAGATCACGCCGCATTGTCAACATGCGCCGACGAGAGGTCATGCCATATTTTTCTTTGAAATTCTTTGAGAATACCCATTATGCTGCCCAAATTTCCCCAGAAATTTGGATCACTCGTCCGTCTCACATTGTGATTAGGTCTTGTTTAGGTATTATTACCTATTATTAATTTCCATACAAAGCATTTGGTGTAATTTGAATGTTGCATCCCTAGGTTCCCCCGAGGTATAGATTGCGTAAATAAAGGCTTATCCTTTTCCAACCTTATTTAGGATTTAAAAGATACCGATTTATACTTGAACATAAATAAGATGTTTGTACAAGTCCTTCCCTTTATCCTTCCCTCTCCCGTACTTTCTCAAAGTCTCTTCCTTCACCACCTTATCAACCCATATCTACCCTCTGCAGTTACGGCGAGTTGGATCCGTTCTTCTGTCCCAGGTGCCCGTTTAGTCCGTGTTATCGAGGCAGTTCGAGAAGTTTCTGGGAATTCAGTTGATTCAGAGTCAGAAATGGCAGGAAGTGGTGATGTGTTTTCTACTCAGTCGGTTGGGGGTTCAGCCTCGATGGGTCAGCCAGGTTTGAATGACATGTCCATAGAAGAGATGAGAGCAACTCTGGAAGCCGCTCTAGCTAGGGAGCGTGAATCTCACTTGCTTTTTCAGAATGCCAAAGCTCGGGAAGAAGAAGCCCACGCTCGTTTTGTGGAGGCCATGTGAGCCAGGAGAATTGCGGTGCTCTGCTGAGAGGATGGTTCCTATGAAGAGATTACCGAAGATAGTAACAATGGGATTGGATCTGCTTTCCCTATGCAACCCGCTCATCACTCCGCACCTTAACCCAATTACCACGCCATGCCTCCTCCTGTGAATTATGCTCCTCGTCCTGACCGAATGCCGTCGCCGGAAGCAGCCGTGAATGTCCAAGGAAGGGTTCCTCCCCCAATCTCTCAGATACACAGCCAAGGTGCTCAGTATGGATTCAGCAAAAGTAGTAGTCAGCCATCAAACTTCTTTGACTTAACTTCATCGCCAGCTCCCAATGCCTCAGTGTCGCAAGGTCAGTATGGGTTTCAGCTTCAAGAGAGATATTCTCAACCTCAAGTCAGCATGTATCAAGATGGTTATCAGTATGGACAATTCAGTCAGCAACAGAGTGTTTTCCAGGCTCCACAGCAGCAGACAGCCAGTATAACTTATCAGGAAGCCAAATTTGTCAGGATGGATTTCCGCAATACCCTCAGAGTCAGTCTCAGTTTCGAAGCAGCTTCTCCCAGCCCATGGTTTGTTCTCCTCTCACTCAGCACTTATACGGATCCACTCCGTACTCAGCTCCCTGTATTAGCACCGAATTTTCAGCTCAAGGTCAGTTTGGATGCCAATCAGCTCAGTTTGGTCCGCATCATTCGAATTTTCAGTTTAACGGGTATGATATGTACGGGAATAGGGTTCCCAGTTCAGTAAGTTTGTTAGACAGCAACATCAATGTGCCCAGTACCTTCGGCCTTCCCCCGGTTGCCTTGCCTATCATGCCTGCTCCAGAATTTCCATCTGCTCTTCCAGTACCTTCCTCGACTGTCGCTCCTTCTATCCCTCAGCTCCCGAGAATGACTCAAGAGGTGACGGCTTTGTTAAAACAAATGCAGCAACAGATTGATAAGTTGACAGTGGGTTCCAGCGGCCTTAAAGGAGTTGATCCAACTCAAGTGACACCCCTTCCCCACAAATTTAAGATGCCCAAGATGGAATTTGACGGTACAGCGTGCCCGAAAACCCACATTGATACTTACGTGATGAAGATGGGGGCAATGGGTTATACGCCCGAGTTCATGGCTTCACAATTCCATTTGACCCTAAAAGGCCCGGTGCTTACATGGTTTCTGGCCTAAAGCAAGAAGGTCGCTCCACTTGGAGCCACATTACTGAAACCTTTCTCGAGAAATACAGGGGAAATCTCGAGTGGCGTACAACCAGAGATGATTTAGTGGGAACTATTCAGAAGAGTGATGAATCAATAACGGAGTTTTATAAGAGATGGAACGCCAAGCTCAACGAGTTATCTGAACCGATTCCTCTGCAAGACCAGAAGGACATTTTCCTATCATGTGTGAAACCCGTGTTGCGTGAAGCCATTAGAAAGGGATGGTACTGTTCGGTCGAAACCTAACGGTTTATTTAATTCCGCAAGCGCACGGGCTATTGTAATATAGCGGGTGCAAGTACGAGTCGATCCCACAGAGACAGGGTTTACTTTGGGATGATATTTGTCTTTATATAAATATATAGATGATTGGGGGAGATATTGATTTTGTAAGATAAAATACTAGGAAGATATATAAACTACTCTAGCATATAATGATGGTATTCACGGGATTGAAAACAGATAATTATGCTTTTAGATAAAGGCTTTTATCAAAATAACAAGGATGGTACGTTCGGCCTTCGCTACTTCGGGTTAAGACAGTAGCGTTTGTATCCTTCACTAATTATGTCCTAACTGTTTGAGAAATCCGTTTATGTTTGCCCCCGCCCTGTCACAAACGGGCATTCCGGCTTATCTCTAGCTGACCATAATTAGTAAGAATCCATTAAGAACGAGAGTCAACGTACTTTCCATTCAAAGAACACCCCGAGGCCATTGAACTACTCTCGTGATCAATGAAACCTAGTTCCTTCATATGGTTCCGTCAATTGAAATTCTCCGCTAGGTACTTCTCTCAATTAGTGGGGTTCCACAAAAATAAACATTTTTATAATTGCAAGTAATTCAAGAATAATATGAAGAAATTGTTTTAAGATAAAAGTGCCAAGTCAAGGATGATACGCTAAGTTGTGCTAACTAGCACATGTATCTTAAGACTCACCGGCCTTTCTCTCGAGGGTTCGGCTTAGTGTAATCCCGTTCGTCACGCGGGATATCCGACTCACCTCTCGAGGGTACCAAATAAATCAAAGATACCAATTAAATCTATGATCTCACGTATTTTCCACTAAAGGGTCACCCCTAGGTCTTTAAATCACTGTGTGTAATTTATCGGCCTAGTTCAATTCTTAGAGATCAGCTAATCAAGATTCTCCGCTAGGTACTTCTCTCGATTAACTAAGGCTATACAATCAAGAACGTCTCCCTAATTGCAAGTATTTAAGTTTAATAAGAAGAGAATTGAAATGACATGTAGAGAAAGCATGAATATAAATAAATGAGTTTCCAACTCCGAGAAATGGAGGATTACTCAAACCATTTGAAATGATAAAAGGAAGTAAGTAAATAAATAAAGATAAGGGAAGAAATACTTATAATAGGAGAGACAATGGCTGGAAATAATCTTCATTCACAATCTTCAAGAGTACACAAGATTTGTCACGAATCCTTGATAAACTTTTGAACATCGAGTATAAATTGCTAAAGTATTTTGCTATAAATTCTAAGTATGATATGATCCTTTCTAAATGTGTTCTATGAACATTTTCGGATTTTACGGATATGTAAAAGCGAGTACAAATGCTTCTTTATATAGACATATATGCTAAAGGTTGGGACTCTTCAAAGTGGTGCCTTCAAAAGGTGCCTTTTTGGAACAGGTACAGCGACTGCACGGCCGAGTCAAGGGAACTGCACGGCCGTGCGATCTTGGCGCCAAAAATTATTTTGAACTGGACATTGTTGCACGGCCGCTCCACCTTTGGCTGCACGGCCGCTCCGACTGAATTTTGGCCTTTATGCTTATTTCGATGTCGTCCCTCCATGGCTTTGATACTTGATTATTTCCAAGGCTCCAATTTGATCATAATTTGACTCTAAAACCTGTCTAAGAGTATAAAATCTACCAAAAGCATAAAATCGAAGATATATGATAAAAGAAGCTAAAATAACCTAAATGCAAACTAAATGATACTAAAAACTAAGGAAATGATTAATAAATAATGGGATAAATGACTATATAATAGTCAACTTATCAAACTCCCCCACACTTAAACCTTGCTTGTCCTCAAGCAAGACTAGGATAAAAAGAAGATTGGAGAGGGAGAAAAATTTCAAATGATGAAAAAACGAGAATGATCCTTCGTAAAATTTATTGTTGCATGCTATTGCTTTAAATATTGTCTTTATCTTTCTATTCATATTTTTCATACCTTTAAAAATTGTTAGAAAGAAGTATTTTGGGGATATTTTTAAAGAAACAATTTTTAGACTATAACCTAATATAACATATATAGAATTTTGACCAAGCAAGGCATGCTAGGAAGATGAATCTTAGATCAATTACTTGGTAAAAGAGAAGCTTTCACTTTTTAGAGTGATTTTTGAGAAAATGAATTTATTACTTTAAAATGTACAAAGGGAAGTATAAACATTTATTCACAAACTAGAAGCTTTCATAGAATTGTATTGCATTTTTGAATCACGAAGGTGGAAAATGGATGATGATAGTGGAAAAATCTCATCAAAGTTTCAACAATTTTTATCTTATTTTTTGCACGTGTTATATTTTTGCAAAAGACCTTTAGTTATTTTTGATCCTTTCAAGTAGGAGACATTGTGGTCGCGAACCCCATGTTCCTAATACTTAGATCAAGAATACTTTTGGATATTACTCCCGTTTTGGCAAGGAAGCATCGTCGCGGCGAACGCCGTGCCCCGAGTTACTTAGGAAGTAATAGGTTTCTTTTTGCTTTTTAAGGCTTGGTGACTAAGTCACTCTTTTTAGCAATAAGATAAAAATGTCTAACTTTGATTTGATTTGCGGAAATGGAAAGATGGAATTTAAATGAAGGGGTGTGATTCAAGGGATGCAAAACAAAGTAAATGCTTCTAATAAGAAAATAAATATTTAATAAAATTTGAAATGTACATTTAAAGAAATATTTTCATAAATTTCTTTCATAAGAACAACCAAGTGTATAAATATGATCAATAATGATTCCATCTAATCAAATGCTTTTTCTTGACAAAACCCTATATTTTGCTATATTAACTTATGAGGCTTTTAATTTATTTCCTAAAAATATCCCTTATATTTTTCTTTTTATTAATTTCTAAGTTTATAAAAAATATGGGAAGAAAGACAAAGGCATTATTTTATAGCAAATAGCAAACATATGGATTAAACATATGGATCATCATAGGGATTATATATCTTTTTTTTATTATTATTATATATATATATATATATATATATATATATATATATATATATATATATATTTTTTTTTATTTTTTTTTTATCTATATATAAGGAAAAAAATGCTCTACACTACATGCAAGTACGGAAATGAAACGTGATTCTAATTTAACATGCATACACTGGAAAGAGAGAAAATATGATGCAATTTAAAAAGTGGATAAATACTCCCCCACACTTGAGACAAACATTGTCCTCAATGTTTCAAGGACAAAGTGAAATACAATAAGAGAACTGGGTGGGGGAAAATAAAATACTTACATAGTTGGTGGTGGTAAATTTGGCCAATTATCCGAAGCATAATTATACAAGTTATTAATTCTTTCTTGGATATGTTGGACTCGTCCCTTTTAATGGTTAATTTGAAAGTTGGAAAAGGTAAGGTTTGGGGGAATTGGTTCATGCTCTCATATCTCTTATTCACTGTACTAAGAAATTCAAAAGTGAGGCTTTTGTATGTTTGTTTTTTTTTTTTTTTTTTTTTTTTTTTTTTTGCTATAATGAAGCAAACTTAATTTGCACCGTGGCCCAACTTGGTAGTCACAAGTTACGGAACTAATTATGTAATATTGAAAGGAATCTAGTTACTTCTTGAAGATAGAAATTCAATGTAATCAATTTGGATACAAAAAAGATATACTATCTCATAAACAAGAAAAATGTCCACTTACCAGAATGTTCTCGATGTAGTGGCATCAAGAACGGTATCACCAATGTGACCTTACTAAAATCGGGGCCTCCGGTGATTGCCCCTTCTTTTGATCGGTAACAAGCACCACAATGCCCTTATTGCTTCCTTCTTCAATGGTTGGGTACCAACGCTCCAAAACTTGGTCCGCATACTCAAACGCATCGCCTTTGCTCCGAAAAGTGAGGTAGAAAATTGCTTGAATGGTCCTTGAATCTGAATTCTTCCTTCCTCAATAGCTTGAATCCTTCCAAAAATTTGATTCTTGAACTCTCAATGTCACGTAAATTCGAAAATTTCGAATTTGGGGAAGAATTAGGTTTTCGGGTTTTTGAGGATTTCGGTGTTTAATCTCGGTTTTGGAGGTGGTTTGGTGTTAGGGAGATGTAATTGTGATGAATAAAGGATGTTTGGTCGGAAGTAATGGTGGGTTTTGGTCGGAGACGAGAGATTGGGGATAGTGTTTGGATTTTCGGAATTTAGGGATGGGGTGAAAATGGGGTTGTTGATGGTGGGGATGATGTTTGAATGGTAAATTAAGGTTGGGGGAGATGGTAGTTGCTGGAATTTATGGAGAGTTTGGGGATAATTTTGTGGTGAAAGGAGGTGGGTATAGAGAAGGTTTTACAGAGAGAGAAATGAGAAAAGGGTGAAGATGAAGAGAATATGAGGAAGAGAGGAAAAAGGCACTCTTGTTGAGCTTTTGAATTAATCGGTACAACCTTTGAATTAATCGGTACAACCTTTTAATCAAGAAAATGTGCACGGCCAAACCAACAAATCTCGCACGGCCATTCCCTCGGCCGACACGGCCGCTTCACGTCATAGAGCACGGCCGCTCCATTTTACTTGTTCAATTTTTTTTTTTTTTTTTTTTTTTTACATCTCGCAAAATAGAGTTAGTACATAATAATAATAATAAATAATATACAGATAAAATAAAATAAAAATAAAAATAATAAAGACAAATAACAAAAGTAAACCGTTGTCCCCGCAACGGCGCCAAAACTTGTTCGGTCGAAACCTAACGGTTTATTTAATTCCGCAAGCGCACGGGCTATTGTAATATAGCGGGTGCAAGTACGAGTCGATCCCACAGAGACAGGGTTTACTTTGGGATGATATTTGTCTTTATATAAATATATAGATGATTGGGGGAGATATTGATTTTGTAAGATAAAATACTAGGAAGATATATAAACTACTCTAGCATATAATGATGGTATTCACGGGATTGAAAACAGATAATTATGCTTTTAGATAAAGGCTTTTATCAAAATAACAAGGATGGTACGTTCGGCCTTCGCTACTTCGGGTTAAGACAGTAGCGTTTGTATCCTTCACTAATTATGTCCTAACTGTTTGAGAAATCCGTTTATGTTTGCCCCCGCCCTGTCACAAACGGGCATTCCGGCTTATCTCTAGCTGACCATAATTAGTAAGAATCCATTAAGAACGAGAGTCAACGTACTTTCCATTCAAAGAACACCCCTAGGCCATTGAACTACTCTCGTGATCAATGAAACCTAGTTCCTTCATATGGTTCCGTCAATTGAAATTCTCCGCTAGGTACTTCTCTCAATTGATCGGGTTCCACAAAAATAAACATTTTTATAATTGCAAGTAATTCAAGAATAATATGAAGAAATTGTTTTAAGATAAAAGTGCCAAGTCAAGGATGATACGCTAAGTTGTGCTAACTAGCACATGTATCTTAAGACTCACCGGCCTTTCTCTCGAGGGTTCGGCTTAGTGTAATCCCGTTCGTCACGCGGGATATCCGACTCACCTCTCGAGGGTACCAAATAAATCAAAGATACCAATTAAATCTATGATCTCACGTATTTTCCACTAAAGGGTCACCCCTAGGTCTTTAAATCACAGTGTGTAATTTATCGGCCTAGTTCAATTCTTAGAGATCCGCTAATCAAGATTCTCCGCTAGGTACTTCTCTCGATTAACTAAGGCTATACAATCAAGAACGTCTCCCTAATTGCAAGTATTTAAGTTTAATAAGAAGAGAATTGAAATGACATGTAGAGAAAGCATGAATATAAATAAATGAGTTTCCAACTCCGAGAAATGGAGGATTACTCAAACCATTTGAAATGATAAAAGGAAGTAAGTAAATAAATAAAGATAAGGGAAGAAATACTTATAATAGGAGAGACAATGGTCGAAATAATCTTCATTCACAATCTTCAAGAGTACACAAGATTTGTCACGAATCCTTGATAAACTTTTGAACATCGAGTATAAATTGCTAAAGTATTTTGCTATAAATTCTAAGTATGATATGATCCTTTCTAAATGTGTTCTATGAACATTTTCGGATTTTCTGGATATGTAAAACTGAGTACAAATGCTTCTTTATATAGACATATATGCTAAAGGTTGGGACTCTTCAAAGTGGTGCCTTCAAAAGGTGCCTTTTGGAACAGTACGGCGATCGCACGGCCGAGTCAAGGGAACCGCACGGCCGTGCGATCTTGGCGCCAAAAATTATTTTGAACTGGACATTGTTGCACGGCCGCTCCACCTTTGGCTGCACGGCCGCTCCGACTGAATTTTGGCCTTTATGCTTATTTCGATGTCGTCCCTCCATGGCTTTGATACTTGATTATTTCCAAGGCTCCAATTTGATCATAATTTGACTCTAAAACCTGTCTAAGAGTATAAAATCTACCAAAAGCATAAAATCGAAGATATATGATAAAAGAAGCTAAAATAACCTAAATGCAAACTAAATGATACTAAAAACTAAGGAAATGATTAATAAATAATGGGATAAATGACTATATAATAGTCACTTATCAGGTACCCGGATTTAAGAGAAATGGTTGGGATGGGCGCTCGAAGCAAAAACAGACTTTTCAACCTCACTCCGAGCAAAAATGCGAGTGGTAATAGAGGAGGCGGAGGATTCCGTTATCGAAAAGCTAACCCGGTCTCTTAAATGGCACCGAAAGGAAGGGAGGTGGCCAAGGACAGCAGTGCCAACAATCTACAAGGAGGAAACAATAATGGGCATAACGGCGAAAGATTCCAGCCGAAGCAGCAGCAAAGGTTTGACGACTTGGGTATTGATTAAGCCTTTGGATAACTACAGTCCTCTCAACCCTAATCCCAACCTCGACGCGAGCAAATATTGCAGATTCCACCAGTACCCAGGGCATACCACTAATACTTGCTTCACGCTCAAGAACTTAGTTGACGAGAAGAAGATTGAGAAGTCTCCCCGTCCCAACATCATCAAGACCCTCTACCCAGCAACAATGTGAATCTAATTGATTTTGGTCAGGATTACTTTGTGAATGTGATAGAATTCGATGAGTCTGTAGATGGCAAAGAAAGTAATAATTGTAATGAAGTCACTGCTGATGTAACCCGTTGTTTTAATGAAATGAAAGACAATTTCTGCTACATTTTGTATCTCGATGACTTACGTGATTTAAATAATTCTGTTGATTATGATGAATATGAGAAGCGGTTGGTTATCAACGCTATCTCTTCTGTGGTTCCAAAAGAGTCCCCACTCTCTTTGGAAGAGCTCAAAATAGCAGCTAGTTTGGAGGCGCCGTTGTCAATAAATGAGATAAGACAAGCAGCATGGACAGCTCCGCTGACACTGGCTGAACTTAAAGAAGACAACAGAAGTTTTATGGTTGAAGATGATCAGGAAGTTAATTTGCTAACACGGTCGGGCAGAATGGTGGGAACAGATAGTGCTGAACCATCCGAAAAGGGCAAGGGAATTACAGTTCCAAATCCCCAGGCTTCTCGAGATCCTTATAGGTTAGCTGGAGAGGAGGTAGTCCAGGATGACCAAATTTTGACACAGCTGAAGAGAACTCAGACTGATATCTCTTTATGGTCTCTGCTTACATCTTCTTATCCCCACAAACTGAAGCTGGAAGAAGCTCTATCCAAGACTAGGGTATCCGTTAATGCAACTCCGGATGAAGCCTGCCAGTTGATTGGGACAGCCCAGTACGGAAATATCATCACTTTTACAGATCTTGATTTGCCTTCCTATGGATCAAAGCACAATGAGTCTCTGCATATTATCGTGCCTTTGGAGGGGCGCCGAATCCCTCACGTGTTGGTGGATGATGGCTCAGCCATGAATGTGCTTCCAACAAAAATGATGAGCATGCTGAATATTGATGCAACGAGTCTCAAACCGTCCAACCAGACTATCAAAGCCTATGATTGGACTTCTAGAGCAGTTTTGGGGATTGTTTCTTTGAATTTGTTGTTCGGAGGTAAGGAAATGGCGGTGGAGTTCCAAGTAATTGATATTCCTGTCACGTTTTCAGCATTGTTGGGAAGGCCTTGGATACACGAGATCGGAGCAGTAGCCTCTACACTACACCAGTGCTTAAAGTTTGTCCAGGATGGTATATTGACAACTATTTATGGAGACAGTGTCACCATTGGGGAGGCTAGCACTAGTACCATGCCTGTGATGGAGATCAAGTTTGATCAAGAGAATCTAATGCTTAGTGGTTTCAAAATTGAAAAGCCGAAGGGGCAGGTCTGCACTATTGATCTAACAACTTCCTTAGATAAGATTCCTCCTGTACTAAAGATGATGCGGAGCATGAACTACATTCCTGGCCTGGGATTAGGGAAGCGTCAGCAAGGACAGTATAAGATTGAAATGCTTGAGCCTAAGAGAAATAAGCGAGGTTTGGGGTATGTCGTGACTGAAGAAGATAAGGCCTACGATAAAGCTGAAGCGCTCAAGGAGTGGATGACTCTCGCCGTCGGGAAGCGATACAAGAAGCCTGATGTGCGACCTTACAGTTGGTCTCTCAATAAGCATTTTGTCTAGGAGAATGGTGAGATGTTCGGTTGTCCAGAGCCGAAGCTAAGTCGGATGGAAGAAAGGATGGAGATGATACAAAAGTTTTCTACCAGCCAGGACCCAATGAAAGAGATGTTCATCAGTTTGCCCAGGAGGCCAGGTGTGACTGCCACGTACGAGAACAGTTATCATTTTTGGGGGCCTGACTGTGTTAATCAGTTTGAGGAGCTTGCTTTAAATGAGCCTGTGGTTCACAAGATTCGTGGTGCCGATCTCGTGGATATGGATGGTGACCTGGCAAACCTGTTTGGAGATCTGGGGCTGTTAGAGCCTAGAAGTGTTATGCATACAGTGGAGAGACCTACGGAGAAGGTTGTTGCTGCTAAAGATCCCCTGGACTTGATCGACTTTTCCTCAGATGATGATGTGGTAGCTATGCTTGAATTTGGGAATGGGCCGGTTATGGACTCGAGCACTTTGGTGACAGTTGCAGAGAGGCCATTGCAGAATTGGACTTCCTTCCAGGGACCAGTTGCCAGTAGAGAGACTATGATCAAGAATCTTGGGCTCAAACCTCGTCCCGGTCCTTCTGTGTCTAACTTTGTTCCCCACGTCTTGAGTCATTCTCCTGAGTCTCTTGTAATCGAGTTTGAGTCCAATAATAGGTCTGATGTCCTCATGACTGAAGACCATCGTCGTGTTGTAGACGCTGTTTTACCATTTGCTCTTAATAAAATGGTCGATCTTTCCGAGTATCCCTCGATTGCAAATTTAATGATTGAAGGCTTAACTAAAAATGAGCATAAGGATTTAAAAATAATTAAGCAAGATTCAATCAAAAATAATGCAGACTTAATAGATGAACAATTTTCAGATAATAATTCAAAGCAGGTTAGTGATCGAAAGGAAAGTCGAGCCCAAGGTGCCGTTAAGGTATTGACCACGATAAATCTGGGAACAGCCGAGGAGCCTAAAGAGACACAAATTGGTAGCTTCTTCTCCGGAGCTGAGCGTGATGCCCTGATCGAGCTGCTCAAAGAGTTTATGGATGTTTTTGCTTGGTCCTACAAAGATATGCCTAGGTTGGATACATCTATCATGGAGCATCGGATACCCCTAGATGCGGATGCCAAGCCGATCAAGCAAAAGTTGCGATGGATCAAGCCCGAATGGTCTTTACAGATTAAAGAGGAGATTGAGAAACTTCTGCGTGTGGGCTTCATTAAGGTGATTGAATATCCGACTTGGCTCGCAAATATTGTGATGGTCACAAAGGTAAATGGAAAGGTGCGGGTTTGTGTAGACTTCCAAGACCTTAATAAGGCCAGTCCCAAGGATGAATTTCCTCTGCCAAACATTGACATGCTTGTGGATGCAACAGCGAACTATGAAGTCAAATCTTTTGTCGATGGCTTTGTGGGATATAATCAGATCAAAATGGCTGAAGAAGATCAAGGAAAGACAGCGTTTACTACTACTTGGGGCACTTACTGCTATACAGTGATGCCATTCATCAAAGGGCCGTCACCACTCTGTTCCATGATATGATCCATAAGGAGATTGAGGTGTATGTTGATGATATGATCATTCATTCAAAGGGGTCGATGGGCAGCACTTTATTGATCTAAGGAAGTTCTTCAACAGACTTCGAGAGCATTCCATGAGATTAAATCCGGCAAAGTGCACCTTTGGGGTTATCTGTGGCAAGGTCTTGGGATATATGGTCACAGAACGTGGTATCGAGGTAGATCCCAGAAAGGTCAAGGCAATCTTCGAGATGAAGCCACCAAGGAATGTCTCTGAGGTAAAGGGTTTTATGGGCAGTCTACAGTATATCAGTCGATTTGTCAACTAGCTGACTTCTATGTGCGAGCCAATATTCAAGTTGTTGAAAAAGAACCAGGAGGTGATTTGGAACGAAGAGTGCCAGTTAGCTTTCGAGAATATCAAAGCTTATCTTGTCAATCCTCCCATCCTTTGTCCGCCTCATGGGAGCAAGCCTCTGCTTTTATACTTGACGATCACAGATAAGGCTATTGGAGCCATGCTAGCGCAAGAAAAGAAGGACTCAAAGGTAGAGAATGCCATCTATTTTGTCAGCCGCAAATTCCAGGAAAGTGAGTTGAATTATTACACTTTGGAGAAGACGTGTGCAGCTCTGGTTTAGGTAGTTGGAAAGTTAAAACATTACATGCTGTCCCACACAGTACATCTGGTTTCCAAATTGGACCCGATTAAGTACTTGTTTCAGAGTGACAGAGGCAGTATCTCCACCAGGCTTGCGAAATGGACTTTCTTACTAGCAGAGTTTGATATAAAGTATGTGATCCGAAAAGAAATCAAAGGGCAAGCTTTGGCAGATCAGTTGGCCGACTCTCCCAGCACAGAAGCCCGAGGGACAGATCTTCAGTTTCCGAATGAGGGAATCTTGGTTGTAGAAAGCGGCAACCGATGGCAGCTATTCTTCGATGGTGCAGCGAATAAGAGAGGTAATAGTGTTGGGATGGTCTTAGTGGATCTGAAGGACATACACCCTCCTATCACCATTAAACTAAACTTCTCAGTTACCAACAACACAGCCGAATATGAAGCATGCATTGAGGCTGCCCTTGAGCGGAATGTTAATGAGTTGGAAATGTTTGGCGATTCCCAGCTGATAATCAACCAAGCTGCTAAGAGATGGAAGACGATAGATCTGTGTCTCCAAAAGTATCATGCTTATATCGCAGAACTCGTTGGTCAGTTTAAGGAAGTGTCATTCCAGTTCCTGCCATGAGATAAGAACAGATTCGCTGATGCGTTACCTACTCTGGCGTCATTGGTGGAAATACCAGAAGGTAAGTCAATCAAGCCATTCAGAGTCGGAAGACGAGATAATTCGACATATTGTTGTGAAATCGAGCTTGAAACTGTCGAGGAGCCATGGTACAGCCAGATCTTTCAGTATGGTGAGGTATCCTTCCCTGTTGATGAATAGGGTGACCTAAAAGGTATCCGGGCCAAAAGTCTGCAAGCTCTGAAAAGGCTATCAGCACAGTATGTCATACTCGGTGATGAGTTATGGAAGAAAAGGGAAGGTTGCCCACTCCTACTCTACATCAGTAAAGAGAAAGCTCAAAGGGTAATGGAAGACGTTCATAACAGTGCCTGCTGACCGAACATGAATGCTCGATCCCTTATGCACATCATCATCAGACTGGGTTACTTCTGGATCACCATGGACACTGATTGCATCCAATTTGTGCGAAAGTGTGACAAATGTCAGCGTTTCTCCAACTTAAACCACATCCCTCCATATGATCTATATTGTATGACAACTCCCTGGCCCTTTGCAACGTGGGAAATTGATGTCATCGGGAAGATAACTCCATCCGAAAGCAACGGACATTCATTTGTTTTGGTTCCAGTAGATTACTTCACAAAGTGGGTGGAAGCTGCGTCTTACAAAGTACTCACAGCCAAGAAATTTGCTCGTTTTATAAAGGAACAAATCTTTTGCCGCTATGGAGTCCCGAATGAGATCATCTCTGACAACGGATCCCATTTTGAAGGAGAGACCGATCGGCTGCTCACCAAGTACAAGGTTAAGCGCCATAAGTCATCGCCGTATAGACCGCAGACAAACAGTGCTGTAGAGGCTGCCAACAAGATCCTTGAGCGAATTATTAAAAAGATGGTCGAGCAAGGACGGGATTGGCCGGAGAAACTTCATCTAGCATTGTGGGGCTACCGCACTTCAATTCAGACTGCTACTGGTGCAACGCCATACGCCTTAACTTATGGAATGGAGGATGTCATGCCAATTGAGCTAGAGATTCCATCCCTCAGGGTATTGCTTGAGAATCAAGTCAATGAGATTGACTGGCTCCAAAGCCGATACAATGAGTTGGCACTGTTGGATGAGCGCAGATTAAAGGCTATGGAGCATAACCGAGCTTATCAGAAGAGAATGGCTCATGCTTTCGACAAAAAGGTGAAGCCCAGAGATATCAAGGTTGGTAATCTGGTCCTCAAGATGAAGCCTTCAAATCAGAGCAGTGCATTGAGCAAATGGGCACCTGTCTGGGTTGGGCCTTTCTTGGTAAATAAAATCTTCTCCGGAGGAGCTATGCAGTTGACAAATTTGGATGGCAATCCGTTCTTGCACCCAGTCAATGGCGACAAGATGCGGCGGTATTATATCTGATCGAGTCTTCCCCTCTGTGTAAAAATAAAATAAAAAAAATGAAAGAAAAAAATAAAGGGCGCAATAAAATTGTCCCATATAAGACTGAAAACCTCTTAAAAGGCAGTCCATGCAAAAATAAGGGACGCGCTCGGTGCTAAAGAATATACCCAACTAGACTGAAAACCCTAAAAATGGGCGGTCTAGGTAAAAAACAGGGTTGCACCATGTCCCCCTTCTATCTTCCCTTTCTAAAACATCAAAAGTTAATTGAGTCGAACTACGGAGACCTGAGCCCCTTAGTTCTCTTTGTAAAAGGGGAACGTAGGCAACCACTTGTGGTTCGGTCTAAAAATGCTGCAAAACCTCAAATCTTGTCAGATAAACGGTGCTTTCAATTTGCCAAAATGTGTTTTGATTACAGATCTGTAAGTACCCCAATCTGGATCACTCCCTTTCAAACACACGGGAAACACCGTAGACTCATCCACGCAGTCTCAGAGACCTCTCTCACTCAAAACCCTCTCAAAACCCTCTCAAACCCCCAACCAAACCAAGGGAGGAGCCTTTCTGGGATAAAAAGGGACAAAGGACCTTTTGGGAATTTTCAGAAATCGAAAAGCAATTAAGGTCCGTACGGACCTCTTTGTTTCAATGATTACTAAATCCCCTTAAAGTCCACAATATTCCCTCAAATCCCGGAAGAAATGATGACTTCCTGCAGAGTTGGTCCGTGCGGACCTCTTTGCATGCAAGATGGTCCGTACGGACCTTATTGCATGGGGGACATCATCATTCCGAATATTCTCCATCATTGCGCATTCCCTCAAATCGAGGAAATCCAAAATTCTGGATAACCAAGAAGGTCCGTACGGACCTCTTTGCTCCGAAATTTTTACTATAAATAGAGGGCTCCCTCCTCATTTTCACACACCTCCCACTTCTCTCTTCCTCCCTAAGCCTTCGGCTCCCCTTCTAAGACCTTTCGAGGCATTCCCGCCCCTTCGGATCCTTCCGAGGCCTTCCGAGCCCCCTCGAGGTGCTCCCGAAGCCTCTCCGAGCGCTCCCGAGACGCTCCCGCGCCGCCCCGAGGCACTCTCGAGGTACTCTGAGGCCCCTCGTGGTACTCCGAGGCCTTGCTCGGTCTTTCCCACGGTGTCCCGGCTCTTTCCGAGTCAAACCGGCGATCCCAAATCTTGCCGAACCTCTCGCCCGAATCCAACCAACGATTCCAACGCACGCCGAACCTCTCGCCCGACTGATCCCGACGATCCCCACACACGCCGAACCTCTCGCCTAAACGCAGCCTCTACGGTTTCAACTCACGCCGAAACTCGTCCGCGGACAACCGGCATCCCCGAAGCAATCCGAACGCTACTCCGACCTCAAACACTATTCCCCTGCGGAAGACAGACACGAACCAACATTGGTAAGGCTTCCTTCCTATTCTATTTCAATACATTTCAATACAATGTAGACATCCGATACAGCATGCATTTTTAAAAGCACACACACACACACACAACATTTAAAGGATATTAGGGGTATCCGAAAGACTCGTTTTTACGAGGCGACTCGGGTGAGCTCTAATATTCTAATATTCTCTTCCCGAGGAGTCATCTGACCTCCGAACTCAAAATCTCATCACACAAAAACAGTTTAAAATTTATCTTTAAACTGATGCCCTTTTTCAATGTTTTGGGCTTAATAAAAACGGCGTGGCGACTCTACAAAATGCGAAAGCAAAACGGCGAGACACCTCCAACGCGCAAACGCTAAAAGGGAATAAGCCAGATGCCGGGGCGCGATTGTGCTGCCTCTCGGATCCGGGCGACTTCCCGAACAGCGACGAATGCCGAGATGCCGGGGCCCCGCGCGCGAGCCGGATCCCGGGTAATTTCAGTTGGCGACTCTGCTGGGGAATTTTTTGTTTTAAAAAAACTTTTAAACAAAACAAAAGATTTTTAAAACGATGATGAGGGTCAAACTTTCATTTTACCCCTTCCTTTAACTGTTGTGTGTGTGTGCACGTGCTTCGTTTTTATTTTACAAAAAAAAATAAAAATACAAAAAAAAATGCATCAATATACATCTGTGCATACATTTAAAATTCTTCAAAAATTTCTATTTTACTCAGAAAAGAATTTTAGAGACCGCACACTACGCGCACCGCCGCCTCGGTTACACCGCACTCTACTCACACCGCGCTCGGTTACACCGCACACTATGCGCACCGCCGCTCGGATACCGCACACTACAACCCTTAACCCGAGTGGTCTCGGTTGCGATCCGTTTGGTCTTCCTAGGCCTCTTGGGCGCGCCCGGGATCATTCCAAACATCCCATCCTAGCCAAGCGTCAACCCTGCACGTTTGAGTCTTGAGTCACACTCTGTCCGGACTCGGTTGGTTTTTACCCGGTCAGGTGTCATACACTCTGGATACCTATACCATGCCGGCCATTTTCTGAGTCAAGGCTCGGAACTCAAGATCCCTTGCGCAAGCAAAGCGATGAAAGGTCATGCTAAAATCTTGACTCCGATCTTGATTTCCGGCTACACCTGCATCGATGTTCCGTCCCGGATATACATCCATGCTCGCATGACACCATGTCATCACGCCTTTGATACGTCGCCCATGACGATATGACCCACCCTAACGCCTAACGTCACGCATCCCTTGCGCAAGCAAGGTAAAGAGAGGTCATGCCGAACTCTTGACCCGATCTTGACTCAGTGGCCGGCTCGGTTCACTATTCACATGGCTAACGCATCAAAACGAACATGACAGCTTGGTCCTTAGGTTCGATTTTTCTCTTTAGGCCGGTGGAAACCGCTTGCACTATAGGACCCTCGCCCAGGGCCGCTGTCCACCCCGGGATGTCGAAATACAGGTGCAAAACGAGGGGCTTATAGCCGCACGAGATGGTCTCCACCGACCCGGGATCTAGCATAGTTGCGAAAAAGAAGAGCAATCTTTTCCAACCTACCTAGGATTCTCGAGAAAACACGTTTTAAGTAAATTAAAACAACAAAAAAAAATCAAAAATAAAAGAAACGGAAACCGCATGCCACGTGAGCTTTCCCCTTTTATCCCGTTAGGCCATTCCCGTGTCTAAACCTTGCCCATCACCCCCTCCAGCCTAACAGAGAGTGGTCGAGAGTACCCGGAACCCGTCTCCTGTCAAAACAACAAGGTCCTACCTCCTTCCCACCTGTCACCGGGACGGTCAGTCAATTCCCCATGGCCAAGTCGGTGGATAACAAGGATGAGAACGGGACCTTACCCCCAAGAAATTTCCCAACACCGGAAGAAGTTTGGCAGTCCTCATGGCTATTGAGAAACGTCAAGGTGAGCAACAAGCTCGGATCGAAGGTGCCATGCACCACTTCGGAACCTTAGCCACCCAACTACCGGGGCTTCCCAAGTCAGATCGCTCCTACATGCCTCTAACGTCTCTCATTGTCTCCCGTAAGTCAACCTCGTTACCCTCGTACGAGCCATGCAGTTATGACGTAAGGCCACAAGACCTTCCGGAGGAAAGCTTGCCCGTCCGGCCTCCCGAGGTCCCAGCATCACCGCCCGAACAACGAACACATCGGTGGGACGCTGCGATTGCGGTGCTTGTCCGGAAATGGAATTCCGGGATGCAATGAACGAGGGCCGCCCTCGACGAAAGAAGAAGCTATCTTCTCAACAAAACTGAAAAAGAGGTATGAATCGGTGATCCCAGTCGGAACCCTCGAGAACCCTCAGAAAGTTTGACTACTATGTCATCTACTCCAAAGAAATCTCCCCACCCTAGTTACGCACGGGCCACGGCAATGTTTGCTCCATGATCAGCCGGGACGAGCTTCGCACCGCCACCGAAGGCCCGAAGGTCCAGATAATCCAACCCCGTCGTGGGAAGATCTCAAAGCCACTATTGATGCTTCAAGAAAGCCATGACAATAACGAATTGAAATGCGCAGCCCGGCCTTACGCCAATCAGCTCCTCCCACTCTGAAACGGGAGAGACAAGCAAAACCACAAGTCCAGAGGTGAATGTTCGACACGTTCCGGCCAAATCCCAGCAATCCTCCACGGACGACAAAAGGCCAAAATGCCATACCCGAGCCACGAATCGAAAAGGGGCCCTACGCCAAAGAAGCCGAAACCTTGGACCCAAAGGTTGAAGATCCCGTCTTGACACACTCAAGCGCACTCAGCTAACATCTCGCTCCGGTCCTTACTCACTTCATCTTACCCGCACAAGCTCAAGTTGGAAGAAAGCCCGGCCTGCACTATGGTTCCCATCACAAAGTGACACTGATGAAGCGGTTCGGATGATTGGCAACGTCAATTACAAAGAATATCATCACCTTCACAGAGCTCGATCTTCCAAAATTTGGGGCCGACCACAACGAGCCTCTCTACATAACAGCTCAACTAGACGAGCGCCGTCTCCCTGGGTCTTGGTAGATGGGGGATCATCCATGAACGTCCTTCCCGCCAAAATGATGGACTTGCTAGGGATCAAAGCAACCGATGCTAAAGCCCTCGACTCGAGCAATCAAGGCATACGACTCAACATCCCGCCCCTTGGGAATAGCCACCTTGAACCTTTGGTTTGGAAAACAAATGGTCCCGACTGCAGACTTCCAAGTCATCGACATCCCGATCACCTTCACTGCCATTTTGGGACGCCTGCTACATCGGATCAATGGGGGTGGCATCCACTCTCCATCGTGCGTAAAGTTCGTCCAAGGAACAGATGACCATCATCTACGGCGACAAAGATAGTCACCGAAAGGACCGACACCAACGGCGTCCCGGTCTTAGAAATCAAACCCGACGATGATGGCATGATGCTAACAGGTTCACCATCGAAAGCCCAAAGGCCCAAGTGTGCCACATAGACCCGCCTTTGATTTGGGACAAGATCCCTCCCCCGATGAAAATGATGAAGCACATGAACTACATCCCTGGCTCGGTTTGGGAAAACGCCATCAAGGCACTCAACGGTATCATCAATATCAAAGAACGAGAATACCTGCATGGCACAGGGATACTCTCCTACTCCCGAACACATTGCGGAGGACAAGCGAGCCGCACGAAAACGCTCCACGTATAACAAAAGAGGCTTGCACGCAATCTCCGATCTTCGTCCTTACAGCTTCGACATGACCAAGTACTTCACAAGGAAGGCCGGCAACTTGGAAGAAGATCCGGAAAAGGGAACAGAATTGATCGCGCCAAACAAAGCCGGGCCGACAACCATGGACAAGCTCCCAGAACTCGGCGAGATTCGAGGCCTCGAAGCCAAATCCTGTCCGAAGAGCATTCCTCGACACACCGCCCGCCGGATCCACAACCACCACTATTCACAATGAATTTTGGTTCAAGAAAACCCCCTCTTTGGCGGAAGAACTCGAAAAACTCTCTGTCAACACCCCCGCCTTCAACAAGCGGGACGAGTCCGCATTCGAGCTAGTAATGCCCAAGACAAAGCAAGAGACTCCGCAGACGATGCTTGGGACGAGCCACCGCTCCACCTCGCTCTTCAAAGAAGAAATCGAGATGCCGATCTAATCGATTTTGTTTCGATAACTCTGTGATAGCAATGATTGGGAACGGTGACATAAAGCCTTACAAGCCCCATCTCCTATCAAGCTCATTGCCACTCAATAAGCCGGGCCACCTTCTCCGACCCACCGCCAAAGAAAAAGGACATGATCGAACAACTTGGTCCGACCCTCGAGTCCTAGAGTCTAGTGTCAAAACTCATCCCGAGTCCATTATCTTTGAATTTGAGTCTCTCGAGTCATCCGATGGCCTCACGCCGAAGATTACGAACTCATTGCCAATAATGTATTCCCGTATGCTCTTAATGAATGCTTCGATCTTTCCGAGTAGCCTCTCATTGCATCTTTAACAACCGATAAATTAACTAACACACAAACAAGTTAATAACGATTCACTTGATAAAGAAAGCGAGACACATTAAACGAACAATACATTAAGCACATCTTTAAGCATGTTGTCAAACGAGAGAAAACCGGGCCCAAGCCGCCGAGGAGGTTTTTAACCAAAGTGAATTTGGGAACCGCCAAGAGCCAAAAGAGACGCAAATCGGAAGTTTCTTCACCGGCACGCAGCAAGACGCATTGATCGCACCGCTCAAAGAGTTCGTGGACGTGTTCGCTTGGTCTTACCGAGACATGCCCGGATTAGACCCTAACATTGTAGAGCACCGGATCCTTTGAATCCCGAGGCCAAGCCCATCAAGCAAAAGCTACGCCGAATCAAGCCGTAATGGTCTTTACAAGTCAAAGAGGAGATCGAAAAAATGCTCCGCGTCGGCTTCATCGTGGTGATTGAATACCCCACATGGCTCTCCAATATCGTCACGGTCACCAAGGCCAATGGAAAAGTACGCTGTTGCGTGGACTTCCGAGATCTCAACAAAGCAAGCCCCAAGGACGATTTTCCACTACCCAACATCGACATGTTGGTGGACACTACAGCCAATTTCGAAGTCAAGTCCTTCGTGGACGGGTTTGCCGGTTACAATCAAATCAAGATGGCCGAAGAAGATCAAGAAAAGACAAATTTTCACAACCCCTGGGGAACCTATCACTACACGCAATGCCGTTCGGACTAAAGAACGCTGGGGCTACCTACCAAAGGGCAGCAACCGCCCTCTTCCACGATATGATCCACAAAGAGATCGAAGTGTACGTCGATGACATGATCATCCACTCAAAGGGATCAGACGGACAACACCTCACAGACCTGAGAAAATTCTTCAATCGCCTCCGAAAACACTCAATGAGGCTTAACCCTGCCAAATGCACATTTGGGGTTAACCGAGGCAAGGTTTTGGGATACATGGTCACCGAGAGAGGCATCGAGGTTGATCCTCAAAAGATCAAGGCTATCATCGAAATGAGACCACCACAAACTCGCATGCAGGTGAAAAGCTTCATGGGCCGCCTGCAATATATCGCCCGCTCACAACCAATTGACCTCTATGTGCGAGCCAATCTTCAAGCTGATGAAGAAGAAGCCTTGGGCATCGAATGGAATTCGTAATGCCAAGATGCCTTTGAAAAATAAAAAGCATACCTTGTGAGTCCTCCGATTCTCTGTCCTCCCCACGAGGAAAAGCCACCGTTGCTATACCTAATCGTGACCGACACCGCAGCTGGAGCCATGCTCTGTCAAGAAAAGAAGGAGTCACGGTCGAAACGCCATCTACTTCGTCGAAAGTTTCAAGGCAGCGAACTCAATTACTCGGCCCTCGAGAAAACCTGCGCAGCCTGTATGGGTTGTCGGGAAACTACGGCACTACATGCAAGCCGCACACGACACTTGGTTTCCAAAATGGACCCGATCAAGTACCTCTTCGACAAACCATCTCTGTCGTGAGGCTCGCCAAATGGTCTTTCTTCCCGGCGGAATTTGACATCAAGTACGTAAACCAAAAGTCAATCAAGGGACGGGCCATGGCCGAACAACCGGGCCGATTTCCCAACCGACGAGGCTCGAGGCCCCGAACCACAATTTCAGACGAGGGAATCTTCGCAATCGAAGGCGAAACCGATGGCAACCGTTTCTTCGACTGAGCGCCAACCAAAAGGGAAACGCATCGGTATGCTCTTGGTGGATCCCAAGGACGAGCACACCCCAATTGCTATAAAGCTCAATTTCGAGGTAACCAACAATGCCGCCGAATATGAAGCTTCGCGCCGGACTACAAGCCGCACTCGAGAGGAATGTCCAGAAACTCGAAGTTTATGGGGACTCACCTTGATCATCAACCAAGTCTCCAACAAGTGGAAAACCATAGACCCGGGCTTGCAAAAATACCATGCCCGCATAGAGGACCTCATCACACAATTCGAAGAGGTCACCTTCCATTACTTGCCAAGAGACGAAACAGTTTGCAGATGCCTTAGCCACCTTGGCTTCCCTTCAGTGAAATCCCCGAAGGAAAAGCAATCAAACCCTTCAAAGCTCTGGACGAAAGGAAATTCCCGCCACCGTTGTGAGATCGAACCGTAACCTAAGCCCGTCAATGAGCCATGGTATCACCAGATCTTCCCAATACCTCAAGAACGGGAAGCCACCTTCATGAACAAGGAAGACCCACACACGTAAGGGGTCAAAACCAAGAGCATCATGGCCACTAAAACGCCTTGCCTCTCACTTCGTCATCCTCGGGACATGTTATACAAGAAACGCTACTCACGGGCCACTCCTACGCCGCGTCGGCCAAGAAGAAGCTTAAGCAAGTTCATGAGCGAACGAAGTCCACAATGGGGCTTGCGGTCCCCACATGAACGCCGCGAGCCTTCCAGTGCAAATCATTCTCGGGATGGGCTACTCGATCTCCATGGAGGCAGATTGCATCCACTTCGTCCGGCTGCGACAAGTGCCACCCGCTTCTCCAACCTCAATCATCTCGCCCACGATCTCTACCGCATGACTACACCTCGGCCCTTCGCCACTGGGGAATTGACGTCATCGGGAAAATCGCTCCGCCAGCAAGAACGGTCACGAAGTTCATCTTAGTAGCCATCGACTACTTCACCAAATGGGTCGAAGCCAAGTCCTACAAGGTACTCACCTCCGAAGGTCGCGCATTTCCTCAAGGAAAACATCATCTCGCCGATACGGCATCCCAAATGAGGTCATATCGTACAACGGCTCACACTTCGAAGGGGAATTCGACGGTTTGTTAGGCCGAATTCAAGATCACACGCCACAAATCTTCTCCCTACCGGCCACAAACAAACGGCGCCGTGGAAGCGAAAGAAACAAAACCCTCGAACGGATCATCCGAAAAATGACCACCCGAGGACGAGATTGGCCCGAGAAGCCGCACCTTGCACTTTGGGGCTACCGCACATCGCCGTAACGACCACGGGAGAAACCCCATTTGCTCCCGACTACGGGATGGAAAGCCCCTTCCCATCGAGCTAGAAATTCCCTCACTCCGAGCGCCGGGCTGGAAAATGACATCAACGAAGTCGAATGGCTCCGGCCGACATGACGGATTGGCTCGCTAGACGAGCTGACGACTAAAGGCCATGGAACACGTCCGAGCCTATCAAAGCAGATGGCTAGAGCTTTCGACAAGAAAGTCAAATCCCGAGACATCGTGGAAGGTGACCTTGTACTCAAAGAAAAGCCTCCCACTCGAACCAACCCATCGGGAAAATGGGAACCCACATGGATCGGCCCTTTCGTGGTTCAAAAGATCTTCTCCTGAGGCGCCATGAAGCTAATGCACCTAGACGGCAATCCCTTCATGAATCCAAATAACGGAAGCAAACTTCGCGAGATACTTCGCCGAAGAAGAACATTTGTGCATCTCTTGGCACTCCATGTAGTGTCGAACTACGCACACGAGCCCTCTAGTCCGGAGGAACGTAGCAACCTTAATTGGTCCGTCTAAAAATACACAAAAAGTCAAAAGTTTGAATGTCAATCAAGACCTCCATCAAGCTCCGCACTTTTCAAGAACACGCCCAAATAGCCACCTTGACCAAGTCAAACGACGGCGGCAACATCAAAGGACATCCGAGGGTCACTCAAAGATCAAACGACCGACTCATGTCTACTTCCAAGCCAGGGCTTGTCTTCGCCCTCACGCGCTTCAAAAAAAAAAAAAAGAGAGCTCGAGCAAGGGCTCACAAAAAAAGAGCTCGAGCAAGGGCTCACAAAAAAAAAACAAAAGAAGCTCAAGCAGAAGCTGCGAAATTGAGGTCAAGAGCCCGACGCCAACAAGCGGCAAGGAAGCTACAAAAATAAGACCGTCAGAACGACTTGTCAAGGGAGCATTCAACCTCTCAGCCAAGCACAAAGCCTCAAAGAAAGGGGTTGCCGTCGTGGCCTGCATCGTCACCCGCAAATGCAATGTAAAAGTCCAAAGATGGACGCCGACAAAGTGCACAACAGAAGCAAAGGCAAACAAGAGATCTTGCGTCTCGACAAAGCTTTAAAAGTAAATCACAAATCACTAACGGTTACAACATTTCTTGATGAGTTCAAGCACGGTCTACTCTCAAGTTCACAACATGCTAAAAGACGAGTTTCTTAATACATTTAACTAATAATGTGTTTGCAATGCAATGAATGGATACCTAGGAGGTCATTCCGCGCCATCTCGCGCTTGTCCCTCGCCATACTTTCCTTTCTTCCCTCGTCCCTGGCGAGTCTTCTTTCGCTCCACGTGAACCAACTCTGCGTCTCTCGCCAGAGATCTGGGGTCCTCCCAGTAGAGTCAAATAATCCAAGAGCTCTCGGGGCTTCATTCGCCCGTGCTTCGGCTCGGATCTCCTCCCTGCGAGTCAGAAAGAGGACCTCTCCCCTCGGTCGGTCAACTCTAGTCTCGTAGTCAAACAAAGCGTCTCCCGTCACATCCAGTGGTCGAGACTGTGCTTGAACTCCTAAGGCAATAGCTACTACGGCAACCGGTCCCGTGACCGCTACACGCTCGCTCTCTCCAAGACCACTTGGGATCGCCCAACACGCCGCTCATACCGAGGCCGGATACCGAGTCGTCAATACAACGCTCCCCGACGTCTAAGGAGTACCACAGAGGGAAAGCGGAATACTTCCATACCCTCGCACAATACAAGAAGGCACCCGGGGCTGCCATACAAAGAGGAGCTATCTCCGCAAGAGCAAGGTCATCCCAGCCCCAACAAAGGCTCCTGCTTCATCCCAAACCGCCGGAAACAAGCGACGGAATATAGAAGGAGGACCAAGACAAACCCGGAACTCGACAACGTAGGACCCTTCCTGCCAGATCCTCCCGGTCTCAATCCTCCAAAGTGCGGAACCCACGGCGGATCGATGCGTACTAAGCCGTGCCATCCATCTCTCCCGGGCGGATGATCCATATCCAACACAAGAGGTCGAGCAAATGACCACGGGCTAAACGACGTCGGAGCCTCGGGCGTGGCTCGAAGCCTCTCTCGCGGCCACAAGGTGAGCAAAGCGGGGCTTCCCCTCTCATAAAAACGATCCCTACCGCGACGGTCGATACCATGAAGAGTCTCCCCAGGCCAACGGGACAATATCCTCTCCACTCCGCAGCCCTACCACATCTAGCAAAGCGTCATCACAAATGCCGAGGAGCCGACTGTAAAAGAGCGCTTTCGCTATCGCGCACAAGGCAAATACATCCTAAGAGACGCTACTCATCATCAACTATGAGCACCGCCTCCTAAGGCATTTCTTCGAAATAGTCGATATGACCCGAATCAAGGATCATGCCCCGCACTCTCTTCCAACGAAGTATGAAGAAAGTTCTCGCAGTCTATCACGCCTCACTGCAAAGACGCACCAACGCGGCAAAGGAAGCGAGATGGCCTCCACTCTCAGGTCCTCCAATCAAAGCCCGAAAATCCTCAAAAGTGGGCACCATTCTCATTGTAGGAGAAACGTGCCACGTGCCTCCCTAACATCCCGGAAGAATCTGCGCGGCGGCTTTCCTTGAATAAATCCACGCATCGGGAACCAACTCACTTAAAAGACTCAAACCGAAGCGAAAAGAGCTGAGAGAAACCTTACCTCGAAAGCCTGCAGTCTGCGATGCCTCATCTGGCACCGGTTTGCCACAGATCCACGTTTCCAACTGCTCAAGTGAAGTGTGCTTCGCCTCTCTCTGCTTGAAAGCCTCGGCAAAAATCTTCCTCTAGGGACGATCAAAGGAATCCATGACAAAAATGGAGGTTCCCTGCAGAAAATGGGGAAGTTGAAAGCCTCGAAAATATGGTCGCAAATGGGAAATGAGGGAAGAAGGGAACTGTGAAGACCGTAAAGCATTTCTATGTCCTTCCCAAGCAAGGTTGAGTCTCAGACGTGACGGACCTCTTTGCATGCTAGCAGTATGTCCGCATTTACGGACCTCCTTGCAAATGTAACTCCATTTCC